>VZTR01007880.1:326841-356596 GCA_013400775.1 Chaetops frenatus | reverse complement strand
CGGCAGCGGCGGAGCGGGCCGGCATGGCGCGGGCAGCGGAGCCGGAGGGCCGGCGGCGCGGCGGTCAGTGCGGACGGGCCGCCTCCGGAGCGGTTCCCGGGCGCGGAGCGGGCGCGGGTGACCGGGTGGGGCTGCCCGCGGGTGGGGGGCACCAAATCGCGCCGTGTCCCGGTGACGTCTCCGCTCTCAGAACGGTGTCCACGGCAGCGAACTGTGCCTGGTGTACCGAAATGCGGTGGATGTGCCCGTATCTGCTTTAGCATCTGTTTCTTATTTCTCGTTTAGGATCTGTGATTGCCTATTTTACGTCTGCAAAGTTTCTTCTTTATCTTGGACATGCACTGTCCACTTGGGTAAGTAAAATATTGGCCTGGTAGAAGTAGGATTTTGATAATCTGGCTATGATTTACCTGAGCTTTATCGGTGCTTTCCAAAAGCCTTCACGGTTTAGCACACTGCCGTAGAGGTCTTCTTACAACACCTTGCTGCTAAAAGTCTTCATAAACTTTTACAAGGTATGTTGCAGTAAGTTTAGTTTTGCTGCAGAGTAGTGCAGTACTCAGTTTTTGGAGGGCCTGGTTCTGTAACTTTTAATTTTTTAAAATAACTAGAGAACCAGTGAGAGTCCTAGTAGAGGAGCAAAATGAGACAGCCCATTGCAGCATGTATGCAAAGGACTCGTATACTTACTAATGGGATATGCTCAGTGTTTACAATGGACTCAATACCCTAATAGCGAACTGGGTCACTAGCTAGCTACTTGAAAGCATCAGGAGTTGTCCTGGGTAAAATCGTTTGTCTTCTGAAATGCTTTCTTTCTGTGCTAATATAACTTACTATATCAGCTTTTACTCACTTGAAGAATACTAAAAAATAGCTACCTAAAATATGCACTAAAAATAGACAATCTGGTTCTTTTCCACAGAATAAAATTAAGAATATTGTGTGTATTACAACACAATCTGAAGTCTCCATATAATGGCTAGGCTCAAAAATAAATGGAAAGTTCCCCCTATTTTCCTTGTTTTGTGTTTTGGTCCTGCACTTGGACTGGTTTGATGTATGTGTTGGAGAAATGGCTCATCTCCAGTTACCACAGTGCATGCCTAACTCTGGAGCTTCTTGCTTTCACTAACCTGAAAGGTTGTACTGCTGTTTCTCTCAGTGAAAGGAGCCTTTGAGTGGTATCAAATGTTTGTCTAAACAAGTGCAATATTTTGGCAGTTCTTAATATTGAAGGAGCTGTTTGGCTTGCTGCTTTTTAGAGGTCAGGGTTGTTGCCTGCAACAGTTTTTGTCAGTCATGCCCACAAAGTGCCTCACTGACAATTTGGCCAACCCTGCTTTACTCCTCTCTGACCAGGGCTTCACAGCTCTGCAGTGGGATTCCTGAGTCCGTGGGTAAAGGTGACAAAGCAGGGTTAGAAAACAATCTTGCACACAGTAACAAGTGATGGACTACAAGATGTATGTGTAGCAATATTAATGGGATACTCTGGGTCATGTCCTGTTAGGTTTTGTGCTGAAAGTCTTGACTCAAAAAGCCCTCAACCGAATCTGTTCAAACAACAGAAGTTATTGTACAACAGCTTATTTTGACAGAACTGGGTGCAGGACTTCACCTTTTGTGTCTCCTAAGCTTTCATGTTCCTGTAGTGTGAAGCTTTTTACTACCAGGAACAATAAACAAACACCTGAATCTTGAGAACTCCTAAGTCATAGATCATCTTTGTTTTAGAATGGCTCTGTCCACAGTACAAAACCTGAGAGATATGGGGCTTTGCTCTAACTGAGAGAGCTAATTAGGTTTGTGTGTTACTATGCCATTCTCAAATGCCAAGAGAAGCTGTAAATGATTAAACGTGTCACATCTCCAGAAATGTTCAGACTTGAACAAAGTCTAGACTCTGTTGGGCCCTTGCTCAGTAAAGTATTTGAATGTATGCCTGGCTTCAGGGACCTTAATAGGCTGGACAAGAATGCTGAAGTGGAGTCTCAGAACTTATGCTGCTTCTCTCTATCCCTCAGCAAAAAAGAAAGAACAGCATGGAACTGGGTTCACCTTGTTGGTGTCAGGCCTAATGTTCCCAGGAATTCAGCTGATTGCAACTTCCCAGCCTTATCTGTGCCCCTCAGGAGGCTCTCAGTAGGTTGTAGCCTGGCTATTCCTCAGCTTGTTGGCTGCAGTTCTGATGTGGGATTCTGTACATTCAGTTTAAGGTTATTATAAGCATAATTATAATTATAGAAGGGGAGGAGCTGTCTTTAAAAGGATAGTGATGCTAAACAGCTGCAGCTATTTAAAAGTTTTGAAACAGCCACATTTTGAGACATTTTAAGGTGGGAATAAGTATATGTAATCAAGGATCTGCCTCTTCTTGAAGACAATATTTGCTGTTCAAATTTTAATAGATCTTAGCTTGAAATGACATACCTGCTACAAAGCTCTGCAATTCACTAATATTACTCTCCTTTATCTTTGCCTATTCTTTATGGCTTTTAATTCTTGAAAGAAAATCATACTTTCATTTTGTAACACTTGTGGTTTCCCCAAAAATGATCTGCGAGTTGGCCTGATCAAAATCGTCTGGGTAAACGTGTTTGATCAAGTTGTACAATGTTCACAGGCTATTAAATAAAGTGTACAGCAAAATCATGATGTCTCTGGAGTCAAAGGAACCTTTCCATGAGTTTGAAGTGAGATTCAGTTTTTCATTCTGACAGTCAATGACTGGCACTGACTTCCACATGCTTAGACCTTTTTCATCTTGTCAGAATCCAGTAACTGAGACATAAAGAAGAAACCCAAACTTAATATGAAAGTATTTTTTGGGCTCATTTTTCTAGTTTAATAAACAGTTATCTGGGTTCATTCACTGCAGGTATTTTTAAGTGAAATTCTATGAAGTACCTCCTCAGGTCATATGAAGTTTAAATGAAATATGGACTTGGGAAGTTATATGCCTGTGGATTCATTGTTGGGTTGTTTTCTATATATTTCTGCTAACTAACCATGCAATGTAAGTGGAACATATTTACAGAAGACTTTAGGTGTCTCTTGAATGAAAAATGGTTTATGATATATGAGAGGAGACATATGATGCAATCCAGTGAAACATGCTTATAGTAGCATGTTTCATTGGATTTAGTTAAAATACCTTGAGGTTTTTGTTTGAACAGATGAAATTTTTCTTTCTATGATTGTAGTATGATTTTTTTCCAGCCCTTGGTTAAGGAAACAAGTATCAAAGTTTACATGTTACAACTTTTACAAAAATTTACTTCAGTGAACTCAAATAACATTAAAAGGCAAATGCTGTATTGTGTCTGTACTGTACTGAAGACTAATCACACTTTGCAATTATTTTGACCCTCCAAATAGTATGCTTTTTGTGTATCTCTTGATTGCTGTGTTACATGCTAAGTTAGATTTGGCAGCCTTTGATTTTTAAAAGTACTTTTATGTTCCACCTCCCCCAGTCCTTCCGAATATTTGAGGCCCTTAGAAATTTGTACTCTGCTGTATCACATAGCAATTGTTTATTTAAGATAAGGCAGCAGAAGAAAACAGTTTCATGTTTGGTTTGTAGAAGACTAATGTTAGGGACCCTTATTAAACAACCTGTGCCCCTAGAATGGTATGAATGATTTCTGTTCATCTGCTTTGTTACTGATTACATAAAGCATTTTCTGCCACACATTGCTTGCAATGTGTTTAAAAGTAAAGTGAGATGTGACAACAAGAACCTCCATATATTTATTAGCAAACCTAAAAATGTTTTGAATAGTATGAACATTACTTTGCTTGGATATGTCTAACAATTTGGGCTTCCTTTTTGTGCCTGTAACAAGTGGTATCAGAACATGAATGTGTTGTATTCTAAGCACTGGGGTAAATTAGCAATAGGCTGAACTAGCAGTGAGCTAGTTAAATGAGCTCTGCTATTCTGCCTCCTGAGAGTAATATGCCAGTGCTTAACACTAAAAATAGCTGAAGTCCATTGATTTCAGAAACCTCAGTTAACATTTACCCATATCTGTCCTGAATAGTATGATGACTTGTTTTCACTTGACTCACTCTTGTGTTATAAAGCAGCACTTAAGCTTTGATCATCTAAGAGCAAACTGCTGTCTTGAAAAGTTATTTAAATAGTGATTGATAAATCTATTGTTAATATTTGATCTGTGCTGGAGAATTTGTGTAAGTTTTTTGAGGCTTGTTGGATGTGACTGGTGACAGACTTGGTCCAGTAATGTAATAATAGAAAATATCTGGGATTTTTAGATTTGTGGTATTACAAGCTGTAATGATCCACTTGATTAGGATAGATGATTTTAGTGATACTGGGATAAAATCAATGGTGACAGGATGTAGTAATGAAAAAACCTCCCAAAACAACCAACAACCACAAAAAGCCCTGCACCACCTCTGTATGTGTAACAAACCTTTATTTTAGTACAAACTTTTGACAGGGCTTTTGTCAAATAGTGACCCTTAGATGTGCTTCTGAAGTGCAACCAGTAACATTGTGTATGTTCTCTCACTCTTAAAGGGAGATCGCATGTGGCATTTTGCTGTGTCCGTATTCCTGGTTGAACTCTACGGGAACAGCTTACTCCTGACTGCAGTCTATGGCCTGGTTGTGGCGGGATCAGTTCTTCTCCTGGGTGCCCTTATTGGAGACTGGGTGGACAAGAACTCCAGGCTCAAAGGTTAGATACCTAGAGCAGGTTATTTACTTAAGGATGGATCAGCTTCATGTTAAAAAGGTGAAGCTGACAGAGTTAATTACTCACGTCAAATATGAGAATGGGGCCTGCTCATCTCTTGTAAGAAGGGCAGAGTGTTTTCAGAGTGCTGATGGTTATACAAAGATACTTTGAAAGACAGGAGGGAAACAGTTTTAAGTTGTAATATGTCTGTTTCTCAGGCTAAACCCATATGATGTGTAGAGATGTATGGAAACACAAGAGATAAAAAATATGTAACTTTAAAGACTACAGACCAAATTCTTTTTATGCTATAACACCAATATACACTTGTATTATTTGTTGTCTTCTGTCCTGATTCAAACATCTTTCATAAGTATAAATACATGGCACTTGCATTATGCATATTTTAACTATATATGCTCTGGTCTGTTTGATAAATAAAATGGGATCAAGTTCTTCAAATGAATTTTTACTTTCCAAAAATTTTCAAAATAGTATCCCTCCCATGGTAGGTTGAAGATGAATTGTAGAGGCTTGACCTAGGTTTTTACTACTTGAAACATACTGTCAGCATTTAAACAGGGACTTGGATTGTATCTCTTGATTTACAGTCGAAGTAGGTCTTCTCTCAAAGTTACATAAGAAACGTTAGTTTGTGTCTCTAAGACAATGGAAGACTCAGAATCTATTAGGAAGCATCGTCTTGCCATTTACATTTTGAGAGAGACTAGGAAAATAAGGTTATTTAATAAATCTGTGCATGTTCCTTAATTATGTCAATGTTAAGGCTATAATTGGCTCATTCTTATGTTCATGACTATTGTTCTCTGTTTGGCTTAAAACAGTGGCCCAGACCTCCTTGGTTGTGCAGAATTCATCTGTCATCCTGTGTGGAGTTATCCTGATGATCATCTTCTTGTTTAAGACACAGCTCTTGACTTTATACCACGGATGGCTTCTTGTGAGTGCTTCAACTTGTTAATAAGAAATTAATTTGCGAAGAAACTTTGGGGAGCATAGGAGATGGATGAATAGGTATCTTTTTCTCTAATCTGTATAGACATTTCTGGAAGCTAAGACTGGCAAATGAGACTGCACTTGTTAGGTAAACAGAGATGATGATTGTTTTCTTCCAGTTGTAGACTTGATCTTGTTTTGTGTGAAGAATAATGCTAAAATGTATGGGATCAAATATAAAAATCTTTTCTGCTTGTGTAGAAAGTTGAGATCTCAGTCAGTTTTCTCACATTGTAACTCTTTTCCCCTCATCTCTCTAGACGCTGTGTTATATCCTGGTTATCACAATAGCAAATATTGCCAATTTGGCCAGCACTGCCACAGCCATCACAATTCAGAGGGACTGGATTGTTGTGGTTGCAGGGGAAGACAGAAGCAAACTGGCAGGTGAAATATTTTGCCTTATAATATCTTGCATGTCTTACTTTCTGAGCTTGATTTTATTTATTTATTTTTTTAAGACTAGAGTTTTACAGAGATCAGTGCATCTTTGAGTTCCAGATTTTATGAGAAAATATGAGGTAAAAGGGCAGCCTTTATTTTTCTCTTCCTTGCTATGGACTACAGCTACTGAGATCACAAATTACTGTTGTGATTACAATTCCACTAGGCATCCCCAAACTTGTTTTGCCCTCTTCTGAGTCGTGCTGCAGCTCTGTTAGGAAAACTAGTCCTGCTGAACAAGCCAAGTGTTGCAATACTTTATTTTTAGGTCCCTGGAATGAAACAGAGAACTCTTGTGTAACTGGGCTCCTCTCATAGGGATCAAAGAAAGATGCATGAGAATGAAGTCCAGAACAGTTAAGTGGGTGTATTAGGAAATTGCCAGTAGATAATACAGTGCATCTAGGCACATTTGAAACCTTGCATTTCTCTAGCATTCAGTGTCTAACTCAGAGCTGTGAACAATTTCCTTCAGTTGGAATCAGAAGCTCTGCTTTCCTTAGACTTCTGGTGCTTTTGAGCATAGACTACAGACTAAATTATCTTTTGCCTAGAAAATATTTTTGTTTGCTTCTCCCCCTGTGCCCTGCACTTGCATTGGTACTACTAGGAGAGAGAATTAATTCCCATTCATATTCTATTGCAGCTTGATAGTCATGACACTTCTTGGATGTGAGAGATTGGGAATCTCACCAAGAATGCACAAGACAAATTACACCAAAGGGTGTACAACAGATCTTTGGCTGTGCTGCTCCTCTGATTGTAACAGACAGTGTGGGAAGCAGCATTTTTTGTGATTAATTTGGTCAGGCTGTATGAGCTCTGAATCAACCCCATAAGGAGACTTAAGCCTTCTCAGATAGAGGAACTGATACTGAACTGCAAACAAGGCACAGAGCAGTTTAACATTACCCAGATGTCTATAGCTCACTAACTCTGAATGAAATTTGAAGTCTAACACAGTTTAGATACCTCTGGGCTTAGACAGCATTCCAGCTTCTGGACTCTTAATTTTGTATAAAGCTGCCTATACTGCCCATAAAGTTCAGAATCCTTTTAGAAATTTGAATCCTGTATTCCAGATTTTTACTTGATGTTTATCTCTAACGAAGGAATATTATTTAACCGTCTCATGCATGAAAAGCTAATTCTTAGATGCATTAAAAGTGTCATACTTTTATATCCCAGTCTACAAATTATCCTCCTGTGCCTTTTATTTTGACCTTGCAGTGCTTTTCTAGGTCATGCCTTTTGTAGAGCAGCAATACAGGTGAACTTTCTTCACACATGTGAATCACAGGTAGAAAAATAGCAGCTATATCTAAGTCTTAAGTTAATGGGAACTATTAAGACTTTCTTCTTGTGTCAGATCTTATTCAGCAAATCATCTCCCCCATCCCTGTCCCACATACCACACATGAGATAAAGTACAGACCACACCTGCAGAGAACTGCTGCCTGGGAGTCAGTCCTGCCTCTTTACTGCTTCCTGAGCACAGGCACAATTGTATGAGCACTTACATTTTGTACTGAGAAATCAGGCAAGAGGTTACTGTAAGTTCTCATGTGACTTGATTGAAGAATGAAAACAACCACTGAATTAAGCACCTTAGTTCAACAGTTCTATCTAAAACATCCCTTCTAGGCTGAATAGGCTTGTTTTCTGTTTAACCATGGTGTAACTTCAGAGACTGTTGAAATTCCTTAACTTAAAAAAAAATTAAATGCTGATACAGACTTTGCAGCAAATACTGTTGTCCATCTCTGCACTGTTACCTTTCCACAAAGAGAAATCTTACTTATGCAAACTAGTAGAATAGGGAAATAAAAAATTAGCTTCTCCTATGTTGCCCTTGATTAGTTTTCCTATTCATTCTTTGTATATTTTCTGAGTGGAATTATTAACTTTCCTCAAATAACTCAAAAAACAAAGGTTAGTTCTTGGAATTTTTAAAGCCAAATATTATGCAAGTATCTAACTTAACTATTTGACTGAGGGTTAACTAGGTGAACATTGAATTGCCTTTGAATTTTAAGTAGAGTAACCTGAATGTTTCTTTCAATGGCAAGGAATAATTCTCTACAGATTCAATAAAGCAGCTTCATACTAATGTAGAATTTCACTCACCCTTCAAAAGCTCTAATTTTACAGTAGGACTCAAAAAGGGCCTTCATGTATGAAACCACTGTCCAGCAACTTTTAGGAGTGGAAGAATGGCACTATTAATTGGAAACTTACAGGAGCCCTGACAATTTAATGACAGTAAAGTACATAAGATTGAGGAGGGTGAGGCATTCCCTAACAACAAATGAAAGATGCATTTGTGCTGAGAATGGGCTGCTTGTTTTGACTGTAAACATCAAAGGACCAGAAAGGAGTGAGGACTTTGCTCAGTAAGATGTAAGGATGCCTACAGCTGCCATCAATCAATGTGACTTAACAAGGAAATGTAAAGCCATTTCAAAGTTCTGCTGCTATCATGGTGGTACTGTGGACAGCAGTTATTAGAAGTAAATGGAGGAGGCTAAGGAATACGTGTTCCAGTGTTGGGAGATAGTAATAATCTATCTTCACAAGAAACAATTCCACCTTGTGAGATTCCTGGAGTTGTGCATGCTAGGTTTGAGTGTTAAAGGGATAGAGCTCAAAGTCCACAGTATCAGTGCTGGGTAAAAGGGATGTGATGTCATGATGAGCAGTTTTACCTGATCTCAGGGTGAATGGGACTGCTGTTGCTGTAAACCCAGCATGCTAAACCTGGAAGACCTCATGCAGGCAAATCTGGCAGGAATAGGGATTTGGCTTACAAACACCTTGGTTGATTGCAGTGAACTTGAACATTGAAACAGTCTGAAGGTGCCTCTGGTTACTTCTGCTGGGAACTCTTAAGAGTTGGAGCAAGACTTGTAGCTTTACCTTTATGCATGTGCAATTCCCATTTATGTTAGTGAATATTTCATTGTAAGTGTTCACCAGTCATTTAATATCATCAAATAATTTCTGACAGATATGAATGCCACAATAAGAAGAATTGATCAGCTGACCAATATCTTGGCCCCAATGGCTGTTGGTCAGATAATGACATTTGGCTCCCCGATGATCGGCTGTGGATTCATTTCTGGCTGGAACCTGATGTCCATGTGCGTGGAGTATCTGCTGCTCTGGAAGGTTTATCAGAAAACCCCTACTCTGGCTCACAAATCTGCAAAAGTTGAAGCATCAGAACTGAAACAGCTGAATGTAAAGAAAGGTATTGAAAACACAGAAATAACTATTCAAATTCACCATAGATTCATTCCATCAGTCAAGCCAAGTGTTGACTTTTATCTTCCATAGGGTATAGCTTTGAGGCTATATAGCTTTGTGCTCATAGCTTATAGATTTCAGGTTTGGGGTATAGATACCAGAGACTCTAATTTAAGCAACAATACTATAAAATAAAAAATAATGAATTCCACAAAATGCAGCCAAAGAGTGAATTCTGTCTTCTTCGTTAACCCCTTAGAGTAAGTCTGCCCTGTAACTCTGGGCTGATCACAGGGTATACTCCTGTCTATCTATGCTATAGCTGGTAAGCTGGACCAGGCCCTTGGCTCTGTAGTGTCTACAACCTCTGTAAGACTATTCCTTGCTAACTCACCTCTGCTTACACATAGTACTAACAGGCTTTCAGGAGGTTGTAGAATAGATGGTCATATTTCTGTCCTGGCATGATTGAATGATTTTTACATGCTCCAGGAAATGGTGGAGGAAAAAAATTAACTCTTTTGGCCTTCAGCTCTGCTTCCTTGGCCGAGCAGTACAAGTGGGATTTGCAGTGTAGATGACTATGACTATTATTATAAGTAACCCTGAAATTGATATTAATGTTTCTTTAGGTAGACTCAATACCAGAAATTAAAATTGTTTCAGAAACAGATTTTTTTGTGAAGTAGTGGAAATGTCAGATGCTGAACTATTAAGTTAAAACTTAAGTGTTTCCCCATTTTTAAGGTAGCAGTAGATGATTACTACTGAAAGCTCATGTTATGGGCTCCCAGCTACAACAGGTTGTTTTTTGTTTGGGTTTCTGTTGTTCCTGTTTTATGGGTTTGTTTTTTTTTTTAATTTGAAGAATTCCTGGGTTTTGTTTAAATCCTAGCTAACAATCTCGTTTCAAAATATTGTGAGTTAGAAAGCTGCTTTTAAAAATACTGAAGAGATCTCTTTCCAGCCATCAGATCCCTGGTGGTAATAGCTGGTCCAGTAAGCTGTTGGACCAGGCTGATGGCAGTCAAGTATTAAAGAACAAGAGAGTATAGAAGGCTCCATTGCTTTGGAACTGGCTCTTAAATACTTCTGGAGAATGAAGCCGTTAGCAAATGTCAATATGTAGGTGACACTTCTTAATCTTTGCTGTTGCAATATTCTGATTTCTTTAGAAGACTTGTGTTGTTAAAACTTGCTGAAGTACTTCATGTGTCTCGCTGTTTGTGGAGTTAGTTTTGAACTTAAGTGTAAAAACACTGCTCAGGCATCCAGACATTTGTAGAATTTCTACCCTCCTTACCAGTGTAAATACTGCTCTGATTTTTTGGATTTTTGTTTGTGACCAGTGGAAATGACTTTTTTTCCTTTAATACAATGACAATGGAATTGCAGAAATGCATAGTCTGAGGTTTTGGGTTTTTTTTTTAAGTCAAGCTTTAGAAGCTTTTGGCTCTTGACACACTTCAGCCTTGGTTCTTCTGCCATTACATGAGATACTGACAGATGTTTTTAAGTAGTCCCTTCTTTTTTCAGCATATAAAGCTATGTTAAAATGCCAATGGATACTGGCATTCTTTAGGGAAATAATTTCTCTGTAGAACTGGAGCATTCAGTCACAAGTCTAAAAGCAAGCAATGCTTTCTCCTATCACTGTTTAAATAAACAAATTGATGGGGTAAACTTTACTTGATCTTACTCCTCAGGTAGGATTTAAGAATACTTAAAATCATTTAATTTGGTTAATTAAGAGAAAGCTTGGTAGTGGAGTTTGACTGATACACTTCTGCAGTCGTGAACTTAGCGCAAACAATTGTCTGTGGCTTTACACTGTGCACTTTGCAGGCAGGAGTGGATCTGACAGCTCCATTTCTGTTTACAGAGAGTGACATGAAACCCGCTGAAGGAGTGCAGTTAATTATTGACAAAGATGTAGCTGGCTTGGAGCCCCAGCAGGAGAAGGAAGTCGGCTGCGCTGCCCGGATTGCCGAGCCTTTCATAACGTTCCGGGACGGATGGGTTGCGTACTATAACCAGCCAGTGTTCCTTGCAGGCATGGGCCTTGCATTTCTCTATATGACTGTTCTGGGATTCGATTGTATCACTACAGGCTATGCATACACTCAGGGGCTGAGTGGCTCTGTGCTAAGCCTCCTCATGGGTGCCTCAGCAGTCACTGGAATCATGGGAACAGTAGCTTTCACTTGGCTTCGGCGCAAATGTGGCCTCATTCGCACGGGCCTTATTTCTGGAGTTGCTCAGTTTGCTTGTCTGATCTTATGTGCCATCTCTGTGTTTATGCCTGGAAGTCCTATGGATTTGACAGTTTCCCCATTTGCTGACATCAGTGCCAGGCTGTTTGAAAATGAACCGTTGCCTACTATAGCATCTCCAGAATCTGAAATGATTTTTGCAACTGGAATGCCCAGCTTGTTAAACGGGTCTATTGCTCCTGCTAACAGTGACCCAGAGATGAGTCCTGAGCCTGTGCCTTTAATCTCTGTGAGTCTCCTGTTTGCAGGAGTCATTGCTGCTAGAGTTGGTAAGTATTATGTCTCTTTTATAGTCTGGTTTATTATCTGCTTTTCATTCTAAAAATTACAGTGCCTGTCAACTAAATACAATTTATTTTAGAATTAGAGGCTATAATTGAAGTGTTACATCTTGTTTGTGGGGCCGGTTGATTATACTCCACGTGAAAATGAATGATCCTGCAATAGTATCACCAGGGTGAAGACTGCAGTACTAATTCCACATATACTGTGTGTCACTAACAGTAGAAAAGTTACCACATTTGGAGATGATTGTAATGTATTTTTTGGAAAGCTCGTCTCTAGATGATTTTTGTTCACAACCAAATGAAACTGCTTGTTACTAGGAAACAGAACCAAGCATATCTGCTATGAAAACCTTCAAATTTCACAATTTACTAAATGAATCCACATATTATAATTGTCTACTAATCTTGGAGTTTAGAAAGGAAGCTTTGATTTGGATGACAGCTTAATTTTTTGAGGAATTGCTGGTTAGCATAGTATTAGTATATGTCAACAGAATAGGCAGTCAAATACATGAATGTAATGAACAGTAGTTGTCATCTGTAGAATCTTTATACTCAGTTTCTGCTGAATTCTGGAGAAATAAAATACTTGATTCTCATGTATTAAGCTTGTTTGCAGGATAAGCTTCTACAGCTGAATCATAAACAGACTAAACCACTATGGAAGCTAGTGTCAACCATTTGAAATTATTGTGTATTCTGCATAGTTTAAAAGATGTTTGGTTTTTTTTTTTTTTTCTTTTCGCAAAACATCTTATGCAGAACTTTAGTGGTTGCAGCTAGCATGAATACACTGTAAATAACTGTAAGCCAGCTATTTAAACAAGGAAAGGATGAGTAAAACATGGGCTTGATAGTCATGGTGAAACAGGATGTGACAGGCAAGTTAATGTGTCAAGTTGTATCTATTATTTCAGGAAATTTTTGTAAAAGGCAAGTAAATTTCTCTTGACTGTGAGTGTGAAATCAGTTCTAGTCAACAAGAGGGTATCTTATCCTGTGCATTTTTGGCAGGAGTGAGTGGTGGAAGGATGAATTGAATTGTGCCAGTGATAAGTTTGCCATGAGGAGCCCAACTGTATGGATAACTGTTTTTTCTCTCCATAGGCCTTTGGTCCTTTGACTTAACTGTCACACAGTTACTCCAAGAAAACGTCATAGAGTCTGAAAGAGGCATCATAAATGGTGTCCAAAACTCCATGAATTATCTGCTTGACTTGCTGCACTTCATCATGGTCATCTTGGCCCCAAACCCTGAAGCTTTTGGCTTATTGGTGCTTATTTCTGTGTCTTTTGTTGCAATGGGCCACATAATGTACTTCAGATTTGCCCAAAAAAGCTTAGGAAAACAACTTTTTGTTTGTCACACTCCTGATTCCAAAGCAGCCCCTGACAGTTCACCACCTGGTAATACATCTACTGTCTGAAAGGATCCACTTCTCTTACTAACTTTGCTTCACAAATATCATGGTTAAGCATGTGTACTTCCTCTTATGACCCTGTCTGAGGTGTTTCTCTAGAGTTGAATGTGTAACTTTGTTGTTTGGGGAAGCTGTCCCAAGAGAGAAAATTCATTTCACAGCGTGACCCTGTAAATGTTTCATGTTAGGCAGAGGACTGCCTGGTTGGATCTTGACAGCTGCAGTATCAAAGGTTCCCCACAAGTCTCATATCTAGTGTTTGATGACAAAAACACTCTTCAAGTTCTATTGCTGACACCCACAATGATACTGTTAAGTGGTTATACCTACTCAATTTACCATGAACTTGGAAGAATTCTTATGTTCATTGAGTAAAATGAGGTTTTTTGTCCTTTTTTTGAGTTACTTCAGAATAACTTTTTATACAGTATTTGGTTGGTTGGAGTTTTTTTTCCAATGTTCTTTTACTAGGAACAGTTCTGTTCATCTACTTTTGTAAATTGGTATAAACATCCTCTCTAAACATTGGGCTTTTGTCCTTGTGGGTCCTTTCTAACTCACAATATTCAGTGATTGTTTTTGGATTCTTCTAGTGGACTTGATCTCTCCCCGCCCCCCCAATACCTTTATTATAGTATTTTATGTTTTGGTTTAACTTTATGGAAACACCTTTGCAGGTTTTTTGTATGTTTCCTTACAAATTAGACAACTGTTAGGTACAAGATATTATATTACACTTTTGTTGCACTTCTTAGAGTAAAGCAGCCTCATTTAGCAGAAGCTATTGATGTAATATTACAAAGCATGGCTTTTTAATTGCAAGTGGCAGGTTTGCTCGGGTTTGGTGTAGCAGAAAGTGCTAAGGTCAGGAGTACTGGTACAGAAAGAAATTCTAGTGCTGACTTAGTTTTTGCCTCAGAGTACAAGCAGCTTTAGTTAATCTTCCAATATATCAGGCTTTAATAGCATTTCTGAAAACAATTGCATTTGAAAAGAGTTAATATTTCATGCAAAAGTTGGATTACTTGCATTTATCTGATGTGTATGTGAATTTTGACTTTGTTCTAAAATACTGCTAAACCAATGAAGTGGTGGACTGAGAGGCCCTCTAAAGCAACTTCAGAGCAATGAAAATGATGTCCTTCTGTTCAATAAGTTCATGCCTTTTGGTTTTTTTGTTTGGTTGGTTTTTTTCCCTGCATGTGTACTAACACAGTACTTCCATAGCCATTAACCCTGTGTGCACTTTTGTGGAAACTATGCACTTTGCTTTCTCAGTAGAGTTGAACCTGGTGGTGTTCTGAGTTTTCCTACAGTGTGGCAGTCTGACTTCCAAATTTAAATATTGGTAAAATGTTTGTTTGCAAAATAAGTAGTATGTGAAAACATAATGCCAGCAACTTGTGAAAAGTATCCTCTGTAACTTTTAAGGGTTTTTCTTTAGTTTTAGGTACTTACTGTCCTTCACAGTCTCATATATGTTGCCAGACTCAACCCTGGAATGGAAGTGTGTGAACTCCATTGAAACTAAAGGCGTTACACCAGGGCTGATTCTAGGGCAGTCATCACAAATTTTTATCAATTACGTTCTCAAGCAAAGAATGTAAAGAACCTCTAGTGGCTTTTGTCCCAGATACAATGTTTTCTAAGAGGCATGAAATGGAATGAGTGGGAATCCAATGTGCAACCAATGGACTTGTAGCCCATAGTTTTCAATAACTGGATATAATGGTTTTTCTCCTCTCATGGACCAAACCTAATAATTACTCTATGTTGCTGAAAGCTTCTCAGGGATGTTTTCACTACGTTTATAAGTGTTTATACTTTGACCAAGCATTTGGGTTTTGTTTTGATATAATAAAGTAAAATATGTAATTTAGAGTAGGTTTAAAATTTGTGACTTAATCCTGAGTGTAACTTAAGGAAAAGGGAATTTTGCCATCAGCAGAATTTGTCAGAAGACAAATAAAACAAGCTTATCTAGATCTGTAGAGCAAATATGTCCAAAGGATAGCCTTATGTGGTATATGATAAGTACACTAGTAAATAAAATAGCTCTGATTTGCCAAATACATTTTCTCATGTGTATCTAATTTAAACTGGGACCAGATTTTAATACTGTTAGATATAAATAAGGTAGTCCAAATGTCAGTGAATGCCTCTATACTGCACTTTGAAAAACACCTGAATGCCACTGTATATCTTGGACTCACTGGCCATCAGGGAAACAAAGCTGAAAATGCAGCTTTTTTTTTGTGTTGTCTACAGTGCACAGAACCCAGGGTGCCTAAAATTTAATGCTGTAGCACTAAGCACCAGACATCCCAGAGAGGATGTATTCCTGAAGTCTAGAGAGCTCCAAAACCATGACAAATAGAACTGGGGGCATGCCATGTTCCTGCCTGTTCCCAAAGGCTTTTTCTTTTTTTTTTTTTTTCTCCAAGAACAATTTAGTCTTGTTAAATTTGAGCAGCAGTTTGTTTCATAAATAGTTCCAGTAGATAGTGCAGTACTACTAGGAGAGGACTGGAGCTTTGTGTTTTGTAAACATGATGTGGTTAGGATTCATATGTGCACATCACAGCTGGAAGGCAAGACAATCCGAAAATAGAAAAGTGAATGCTATTTTGAAGAGGAATAAGGAGGTCTAAATTGGAAAACTTGTGTGTATTGGTCTGTGTTGGATGTCAAAACATGTTTGCTGCTTGAGCACAGCCCATTTGTGTGCGAGTCCAAGATTTGTGCAGACACCTGTACTCAGTAGTGCTTTGAAGCAGTGTGGAGCCTGAAGTCTTACTTAGCAGGACTTTCATTAAGTAAGCATTTTTGGCCTTGTATTTATTTATTTTTTTTTTTAAAAAAATGTCCAAATTGGATGAAAACTGCCCTTAAAAATGTATGCACTAGAAATCAATCTTACCAGAATATTTTATTATACAACCTTATGCTGGACATAGTATTGATTTATGTATTACTATTGTTAAAGCGAATTAATAAATTTGCATAAAAATGTATTTGTCCTGTATTCTTCAGTTTGTGGGTATCTTGGCATGCTACACTAAGTGTGGATTCTGAGCAGAAAGCATTTTTGTGTGATGGGTTGGAACTGCCATGAAGCACAAACAAATAGGATTGAGGAGGAAGCAAGTGACAAATGTAGGCAAGATCTTTCAATGACCCTGCAACTCTGGTGAATTGCTTTTTGTTTACCACCCACAGTGGAAAGTTAAGACACAATAGATGAAGGTCTTGCAACCTCAGCCTGGGTCTTGCATTGATGATAGAACAGTTTTGTGTCTTGGCCTGCTGAGGAACAGAAAGCAAATGATTTTACCTTCCCATATATCTTTACCATGCTGAATTTGAGCTGATGGCCCTCTGTAGCAGCAACCTGTAGGTGAGAACCCTAGAGAGAAGAGTGGTCAAGTTTTAGTAGTCAGGTACTCATCAAGACTAAACCCAGAATATTTCACATATGACTTCTTTTGGCTTTTTGTATTTAGGGTATGTTTGCACAAACAATTGATCTTTATAGAAGGATGTTGCATTTGTTCATTAGGAGTTTTCTGAACTAAGATTTTCCTAGAAACACACCTTTCTGGTTTGTTCCTTATTGTTCATGTTTGCCTTCTTCACTACCACTTATAAATTAAAACAAGTGTTAGAATACTGATTTGAAAATGTATGTACACATATCCACCCCTGTAAATATTAAAAGTACAAAGAAGATTTGTGAGTGGTATTGTGTACTTAATAGGTAAAGAACACTTCTTTACTGAAGAAGTCCCTTCACAATTTCTTATTTGGTGGTTTCACTGGGGTTTTTTTTTCCTCAGTTTTTCCTTATTTTGCAGAGTTCTGAGTTTTTTAAGCCCCTTTGGAATTCACTGCTCAGCAACCAAAGGTGGAATGATTGGAGATACCTACAACTGTTTGTTTGCTTGTTGCACTACTTGGCTTTCTCTAGATAGTTGAGATATCAGCCCTGCCTGTGGAGGGCAAGGTATGTTGTATATTCTGTATTGTATTCTTGTCCTCTGAAATATTTAACTGCTTTTGTTTTTAAAAGCATTTTTCGTTAAGTGAACACTAGTAATGGGGTATGAAAGTTGAATCTTTTTAAAGGGAAAACAGTGAACTCGGACCCTTCACTTTAAACTGTTTTGTTTCTTTAGTGAGAAATCTGACTCAGGAATTCGAAAGGAGGTCGTATCTAGTAATTTTTAAATAGTACAGTCACTGCTGTATTTGTTTCTGTAAAGTACATGGTGTATGTCCTAGGAATCAGAGTAAAGACTGTTTCTGCCAGGGAAGAGTGCAACTAGTGGATTTAGCTTTTCAGAACCTAGCACCCTGGAGGTGGAGATGCCTTTCTGTCTTCCTCAAGGCTGGCCTCCTTTCAGATTCTCCAGGAATACATTGTGCTGTACTCTGCATTCATGTCTTTCTCAAGTACTTAGTACTAAAGAAGTTAGTAGTGTTACAGTCCTTTTCTGTCTTGCCCTCTGTAGTTACACATTCTCTTTCCTCCTTGTGGGTGCTTTAACTGCATGGTGCAATAAAAAATATTTTATCTCTGGAATAAGACTATGTCTTTAGCTTCTGCTTTAAAAAAGACACTATCTTGCCACTCTGAAGGCAGAAAAAACTGAATAAAGATGTTTGCTTAAAGGCTTGTGAAGAGCATGGACAAAGTGCATGCTGCTCAATAATGCTTTTTCAAATACTTCAGCTTGTCCTTGTGTGGGTCAGTATTTCTTTCTAGTTAAACTTTATTGTATTTTGTCACAAGGGAAGCATGCAACTGTGTGCTTTCTGCCCTTGGTAAAGAGTGATGGAGCAATCCGTTTTCACACATGCAGAGTTAAGAGTTCTTAATCCTTTGTAAAATGCATGGGAAGTTACTTATGTTTAGAAAATCTTACTTTGGCAGATAAGGGAAAGAGAAGGTACAGTAGATACATAAGTGTAGCTCATTCAGATCAAAAAACTCCACCCACAAAAGCAAAACACATGTTAAAGCCATACAGAATGGCTCAGAAAACACCCCAACTTTTTCATGGTAAGTCATCGTTTGTGCCAGTCAGGAGGGAGGCAAACAGGGTCTGCTCATCCCACTGCCACCGTACTGGAGTCTGAAGGTGAGCTCTGCCTTGAGCAGCACAACCTCCGAAGCGTGGGTTTGTCTCTCTGTGCGTGTCCTTGGCCCGCATTCAGAACCAGCCGTAGGAGCTGTAGCTGCTGCCCCTGTCCTGTGCAGTCCCGTGTCTCCCGCGAGGTGATCCCGCAGCGCTGCCCCTCCCGTGCTGTACGGGCAGAGCAAAGCCTCATCCTCGGCAGTGCCGCGTGTGCGGGGCGCCCGTGCGCGCTCGGGGGAGGGACGGGCCAGCTGACAGCTGGGTGCTCTGCCAAAGACCTTGGGGAACAGAAACCGTTCCGGGCTTCTCCTCTGCCCACCTGCTGAAGTCAAACTTTGAGACCTTTCTCTTTCATCATATTTAGGTGGAATTAACCAAGTGGTTCAAAAGCTGTTTGTCAGGAAGTGAAGGAGCTGGCAGAAGGCAGTGTGGTTGAGTAAGTTCGGTGTCCTTGGAAAAACGTGGGTAAAAATATGTTTAGTCTGTAATGTCAGTACGTCCGTCTATTGCCAACAGCATGCTGTAACAAACAGATGAAGTAGTTGAGAAAAAAATAAGATGAAATTCAGTGCAAAGCCCTACACTTAGCCACAACCAACTGACTCTTCAACTACAGGGTAGGGAATGCTTATTCACTGTTACAGAAAATAATTGTGAGGTTATGGCATAACAAAGGAAAAATATAAGTAAGGTGAAAAAATAAATGGAAATGGGATCTGTAGCATGTATGCTTCATTAATTGAATCATACAGGATGCTGTTCTCTTTGAAATAGAAAAAAATGGAGACTTGTGTCCAATTTTTCCTTCATCTCTGTCTTGAAGAGCAGTGATAACCAGAGAGAAGCCAGAACAGTGCAACACATGTAGTCAGAGCTCTAGGAAGTGCTGAGTTAAGTTCTCTAGGGAACCCTGCTTGAGCAGGGAGGTTGGACTAAATGACTTGCAGGGGACCTTTCCAACCTTATCCATTCTCTAATTCTGTGAAATGAGTGAAAGAATTCAGGTAATTTAGAGACTGAGGTGATGAGTTAACCCTATCTGCCTGTGTAAAAGGGGATGGAAATTATGTATAGTCCTGCTTGAGAAGACAAGCGTTAGCCAAGTCAGATTACAGCATACTTGAAACCCTGCAAGTTGTGGAGTTCCCAATCTTGAATGTTCAAGAGCTGATACCATTTTTTCCAGCTCTGTTTTTCTCCAGTTTCATGTATTGTATTTCTGCAGTTCTTCCAGTTCAGTGGTGCCTCTAGAACTGCTGCTGAGGCAGTGGACTAGTCTTACTGTTTGCCTTCAGTTTATAAGCAATCTCTGGATTTGCTATTAAAAGTAGTTCTGCAGGATTAGTAAAATGTTTGGGCAGCTTTTGTAGGAATTTAAGGGTATTTTCCTAAGTACTGTCAAAATTTCACAATTACCACAGATTTCATCAAGCACAAATACAGCAGATCTTCGCTGTTTTTCAAAATGCTCACGTAATATTCCTGTGCAGAGCTTGCCTGCATTTTATGTGTACATCTCCTATCCAGCCTCCTTCTTTGAGCTCCTTTAGCTCTCAAGATCCTGCTGATTTAGGTAAGAGTGCAGCTCTTAACTTGGAGAATCAGGACCGTGTATTTTCTGGGGCTGCTTCTAGAGAGGCACAATTTGGTTCTCAGGCTGCTGCAAAAGTAAATGCCATGTGCAAATTCCTTAATTTGAGGGAGCTTCCTTCCCTTGGCCAACCACATCACATATAAGAACTGACAGGGAGTTATACAAATATGTGGTCTGTCCAGCTCAGGAGGAGGAGATGTCCATGTTAGAAATATTTGTTCAGCTGCTACTGGAGTAAGGCCAGTCAAAGTTACTGTTTACTGTATGAAGTGTGCTGCAGTCCATTTATCTTCTAAAGATAACCAGACAAGATAAAGGATCCATTCCTTGGGACAGTTTTGGCTTTATTTGCTTGACTGTAATATAGTATTCCTTGTCATCCTGTACTGACCTTGGCATTGTTTAGCCATGCCTGATGGGAGCAAACTGTGACACAGCTGGGGACCAGAGTGACACCAAGCAGCACCAATCCAGGCTGTGGGGCTTCCTTAGTGGCTGGCTGAGCACAGACACAGCTGCTTTGCACAAACCCCCTGCAAATTTCAGTAGCGTAATCTTAAGGTATCTAGGGACTGAATGGAAGGTATCAAATTCTCCTACAACCTCTGAACACAGTTGGGCACTTGGAATACAAACAGCTCTTGGAGAGAAACACACAAAATAACACTAGTAATATATGCCCATCAAAGGAATGTTAAAAAAAAAAACAATTAAATACTTCTCCAGGGAGAAAGGTGTTGTACAAGAGTGTCTCCTGAATGTCTTTTCAAAAGTTTCTTCCCCCTCTGGAATACCGAGAAACTTCATATGTGTTGGAAAGCTTTTATTTACTTTCTTCTAAGACAATGTTTCTCATATCCTATTATAAAGCTATTTTTGTCTTGTATACATCAAGAAGCTTTAACTATACTTCTAATGCCTTTACCATCCCAGAATAGCCTTCCCAGGGATTTTGAGTTGTCAAAGAAGTAGTTGTGCTTTGGCTTTTTTGTTTTCTTCTCTCTTTCTTGCTCTGATTGGTGCCTGATGCTGGCAGATACCAACAACCTCCATGTAAAATCCACAGTAGCTACAAAAGAACAAAATACATCTCATCACCTTTAATTCCTGCCCATTAATCTCTGTCATTAGGTTCATCTTAGCCAAAAGAGGGAAAAGAAAGTGTTCTCCCACTGTGTGTTTCCTCTATTTTCTTTAATTTTGTGTGGCTGTGTGGACACAAGGAGGAACAGACTTTCTGAATAGCAGAATCAGACCTGGGGAGACCTAGTCTTTGGTTTCACATCAAGGGTAACCTGATCAGAAAATAAGAGAGATTTTCCTTTTCTTAAGAAGATTGCCAGGTATGTCCTCTCTCCACATTGTAAGAATAAGGAATTGTTATCCAGTTCTGCTTTGCTAGAGAGTAAATTTTCAGTAACAAAATGGTAACTTGGCTTATTTACTTGGAATTTTAGTACAGGTTACCAGTTGAAGCTCAGGGCTATATAGGAATGTACAGTTTCATTTTATCTGCTTAGCTGTGATAGAATCTAATTTTTGTCTCCTCTAAATGGAGCAGAGCAAACAGAAGAGACCAAGGCTGATAGCTGGGTGTTCAGCACAAAGCTGTAATATCAGGCTGATTTTGTACTTCTTTTTCATGTTGCCTCTACTGTCTAGTTGGCATTTCCCAGTTGGTCATGGAGGACAGATCTTAGATCAGTATCAGAGCATGGAAACAGAAGTGCTAGAAGATCATGTGAGTAACCTCAGCACTTTCTGGCAAATCCTCTTAAATGTCACAAAGGAATTGAAGCCCAGGTCAGCATTCTCCTCAAACCTCGCCGCATTCCTCCACATCCACAGAGCTCCACACCATGGAAGCTGTGCCTGTGTGTTCAGGATGGGTACTGATTTCTGGATCTATACATTCCAATGCATCATATATTTGCTGAAGATAATTTTGTATGCATTGACAAATTTGACACCAGAAAATAGGGACAAAGAAGGCACCCAACTGGGGGCACGCAGCTGTGTTCTAAGTGGTTTTTGTGGACTGCCCTTGTGACCTAGTGCCAAACATGATGGCCAAGGCAACATCAGCTTTTATTTCTGTAGTTCACTGAATGTGTGAAGCATTTCTTGGGATCATACCTAAGCATTACTAGAGAGAATTCTGTGCAGATCTCCATGCACTATTATAAATTCTGAATACCTTCATGATGGGAGAGGACAACAAGCAAGTGTTGTACTGAATTAACAAAAATACATATTCTGAGACTAATTATTACCATTTTGGTCTTCTAATTCTCTTTATTAAAAGACAGAATCAGTAACAAAAAATTACAATTCTAATCCTCCTTGCTAATATTTCAGAATAGGAGGATATCAGTATATTTTCCCGCTTCTTGTTAGATACATTAAAAATGATAATCATTATCTATTGCTGCTTGTGAAAACTGTTACTGAGTAAAAGTTTAGGCAATAACGTAGTGAGAATAGCTCACTTCAGTAGTACTGACTGTATCAATTCCTACAGTGTGTTTTTATTCAGCTAACTTTGCTTACATCCACGAATAACACTGTTAATAAAAAGGGAAAGACCAGTTTCTCAGGACCATCCTGAGGAAGTGATACAAGGCATTATTACATGGGCTTGAGCATGACTCAGCGATTCTTAAGTTGCATCATGCTAGATACATTATGCCAGAAGTTTGGCTACGATCACAGAACAACAGGATGGGGAAAATAAGTCAGTTTCTGGAGGCTGAAGTACAAGCATCATTGCTCATTTGAAGCGAGCAAGACAGTTCAGCTGGGTTTCACAGAGAAGCAAAGTAAGACTGATAAAAAGAGGCACAGGAGACTGGGATGATAAAAGGAAGAAGCAAGTGCAGCAGCCCAGCAGCAGTGTGTGACACAGGACATGCTGCAGAATGGGGATCGCTGGTTTCATGGGATTAAATGACTCTTCTAATCATTTAAATCCCTGCACCCTTCATACCTTCAGTTTATTCCATGGACGTTCCCATCTTTCCCTGCTCCCTTACTCTGAAGCATCACTTGGTCCCTTGCAGTAAATTGCCTCTAGATCCTCCTGCTGCCTCTGAAGTCACCTGGTCTAAGACAGTTGTGTACCATCTTACTGACACTGACTACAAGCTGATTATTACAGGTTGTTTGTGTCTCAGGCTCAGTGAATGCAGGGGATCACCATTTCTGGATTCTGAACATCTTAGTAACTTGCTGTTGAAATCTAAAAAACGAGGATCATGAAGCAAAACGTGTTTGGGAATTTCAGGAAAAAGAGCAGCCTATCAGGCAGAGACTAGGAGGAATTACCTAAATAGAGCTGTGCTGAAGAGTTCAATGAGTTATTAATGAACTTGTGAGAAATACATGGCACAAAGGTAACTGTGATTATCATGTGTTGTGGGTTCATTCTGTATAGCAGAAGTCTGTGGCACAAAGTACCAATAACCCCCTATGCCATGTGGGGGTTTAATTTGCTAAAGCAGCAAATAAACTCAGCTTGTCTCTTCAACAGACCCCATGTGCCCAGACTCCCACAAGTTAAAGTTCTGTAAAGGAAACTTTGGAAACACCACCCTCTGCTTTCTGAGTGAGCTTTCCACCACAGAGAGTCGAGAGCCAAGCCACCCACTATTCCAGCCTAGAGATTATTTTTCTTTTCAAAGATGAATTTTATTAACAAGAAAATTTACATAATGATAGGTAAGTTACAGATAAAATGCAAGAGCTGCAACTTCAAGTGGCTGTGGCACTGCAGCTGTTTTTCTTACCCCTCCTGTAAAAAAAGGGCATGAGAATGTTTCTTTATGTGATACCCAAACTCTTGGGTAAAGGTGGTTAACCAGAGCAGATGGTTAAAGGGTAATACATTTTCTGTTTTTCTTAAAAAGACCAAGGTGTTTTAAATGGTCAGATACTACATGGATGGCAGTCAGTCCCTGTGGAGAGGTCAAGTCAGCCAGAGAGGTGGGAAGTAACACTCCCACACTGAGCAGAGAAAATATTTTTTCCTTTCCTAGTCTTCCCTCTACAATTTTTGCATTTCCTGTCCCCTGGCACTTCTAACGAGGGGCTGCTTTACCTGACCTATTCCTTGCCTTGTCTCTGTCCCTCTCCTTAACACTCCCAGGGTGAGGCCGGCAGCAGCTGGGCTGCAACAGGGCCAAAGCAACAGGCCCTGCACCCTGGCACAGGGGCTGGGAAAAGGGTGGGACTCATCCTGCTGCAAGAGGGGTGTCCAGCCACCTCAGACAGAAGTGTCCAAGTTCAACCCAGGAGCCTGCATGGCACCTTTGCTGCTGATAAACCCAGGACTTCAGTCTAGGGCTCTGTCACACAAGCAATAAGGGAGAATGAGGCACACAGAGAAACTCAGAGAGCAGCTCTCGTCTGTCCTTCCACCTAGGTGATGTTGAAGGCCAGGAAACACAGTAATTACAAAGCCTCTTAGAGAACATAATTAACTCCAGCTGGAGCTTTTCAATTCAACTTTTTAAAACCTTTCCCTCCTCATTAAGGACATTAAGCAGTCAGTTTTTCTTAGACCTTAGAGAGAACTACTTTCCTCATGTTAATACAGTCTTTAAGTGACCAAAAAATGTTCTTTTCTCCCCTTAGTTCTATGAAATAACTTACAGATCATGTATTGACAAAATCAGTCTCGTGAAGGAGGAGTACAAGTGAGAAATGAGTGACATCTGCTACCCATCAATCCTTGGTGTGTAAAAAGGCAAGTAAAATTTCTTCTGAGGTGTGTTAAATGCAGAGAGCTCACAGAATGCTTTGAAAAGGTTTTGGGAACTTTCTGTTAAAAGCTGATATGATGAAAGGGAGAACTGCTGTAAGAGAAAATATATTTGCTATTCCCTTTCTCTCAAGGAGGTAGAAAAGGTAGGAGAATGCTTTTTCATCCTTTGTGAGCAGCAGCTAATCAGCAGGTTGGAACAATAGGGAACATTAATAGCTTGTATGTGCTTTGCCAAATGCAATGCTATTTTTGGTATGAGTCTAAGGGCATGATTCAGCAGTTTCTTAGCCAGCAAGTAGTTCAGACCTATCCCAAGAGTATTTTAAGATTCATGGTATCACATGTTTCTTAGTAATAGTTTTCCTTTCTTCCTTTATCTGTGATTGTATAGTAATTCCATTAATGCATCACTCATTAGTAAATATGGGAACACATTTAGTATAGTGAGAGAAATCAGTCAAGTGGATACAGTGATCACTAAAGGTGTTCCTGCTGAATAGTATCTGTGCTGCTCTTTAACAAACTTTAATTCTTGTGAGACAGTTAATTTGAATTAAAGATAGCTGAAATCCATGTAATATAACCATGGCAGGGTCAACTCTGAACCATATTAGTTTTACTAACTTTGCATGCAGGTAGGGGAGTTAGCAATATTCTCAAGGCTGCTAATACAGAGGAAGCAACTTGTGTGTATTTTTAGAATTGGGGTTCTGTTTGCAGTTACTCATTTGATATCGTGAAGAAAAAGATATGATGGTCAGAGGTTATTTTTAAGGTTGGAAATTTGACAGTGTAAGTATGAACATAAGTGTAAGGAGAAAAGTAGTATTCAACTATCTTAAAATACAGGGTGTGTGTGAGAAGCTCTTGTTTAATGTGCAGTCAGGTGTGCACCAGTTATGTTCACTCTGTGTAGCAGAAATACAGCTTCATGAGCAGCAAGCAATATTCTTGCTGTCTTTGCCATAAATATCCTGATTAGAACTAAAAAGAAAACACAACTCATGTGATAGAAACTTGAACAGTTCAAATCCCCTTTCTTTATTGACACTGAGCACTTTGCACAGATCTCCTCTCCCCAGTGTCCTGCTGTGTCAGTGGGGAACTGGCTCATGGCATGTGAAGGAGCTTCCCTGAGAAGAATCCTGTTGTGCTGGTCTACTGTGGGAAAACACTTTGGCCTCCTTGCTACAGTAGCCTGCTTGTTCCATAAACCCAGCTTTTGTGGTTCCTTCTCAATTTTAGGCAGAAAATAGGCTAAAGCACATCTGATGCCCCCTGGCATGTTCACCCCATTCCTTGCATGGAGAAGAAAAGAGCCTGTGTGGGCAACTTCCACTATCTGTGAAATCAAACATGTTCCTCTGGAGAAAATTTCATGGTATTTCCTTTGCAGGGAGGGGCTGGGAATGAGAGGTGGAAAGAATCTGACCTGATAATGCAGTGCTCATTGAAAAAGTGAAAAATAATCAGCACAGTTCTCAGTGGAGGTAGTGATTCCTGTTGTTCATGTGGGAGTCAGGCACTGAAATGCCTTTGCAGCTTCGGTCCACGATCTAGAACTAATATGAAGTGTCCATTACTCAGTGGAACTAGATATTGGTTCAGTGACTGAGCTGGGGGAAAAGAGACCTTTTGGGTAGGTGAAAAAAATCGCAAACACATGGGTCTCACTCAGCCTCAAGAACTTGGATGTTCTTAGCAAAAACAATAAAAAATTAATGCCAAAAGAACACACACTCCAAGATGTATTTTGGGAAAGACAAAATACTGAGCTTTATCCAAAGTGTGGATATCCAAACTGTGGATTAAAAAGCAGCATTCTCTAAATAAGAGTAACTCTGCAAAGTAGAACCTTAAAATGTTATGAAATCTCAGACTCCAAACAACCTAATTGTTTTGTTTTTACTCCAGTGAAGAGGAAAATCTGTATATTTTGTTTGAACATGTTCTGTGATTTAAACCAAATTCACACCAAAACTTCCTTAATGCAATAGTCCCGGCCCACTGATTTGAATTTAGAGGGCTAAAAAGTTTATGAAAATGGAATGGAAAGAAAGATGTTATATCAAGGTACCAGAATAGCAAGAAACCAAAGAATTAACAAAATAAAACTCTTCCAAGAATACATCAGTTGTCCTTTGGTAAAGGTAACAAGAAAATGGCTGTTGAAGTTTTGGGGACTCCCATGTTCCCTCAGCTGCTCATGAGCAAGATGAAAAACTTCAGCAGTGAAATACAAATGTGGGACATGTCATGTGAGGTTTTCCCTTGTATATTTCTGGCAACTCAGGGCTCTTTAGGTTAAGAGATGGATAAATCCACCCTATCAGGCAGTATGTGGTGTGTGTGGGAAGTCTTTTTGAGAAGGTATGGTAAAAGAATTCTGTAGTAGCTGGGTACCAGAGTGAAAGCTGACCTCTGACTACAGCCTTAGCACAGTATGAATTAGTTACTTACAATGAGAGCTTTTTTCCCCCCTGGATTCCCACAGAGTTAACAGTTCTGTAAGCAAGTAAAGCCAAATGAAAATATGAAAGCTGTGCAGACCTCTGGCCTTGTCGGCCACTATGTAAGGCAAAGTTCAGCTCTCTGCTCTCCATTGCTGAGATTCTTGGCAGGCAGGACAAAGCTTTCCTCCTACCACTGCTGGAGCCTTGCCACAGCTGTGCTGAACATCTCCCTGCTTTAGGCTCTGAGAAGCTGACAGGACGTTTAACATTGTACCTGTACCTTTTTTTATAGAGAAAAACTACAACTGTGCTCTTCAAACAGCTGTGTTTGTTCCTTCAGAAAATCTTAAAGCATTGAAATTTGGTTGGAAGCTTCAAACACTTCACACAGGTCCTTCTACCAAACAGAAACACTGGTAAAGGTAGTTCTTTTACAATATCTTGCAGTTGTTTCAGATTCTTTTAGCAAAGGTGCTCATGAAGTTTCCTAGGTGGTGACAGCTTTTTCTTTCTGTCTTTTTATCTGCTTGTAAGAAAGTCCCTTACCAGCACACACTGCTTCTGGATGGAAATATGCCTTGCTTTTACCTGCTTTAGCTTTATTCTTCTGTGTGAATCATCCTGTTACTCAGACTGTACATGCCAGTGGTTCTGGATGCCTGGAAAATCAAACACCCTTTGGTGTGAGCACTGAAATCACTTCACCTGGATAGCAGTGTTTAACGAAAATGGGAAAAAAATCTGTACAGGATCTTCCAGCATTATAAAGATAAAACAATATTGCCTTCTGTAAAGGTAACAAGAAAATTCAATTTTGGATTCTGAAAATGTTTTTTATTAGAATGAGAAGGATATAGACTTAAAGGTTGAATGCCACAAATGTGATAAGGCTATCGAATTGAGGCCTAAACCTTTGTTTTTTCCAAGTAAATTTTCATTTTAAACTATTTCATCAAGCACTTTATGCAGATTCCCTGCATGGACTATTACCTTTAGGAATGAGAAGGAGCTAAAATCCTTGCTTGTCTTGCTAGTAAAGTATTATTAGAATGACAATTACAGCTGATCACACAGCAACAATGCACTTCTCTGACTGCAAACTACAAGTTCTTCTCCTAGGGTCAGGAAATGAATGTTATCTGCTCTCAGACAGGTGTATTACTACTAATACATATTTTGAATGGCATTAAATATCACACAGCTGAATTCTGATTATCAATTCACAAAACTGCTCTTGCAATACACAATAATGTATCTCCTTAAGTAGGAAACTGCTTTGAGGTAAAATAGTTATAATCTTGTTGCTAGGATTTTTAAATTTTTTGCATGTTCAAGTTTCTTTTCTAAGTTAGGCTTCACAGACAAGGAATGATAGGAAACAATCACTAGAATGATTTAAGCTTTGTGGCACTCCCAACTCAAATAATGAGTTCTCCCTTTGCCTGTAACAGTGCTCGTTATTGGCTCTGTTTCCTGAGTTAAACAAAAGCCAGGAAAACTGCACAGTTCAAGTTGAGAGAATGCAAGTGAAAAATCTAACTTTTCCAAACAGCCTGGGTCCTGTTGACTGCCTAAGGTGTAGGAGTGGACACAAGAAAAACTTTCTGCAATAACCAACACTCTAAAAGAAGCTCTCATGTTTTGAGAACAAATTGTTGTTGTTCATCACCAAGATGAAAATCCTTGGATTCTGGTAACTTCTACCTAAAAACTGCTGAGAAGGTAGAAATTTCAGCTTTGAAGGTAGAAATTTGTCCTGCCCTGGAACAGAGTGAATACAAAGGCTCTCTATGAACTGGGAGTCAGCCACCTTTAAAGGTTACTTTGAAATTCAGACCTGCTGGACATCTTTAGCTTGATATCCAAGCCTGAGCTTGTTCCTCCCTGGACCTTCCACATAAGTGGTAGCACTTTAAAGGGATTTGTTAAGAAATGTTTCAGAGCTCCTGGCCACACCACCCCCACTTTCCCCTCCATCCTCCCTGCATCTCTAAACACAGTGTGACACAGGCTCAGTTCTTATGCCACAGTCCTGTCATTGTGTCTTTATAACTAGAAATTTTTAAGCTAATTTTGAGGAAAAATCAGTATTCTTGACTATATTTTGTTAGGCATCAAACACTAATTTGCTGACAAAATAGTGGAAATACTTTCTTAAAGAGAGATGCAGGGTACAGTAAAACATTTCTATGCACATTGGAAAGATGTGGATATGAGGTCAGCAATGTGAAACCATCTGCAGTGTACCAGGTCTGTGCTTAATTTACACAATGATCTTCACCTCAGCCATGAAGTAAATATCTTCCATGCAGCCACTGATAAGGGAGACTGTGCTAGAGAGGAGATTTCCAAGGCTGGGAAGAGCAAGGATGCATCAGGCACTGAACAGCTTGCTCCACTGCCTATTC
>VZTR01007880.1:292073-326568 GCA_013400775.1 Chaetops frenatus | reverse complement strand
AACATCAGGAGGGGTTACTGTGCCTTCTAATACAAGGATCTGTCAACTCCAAAATGTTGTTGCTGTGTCAACCAGAAAATTCACGCGGTGCCCTTTACCCCAGGGTCACTTGTTAGAACATTGCTGTTCTTTCTGTCCTTAGAAAGAAAATCTCATGTTTTTCAGCACAGATATTGCAAATGTAATTATGCTGATACTTGTAATTGGAGAGTTTCATTTCCTTGAAGTTCTCTTCCCCTGTCCTTGGAAAAACAGAAATGCAATTGGGAACTTAAACCGCTGTCCATTGGCTGTCTATGGAAAGTTGGCACATTGCTCACATGATCTCTATTTTTGCCTTGAAAAGAGCTAATGCACTCTTTCACCTTGCATGTGGTCTAGAATGAACCCCTACCTCTTGTTTGTACTCTTTCAGAGAGGTCACCTTTTTCTAAGAGAGGCTTAAAAATTAAAACCAAACCAGACCAACTTAAAAGGGAAGGTCAGTATTTTATGAGTCATAAATATATGCATAATGTTAGTTTCAAGTAACTTCAGGTTCTAGGATATGAAAGGAAATGAAATTTTCATTAAAATTTGGTTTTGAAATGGTATTTTGGGCCAAAAAAATCATTTTCACATGATGCAGACAGTTGCCAGAAAGGGAAGGATGGCAGGCAGCAGCTTTGGAATCACTGTGTATTGCCAAGAGGCTCTGAGCAAGAAAATGTTGCAAAGATGTCCAAACACTTTGAGAGGTGAGTGGTCTAAAATGAACTAGAATAGGATAAAATCCAGTGAGGTATGTAAAATCCTATTCTCTCTGCCTACAGAAATGTAAGAATAAATTTGCTTACCAGTCATCTGCTAAAGATAGGCTTTTTTTCTGGCTTTTGGTGAATGAAAGTTATTTTTCACTCAATTGATTCTACAGCATCAGAAATGCAATTTTTTTATAAGTCCTGAAAAGACTTGTGCCTCTACAAGCAGGGAATATGAGTTTTTCAGATGAGTTTGGTGGTTCTCCCTGGTGAAGACCTACATGTTCAAAGGAAAATGGGTTATGCTACATCAGCTTTTGCTCTTTAGTACCAAATCCACAAAATGTGCACTGTGCATCATGGTGCAACCTTCTCTAAGCATATAGGTACCATCAAACTCTACAAGTGCAAAAAAATTCGATATTTTAGAAGGGAAGTTTCTTCACAAAAGAAACCTTTGCTGTAAATAGTCTATTTTAATAGATCAAAACCTGAGTTTAGTGTGTTCTGATTCTAGCAATAAGCATGCTCCATGATTTCCCCTTGGGAGCAAGCAAATTCATTGTGCTCATGACATGTAAAAATATACAAGAAATAATACTTCTGAGGTTTCACATCCTTTCACAGTGTAATCAGAAGACCCAGGAGTAGATGTCTGATAGGAGTACAGTGGAGTCATATGTTTCCCATGGAAATCATTTGTGACTTCCCTCTCTTTACTGCCACACATCTTCAAAGCACAAAACCAGCTTGTATTTTAAGCAGAACAATTATTTGCTTTACATCAAAGTTTTATGTAGCTCTTAATTCAAACTGGATTTCAAAGGAGTGAAGTTAAGGGAGGTCTCTGTAACACAGGGGTGGTGATGTGTTTTCTGCTCCTGGTATACTTTCTATTGATAGATCTTGACATATTTTACAAACATTAATAATTCAGCTGCTTGCCAGAAAGAAAATATGGTTTGCTGTTTCAGAAGAAGAATTATTGCCAATTCCTTCTACTTTTGCAGAGAATTGTATAAGCAGTCATCTTCACACCTTAACTGCTGTGTGATTGCAGTGTGATTTTGGTCTGATGTATCACCAAGCATTTCACTTGAAGTGTCTGGGTGACTTAATCCTGTATTTTATAATTTTGCCTTTCAGGACCCCTTTTGCTGCTTGTGTGGCTTGTGTGGTCAGAGTTCTGAAAAAACAGGCCTGTTGTCTTTTATTTAGTGGACTAAACTGCTGCCTGAACAGGCTGTTTGCCATCACATTTATGATATAGCTAGACTGCTTGGAAAATTAATTAAAAGCAGAAATGGGATTACTCCTACTATGAAAATTGGTATTTTTACTATAAGTCTCTATTAACAGAGACAACTGTTGAACATAGATAACCCAAATTTTTTGATCCATGCATTAGGCAATTTGTGTCTTCCTCAAAGGAATAGTTCACTGTTAACTAGTAAAAAAAAGGGGACTTATTATTATTAATAATAATTATTTAATAAAATTAATAAAATAATAGTATTATTATATTTGTGCTGATTTGATCATAGAACAGCTCGAAGTCTTGTCTGGGATCACTTGGTGGAACTGTGTACAGTTTGTCACTGTGGTGACAGTGGCCTTCTGTACTGTGGGACTCAGTTCTGTCTGTAAAGTTGCTGGTGCTGCAGATCATTTGCAGAAGGCTGGTTGTGAACATTTTGCTTTTGAAATTCATGCTCAGTCCAAAACTTGTGTGAACTGATCATTATTTCTGTTTTCTAGAAAGGTTAAAATGGCTTCACTTCTGTAATGAATTTACACTAAACTACCCATTTGAGCCATGATGTCTGTAGTTCTTTCAAGAAGCTGGATGCCTCCCCAGGACAAGAGGTGAGTGCACTTGATTTTCAGTGTAACATTTACCTAATAACCCTTTATAAAGGGCTCTTTAGACTTGATGGTTTTTAAATGGGATTAGATCCTGATTATGTCCAGGAACAAAACCAAGGCAAAAATTGTTTTCTACTCTAGTTCCTTGTGGTCAGGAGCTGAGGCAGCAGAAGTATTTTGCTTTCCAGGCTGCTGTGGCACTGGTAACAGCCAGATCAGGGATGTCAGCTCTTGCAGATTAAATAACTGTGTCTTTCTGCTTGTGAGACTGAGATGGGCAAAGGCTCCTCTCTCCTCAGCCCTGAACCTCCATCTCAGGTAAAATCCCAGTCAGGACCAATACCTAAATATTTCTTTTTAGCATCTACCTCTTTATTACTCAGTGCTGTTAACATTTCTATTTTATAGTTTTACTTTAAACTTCCATGTTTTCTTTTTCTGGTTACAAACTCTCAATCCTTTAGCAAGAAGAATTTCTTTCCCAGTCAAGAGAGATGTTTAGGGAAGAGAAATAAAAATGGAGTGTCTAAGGAGTCCAGTTTAAACACCGTGCTTTCTTCCTATGTCTTCAGTCACCTTGGACATCTCTGCCTGCCTTCAGACTGACTTGTTTGTTCAGCCTGAAATACTTGCTGGAGTCAAATCCAAGGGGAATAATATATATTCCATTAACCCATTGTATAGTCCAGTTCTCCCATCTGTCACTCCTCAGTGGCTCTATCTGAGGCCTAATTTCCATAGTAAGGGACAGAAAAAATTGAAAATTTAAATTGTTTCTAGCAACTGGAGCCTAGTGGATGTCATCATTCCCTTATCCTCCTTCAGTGGTGGACTGGGTGAATTTGCCTGTTCTGCATTTTTCTTGTTCTTTTTTTCTTTTTCTTTCTCCTTCACAATGGGTTTAGGGTCAGGGTGGCTGCGTGGTGTTGCTGAGGGCAGGAGAGCTGCATCCACACCCAGCCTATGAAATACATGTTGTCCCATGAAGGAAGCCAGCTCTAGGGAGCTGGAGGAAGGAAATGCTTTTCCTGTTTTGTATTGGCACCAGAGACTCTAAAGCTACTTTTATGTTTAATTTAGCCAAGTGCAGTTAGAGAGTTATATGTTGTTAATCTCTGAGTGTCTTTCCTCTCTGGAATTCAAGCATGATTAAAAAATCCTTGATACAGGTACATTTTTTAAAAATAAAAAAATGGTATATTTTTTTCTTAGTCATGCAGTTACTAGGGATCACAAATTGAAGATAAAAACACTCAGTAAAAGGCCCACTTCACACTTCCTGTATCTCAGTAATTTTACAGATCTTTTTTTTTTCAGAAAGTAGATTTTATCCTGGACAAAAGCTGCCTTTAGACAGCTTCTGCAGGATGAGGCTACACAAGGCGTTGCTTTGTAGGAAGTGAACTATTAAAGATTGTCTGTGTTTCTGGGTATGGTCCTTTCTGTGGCTCCAAAGGCCTTTGTGGGAATATATTCCACTGAAACAACAAAGCCATCCCTTACTTTATCTACTGTGTGATTCATTCTGTAGCAAAATAATTAAATAAGTGAGGTATGAAAACTTCATGGAAAAACTGAAAAAAAAAATCCATGTTAAAACAGGACAGAGGAGCACTAAAACGAAGACCGTGCATTACTCAGTAGTTGCTTTGTTTTTTGTGGTTAGTCAAACTGTCCTTTCCCTGCACAAGTGAGGATTGCTAAGCATGAAAGATCCCCTTTTGTAAGCCACCCAAGCCACAGCTTATCTGCTGTGTCAGCTTTCTCACCACTGTAGGTATTGTGAGCAGCAGAGAAGTGCTGTGACTTGTGACTGGTTCAATGACCACAAGTAATGGCTAAGGAATAAAAGTGACCCTCAAATCATATGATCTGGAGAATATGTACTTGGAATAAAGGCAAAATTTGGTGTGTTTTTCAGCTTTCATTTACTAACAGACAAGATATTTCACGTGGCAAAATATGAATTTGAAAATCACGTGTGAGAAATTAAAAACTAGAAAAGATTAAACTAAACTGCTTTGGTATACTGTCCAAAGCAATATTATTGTCCCATGCAAGATCAGCATTCTCAGTAATGTAAGTAGTTTTGGACCATGGTTTTAGCTTTAATCTTTGGGGTACATGACCTCAAAACTGTCTAATTTCATATAGTAATTTGAGTCTGGCACTATTTGTCTACTATCTAAGTTTGAGATTATAAACTGGGATTGTTCTAGTTTCTCCAGAAGTGAAAGCAAATCCTATGTATTTAAACATCACCAGTGTGTTTGGAGGCATTGCTGCTCATTCAAGCACTGGTGCCTCCAGCTGGATATTCAATAAGAGGCCTTTGTCATCCAGGACAAGATTTCCCTAATCTTTTACATAAATACAGAACAGCTTTTTTTCTCATGTTTGTTAAAAGGCTGTAGGTTTAAAAGCTTTTACACCATATGATACACGGAACAAGTTCCTCAGCAGGATCCTTAACTTTTCCAGCAGAGAAGCCTCAAATTGTGCAGTAATGCCAGTGGTTACCCAAATAATCCTAAGAAACAAGTGTTTAGTCTAAAGTCCCTGACACAAAAACAGGCTTTTCAAGGAGTTGGTTGGTTTGGGTTTTTTTCTCAATCGTTCATCACTACATGATTCATAAATTCCTTTACTGCTGTAATATTGCAGAGGGTTGTCTTGTGTCAGCTTCCCTAAGGATGCAGAAAGTTAGGATCAAATTACACCTGATTTCAGTGCCCTGGAGCAAGAGTCCTCATCCTTTTGGTGACAGCCTCAGTTTCAGGTTTGCAGATGTGTGATATGATTTCTCTCTTAGAATTAAATGTTTTGAGCTTCCCACTGCCTTTACAAGCCTTGGCTCCTCGTCAGGAGCTACTGCAGGAGATAACAATTCCTGCTGTGTTAGGGAATGTGTGTGTTCCCTGGGGACAATGCAGCCCAGGGACATGAGGTAATCTGTATCTGCCATGACTCTGAGAAAGGCTTCATTCCATATGCTTTGGAACAGATATGCATTGGTATTCCAAAGCTGTAAATTCTTCTAAGCCATGCAACCTTAGCAAACACAAAGCACAAATATAATTACGTGCCAGGTTACCTTGAATTGTTTTATGCACTACAGGCATGAACCAAGGGAGATCAAGTGACTGTTTGTTCAGCTGAGACTTTTGCTCAGCAGAAGGGTCCTCTCTTGCCCAACTTCTCCATCTGATTGATGTAATGGACTTCAGCAGCATCTATTTGTAGTCTTCAATGGGGCTATGTGCACAGGCAGCTGAACTGCTGAACAGGTTAGCTTTTCTTTTGGTAGATCTAGGAGCTCAGGTCTTTGGGGAGGTAAAGAATTTCATCAGATTTTGTGTGCCTAATCTTTTGAAACCTCTTCTCCTTATGTGGTGTTGGGAATGTGTGGTACCTACCTACTTGACATGAAATTTCTGTCTCCTCTCCTGCACTCATTTCCACTCTCTGAAAGGATCTAGAAGTCTCTGATTTTTGCAAATGTCTATGTAAGTAATTTCTAATACTTCTGAATTGTTCCAGTAAATTGAATTAGACTAACTTTATATTCTTGAATTCATGTGGAAGGACTGGGTCTTCTGGTTAGTAACTTTTGTGCTATTAAAGTTCTGAACAGAGAGAGACTGAGAAAAATCTAGATCTTATCTGGACTGGTGAAAATCAACACACTAGAACTACATCTAGTATTGTAGGAACAACTTCTCTGGCAAAGTGAACAGCTGATCTGACTAGATTTGGTTAATTAACAGTATCCCTTGGTCTGCTGCTCTACCTTCCCTGGACATACAGCTTTTTGTAGCTACAGTCAGGGCTTGATTTGGGAGGAATTATTTATTTAGTGCGCTAAACTACCATGATTGCAAGTCAAGTTTGATTAGAATTGCATCTTTTTATCCTTTTGAGCAGTACTGTCTGCCCTAGTGTTTTAGAAAAATTAAACTAAGAAAATAAAAATTTTTATGTGTATATCATCTGGTTCAAATTACCTGCTTTATTTTCTAAATAGCCGTGGAATTTATTCAGCAAATCCATGTACAGTCCACAAATATGGTATTAATTAATGAGGTACATGCTTTGGACTTGGCTGCCACCAGCTCAGTGGTTTCTGAGCATGTTGGTGCATTGCAGAGTTCCTGATTTCTCTGGCTGCCTCCCAGCTGGGAGTTTTTTATTGCTTAAACTACAGACAGGGCAAAATTCAGAAGGAAATGCATTCTTTTCTATGGAACAGTACCCTGTATTGTATTTATTATGGTAGTTATGATTTCTGTAGAAAAAATCTCAGAAGTAATTTGCTCTAGTGTTATAGGAACATAATTTAATTACAGGCATGAAATTTAATGTAAATAAATAGCAGATAGCTTTCTAGTAGCTTCTTTTGGCTAAGTTGATTATAAAAGTAGATACATTAAAAATCAAGTAGTCCAAAAAGTTGTATTTCCTCTCTCAAAGTAACCAGTTACTTTCAGAGGGCAACAAAACACACCATTGAAAGAGTTTAATGGAACAAGTGGTTAGTAAGATCTGTCCAGGCAGTGGTATCTGTCATCACAAGAGCGATACTTGATAAAGTAAGAAATTCTTGTCTTGTTTTATGAAAAATACCATTGACATGTCAAATTCCTTTAAAGAGGTACTGCACATGTCTAAAATGTGTTCTACCTTTCCATCTTCCCATTTCCTGTGATGGAGGACAGCCATGGGACTGCATTATATTAGGGATGGGTGCTGTGTTTCCTTCCCAGCCATTCTGGGGCTCCAGCCCATCCTACAGAGCTTCCCTAAGCTGCCAGGTGGGGCTTGCCCTGTGTCTCTGAAGAGAATGTGCTGTAAATGCCAACACCTGCTCACACACCTGTGGGGGTGTGTCAGTGCATTTGCAGGAGGTGGAGTAACAGAAGCAGCACAGACCCACTTGCCAGGTTACTGCTGCAGTGTTTTCCCTCTCTTGAAAGAGCAGAAGTGTAACAGAACTGTGTCCTCTGGAAACTGCAAGCTGAAGGTAGATTTACTGTCAAGAAAACCTTTCAGAGTATTGAATTCATACTTCTTTTATTTCCAACCATTGCACACGAGTGTGGTGTGCCTTCCACCTCTTGCTTCCAGATACAGTTGTAGCAAAAGAGTACATAAAAAATTAAATTAGTTAATTTCTAATAGTCGACAAATATTTGAAGGATGCTGTGAACTTTCCGAACTATTTTTTGAGGTTACTCATTACTTCAATCAATTAATGTTTGTTTAAATGCAAACACAGCTGTTGTGTAGGGCTGTTTGGTTTTTACCCCATGCCACGAGGAACTCGCAAACTGAGTAAATGAAACATTTTGAGTTTACAAACCCTATTTCACCAAAGCCCATAATCTCAAATGTCAAATACTATTGCAGTCAGAACTGGGGGAATGAGGGTGGATGGGAAATCAGCCTGGGTTTTAGTTGGTTTTTTTTTTTTTCTGATGTTGTTGCCTTTTGGTTTTTAATCCTCAAAGCCATAAAATTCGTAAAACTGAGCTTCCAGTAATGGCTTTTAAGATGGATTTTGTTTCCATCAATGTGCCAACAAAAGAGATAAATATATTGGCAGTGTCCCCCATGTGCCATGTCTGGAGTATATATTTGGCCTTATAGACCCCAACAAACCTGGTGTTGATTCTCATCTCTGCTTGTGCCAGTGACCACACACAGCCCCCCCTTGGCCCCAGATGATGTTTGTGCTCTGCTTAAACAGCAGACACCCCCTGTATTACAAGACAGGCTTTACCTGTCCAAAAGAAGCAATGATAACCTTTTTCCCTCAAAAAACTTGGAGCAGCCTAATATTTGCTGGTACCTTTCAACCCCTCTGTTCTGCAATGTGCACACTGTAGCCCTATTTCACTACTGTTTTACAGAAAAAATACCCAGAAATCCCCCCTTTTTTTAAATCTCTCTCAGTAACACTTTCCTAGAGGGCACTTCAGTGTTTCTAGATTGTTCATTTTTCCAGATTTCTAATACTCTAGTTTTTCTTCCCTTAAACAGATATTTCCTTCATTTACACTAATTTTCCTTTATGAACATAAACCCCTAACCTTTTTGTGAGCAAGCAGTAAATACAGGATTAGCAAATTTGCACAGTGACTTGGTTCACATTTCATTCTTTGCAGTCTGATCTCATTAATGAATAGTCAAGTTGAATTTGGAAAACGAATACAGGATTAAAAAAAAGCTGCTTTGTACCTCTCATATTCTAGTTAAGAAATAATTAATGTTGGCGGCATCTAATAAAGAGGTAGACTTTTCAATTCATCATTTTGAATTGAATGTTTGCTATGGAATTTCTTGTTCTTCTAATTTCTTGAGAAACAGCAACACCTAAAGATCCCAAGATCATTTCCTTGGAACCCTGCTGATTTCATTCTTACTAAATTCTATAGATCTGAGCCTGTAGTTATTATGAAACTTAAAGGAAAATGACAATTAAAGTGATTATTTCAATAAAATGTTAGGAAAATTAGCCTAATCCCTATTGTTAAGCAGACAGATTTTTTTTCCAATGGCAAAAAAAATTTATAACAAGTAATTCACTAAAAGTTTTTGTTTTCTGAGTTCTGTTAAGCTGTTCCTATTTTAAACTTTATTTTGATGAGAGCCACATTTGTACCAGTCTAGATCTGGTTTCCTTGTAACTCTTGAATATCTTTAAAAAAGATGTCAGAAAACACATATTTTAGATTCCTTAATGAAGGCAGCCTGCTTGTCCAGTTCAGGTCTGTTTTCTTGACATGATTGTTTAGCACATTAAGCTGAGCACAGTGGCTTGTTCCACATTTCAGGCTGGATACCAAAAGGCTGTGAATCCTTCAGTCTCTTGCATTCTGTTTGATCAGCAAGGGCTTGGCAATGGGAGAAGTGTGTGGGATTGAAAACAGCAAAATTCACAATTCCTGCCAGGGCTTTGCTTGGGTAAACTGCACCTCACACATGATGTCCAGAGCCTGGTTATGTGTGGAAGTTAAAACAGAAGCAAACCTTCTGCCATCCACGTTTTCCTTTAAAACTTGGATTTTTTTAAGAAAAAAATTTATTTGTTCTGTGAATTTGGAGTGAGCTAATAAGATGGTAAAACAACAACAGAGATCAAAACAGATGAAAGTAAGAACAGCAGATGCTAAAGAAAATTCTTACATTAAAATTTATGAGACCTAAGTAAATTTACAGGAACTTAATATCAGTTCTATAATTCTCTAACTGATAATCACAGGAATAAACATTAAAGTAAAAAAAGATCTACAAAAATAAAAAATCAAAGCTTTAGAGTCAAACCCAGAGTAAAACCTAACTGTTGCCCAGAGTCAAACCTAATCAGTTGTTCTCTGTGGTGTGATCTGCTGTGTTGCACATGTAGAGTTTTTAGGTCATCTCTGGTTGAACACCTTTTCACTAATTACTGTAATAATAAATTATGAAACTTTAGTAATCTTTCAAGTCCATTTGATGTGCCTGCCGGAAGCCTCCTTTCTGTTCTTTCCTAATTATTCTTATTTAGAACAATGACCTATGCTGAATTAGTTAGATTTCATTTTTTGGAATTTATCTGAAGTCTATAGGTCAGTGGGGTCTCAATGTGAGATTTTTGTCCCTGTGCATTTGTGCATGATCATCTGGATCCTTTTCCATCCCTGGTACTGCAGGTGGCCCAGTGTGTGAGTACAGGGAAAAGGCACAGCAGCTGCCTCTGCCACTTGGCATGATTGCCTAGGAGGGAGTTATACAAAAGGAGAGAATTGATTTCTGTGTTGGTTCCGTGAGAAAAATGAAACTTCCTGCAATTTCTCTGTGCGTCTCCCTCACCCCCGCTCCCCTTCCAAATAACTTTTGAACCCTTTGGTCAGTTTTGGCCCTGTTGGATGGGGAAGTTACACTGCAGGGAGTTAATTGAGATGAGCAGTTGGTAATAGGAGAGAGTTGCCATGAACATCCTGGGGAAGAGGAGTCTGTGGCTCAGCACCAGAAGATTCATACGGAAAAGGGACGTGAATGCTCCAGGTAGACGAAGAGTAGCCATTGGAGATCAAACCAGACCCAAACCCATAAAAATATGGGAAAAACTCGCAGTGCTGTGCAGTTCATAGAACCTTTTGGTTTCCTCTTTCCTAAAGCTTTAAGCAATGTTCCTTTTTAGCCTGTTCCCCTTTGCTGTTCCTTTGCTTGCTCATGCTGTTCTTGCAACCTGAGCGGTACCCGAGTCTTTGCAGATTCATTCTTAACAAAGAGCTAAGCATGCTTAAAATTAATTTCTCTGGATGCAGATTTCCATATTAGACATCACACAGTTGTATCTAGTCTGAAAAACTATTTAAGAACTTCTGTTTTTTTTGAATATAAATAGGGAGCTCTCCTTTTTTGACATGTTTGTGTTTGCACTGGTGTCCATCTCTAAGTTGAGGTCTCAAGCATGGTTGTGTTATATCTATCTATCTATAGAGAGATCTTTGCAGCATTTCTACAGGATCTACTGAATTGTTTTACCTGAACTGTGTAAGTGACTTGATTTACTTCTGAGCTGAGAGGGGCAGGTGGAAACCTCCACTATTTGTATATCCCAGCCCATCTTAAATTATTTTGTAAGTGGTTCTACTTACATTGCATTAGTCCAAGTTGAAATGTTTTTGGAACATTCTTTACTGGTTAATTGGAAAGCTGTTATTGATGGCTTCCAGGTGATTTGCACTGATGGGCATTCAGGGTGGTTTTCTGGCTTCATTTAAGCTGTTGATTTAGAAGTGGGTTTTTATTTTGCAATAGATGTGCATTTTTCTTTCCACTTAATCCTCGAGATCAGCTAGAAGATTTCAGAGAAAAGGAAAGATAAACTTTCTCTGTATCCTGACCCTACTCACAGAATATGCAGTCCAGAAATAACATACTGTACAGACTGATGGAGCAAGCACTATGAACATTTTCCTTTCCTTCAGATGTGATAGTTCTCAGAAATCCAGCTTTCACGTGTGCTATGCCAAGTGGAAAAGGGCTCTTTTCAGGATGAGATATTTCAGAGTTTAAATAGTCTCTTTGTACTAAGAGCTCATGCACTGTTTTTTACTTCTTATATTTTTGGTACTTTCATTCTTTGAAGTGACAGGGGAAATGGAGTAATCTGCAGCTCACAAGAAAAATCAGGAGGCTAAAGAGATGTGCCCTGGGACTGGCACTTCTTTGTCTTTGCAGCTGTGATCCCAACAGTCCCTGTGCTCCTGGGTCGGTCGCAGGGCGACAGCCCAAGGTGTCAAAGCCACTCTGATCCTTCTTCTGAGGCAGGATTTCGTTGTCTTTCATACTGAGAACTCACCTTTACATCATTTTAACGAATAAGATGAATCCCTTTCTATGTTAAACTTCATTTTCAAAGCGGCAAAGGAAGAGGACTGTGAAAGATGTCCCTGTGTTCCTTGTGCTTCTTCTATAGAAGAGCTAGGACTGGAAGTGAGAGAGGAGTGGGGCCAAGGGAACTCAAAGCACAGAGGAAACTTAGCCTGAACAAAACCTTTCATTACAGAAGTGTCTGACTTTGGTGAAAATTATATATTGCTTTTGAGTAGCAGTCTTTACAAGAGTGCCAAGTTACTTTATTATTTGTGAGGTCAGTGACTAAAAATGAAAGAGATAACATCTCAAATAATGCTGGAGATTTTGTTTGTTGGCTTGTTTCACCGGTTTGAGGAAGAAATGAAAACTCCTTTGGTCACTGAGGAAATCAAATAGCCATGATATTCAAAGCTTTGATCACAGTCTTGAATCTAAAAATATAATAAACTAAATAGCATTACAAACAAACATAAGTTGAGGCATCAGTAACTGATAACCAGCTTTATGGCTGGGATAATTTAGCTAGTTTAAAAGAAAGGAGCTTGCAGTGTAAGAAAGCCAATTTTGAACAACTGGGAAAAGCTCTTTTCTGGGCACTACCTTCTACCTACTCCTTTGTTGCTGCTCTCATGAAGAAATTAAATGAGTTAATGGCTGCAGTGTGTGTTCTTGAATGACAAACCTAATTCTTAGTTACACAGCTGCATCTGGAAAGGTCAACAGAGGACAAAGGTCATGGCTCCAATAATGATACTTCCTTACATGTTAAAAAGCTCACAATTCTTTAACAGTTTTCATTTTAGAAGCTAACAGAATAATAATCACCCTCAGCAGTTTAATGCCATCAGTCTAAAAGTATTTTCTTTGAACTGCTGGCCACTCCTTTATTTGTTTATTTACCTATTATTTTGGGAGAGGAGGAAGAGGGTGTAAGGGGAAACCAGGAATTGCTGCATGAGAGCTGAGCTGTCTCGGGTATCATACCAAACAAACATTTCTTGGGAATGTGGTTGCAGCTCCCATAGCACAAGGGACAGGCTCTGGGACAAACGAGTGAGGTTTGGGGGTATAACATTAACATTTCATGTCCTGAGCACAGAAAAACCTCTTGAAGAAAAGTCCTGTTCTATTCCCAGTGAAACTGCAGTTCTGTAAACATCTTAAAGTATTTATTAATGTATTATCTGGTTTCCTTATAAGCAGATTTTTTTTCCCCCAGCCCACAGATCCCCACAAAGGCAATGGGAGCTTGTGTTGGCACAGGAGAGGCAGAAGCAGGCAGCAGATGTTAGCTGGGAGGTGGGAATGCTTCTTTCCATGGTGGCCACTTATGTGATCAAAGTGTTTGAGAAACCCACAGCCTCAGGAACTGCTGATACGAAGGTTCCAGAGCCGTGTGTAACTTTCCTTACAGCCACATGATGGTATTTACCTAAAGGGCTTCATTCCCTCTATTACCAACAATATTAACAAGAAATTCTTTGTAAGCAGCTTGGGCTACATTCAATTTCAAACCACACATACAACTCAGAACACTGCTTAGAGCAGTATTTTAAGATTTAGTACTTTACCTTTGTTGTTGGCAATGTGACTTTGTGACCCTGGACTATAAAATCAAAGGGTGCTTTGTCAGTGATTTCTGAAGAGTAGGGATTTCATCCTGAGTTGGCTTTGTACAGACACAAATATCATGATTTCTGCCCTCTGATAATGATTTCATCTTGTGAAGAGACTCTGCTGTGACAAGCTCACCCCTTTATGTTAGTGAAGTAGTTAAAAAAGCAGAGCTGTTCAGAGTATTATTTAAATGTCTTTTGCAACCTTAGAGGTAAGTGACCTTGCTGCCCTGGCTCAATTCCAGTTTACATCATTACAATCTACTACTTAACTCCTCAAGGAAATGCTGTGCAGAGGCCAAAGCTAAACCTGCACAGTTCAGTCCAAACTGGGATATCCACAGAAAACAATGCCCTGCAGGGATTCTGCATCGGCAGAGGTGTTGGCTGTGAAGCACTGGGGTGTTAGCTGAGGTATAAACTGCTGCCTTTGCTTCTGCCATCATCAGAAAGACTCACATACTAAAGGTAATCACCAAGGAGTACAAGCCAGAACAGAGAAAGAACAGGCTTTAGGACTATCCAGAAATTTATTAAATGACCTGGAAAAGTTTTGCCCTGGAAGTGATAAATTAGTCAGAACAACATTTGACCTGTAAGCAATTAGCCCAAAGAAGGGCTGAAGGACAGTTCTAGTACTGCTAAGGTCTAGGGAAAAGCAAAAATAAAAAATTAAAGGGATGATATTTTACTTAAAGGAAATAGAGTAACATGCTTTCATTTTTTTACTAAAGATTGTTATCAAAGAATGGAATAGAAATTTTGCAGGAAAGGAAGATGACTTTTATTAGGAAAAAGTGTGTCTGTCAGAATAGGTAAGTACTGAACAGATTCCATACCACAGAATGACTTTTATGAGAGGTTTGCAAAATTAGACAAGTATCTGTCAAGAATAAATACACCTCATTTCCTCTGCTTTGGGGCAGAAGGTCCCTTCAGGTTTCTCTGAGTTGCGTTTGAAGTTGTCATTTTCCTCTGTCCTATTCTCTGCTGACTTTAATTGTGGCTGTTAGCATGTGCTTTAAAAGGCTCACTGCAGACTGGGATTTGGCAGATTGAGGTATCTAAAAGAGCCTCCCCAAGGCCAGACAGACAAACAAACAATTGTTAGGCTGAAATACAAAGATCCAGGTGATCCTAAAACACGCGGCACAATTAGCAGGGTTTTTTTTTTTTTTTCCTGTTCTTGAACTCAAAAATCCATTGCAACTACTGTTTATTAATACCAGCCCTTCTCATAGCTTTCCTGCCAAGCCTGCCCACCAAGGACAGGGCACATGTTGGAGCTGCTGTTAACTAATAACCAGTCTGGGCCTTACAAAATCCCAGTGCACTGCAGCATGTTCAGTCTCTGTGGAACCACACCTGACTGGAACAAATGGGTTAAAATTACTGGTCACCTCTTCAGCATTCAGAGCAGCACCTGAGCAGTCTCAGGGAAGCAGCCCCTCAGTCAAAGCCCATTGCTGTGATGTACACCATTTTTTTTCCCTCCATATTTATTTTTTGTAATGGTTGCCATAGCTGCTAGAATTTCAGGCTCTCATGTTTATCCAACAACTTGTCTGAGTGGAAAATTTGGGAAGTAAAGAAGTCCCCTTCTAGGCACCTGCCACTCTTGTGTGGTCTGTCCCTCAATCTAAATAAAGCTGTGACTGCTTCTGTGAAAACTGCTGTCCTGCTGAGATGCACAAGGTACCCACAGGTATTAAACACTTATCTTTACACATTGCAGAAGTATTTTCTTACCTGTTGTATTTATCTTGTATGTAACTGGAATCATGAGATGAAGTTCAATCTCTTTGTCTATGGTCTTTTGTGTCAAATCTTTCTAAATAAGAGTAATAAAATCTTTGTAAAGTAGCCTTTAGAAGGAAGAAGCAGAAGCCAAAAAAATCAAATTGAGATTTGACTTAGGGTATCACAGTAAATGCAGAGACTGTTCATGGCAATTGAGGTACACAAGATTAAAAAAAAGAAAAAAGTAAAACTATTGAGGAGCAGCAGAAAACTATTTTAAAACTAAAGCATTCCAAAGCAGCCACAGACAGATCAGTAGCAGCCTTCCCTCTGTATTTTTTGTTGTTGTAATTGCAGTATCAGTCAGAAGACATTTTCCACAAGGTTGATCAAGAATGTGCCTACTAAATGTAGTAAAACTGTAATCAGAAATCTATTTTCTTCTTGAGCAGAAAAAACACACACAGAGAATTACGAAGTGAGGGCCCTCTTTGCTATCCCAGTATGTTCAGTCTGCTGTGCAAAGCAAAACCAAGTCAGCAAAGACAGAAGATTTAAGTCTAAAAGCTGTATCTTGATGAAGATTGCTAACACAATGCCCTACTGCCTCAACACAGAATTGAACTGCACCTTCAGATGCTGGCTTGCACATGAATGTGTCTCTTGCTCATACTGGGTTGGTTTCCAGGAAAGCACTTGACTTTCACGAGAACATGTGAATTAAAAAAACCCCCATGTGAACAGATAGTAAGGTTTCCTCCTTTAAAGCCACACTTAAATGCTGCTGACACAACACCAGGCTTTGAAGCAGCACTTTTGCAACATGTGTATAGATCTCTGCTCAGCTCACACTTGTTTTTCACAGAGCTGAAGTCTGAAGTTATTTAAGAAAAAATACAAAAATTTTTCAGTGTCTTTCCTAGTACAGTACATATTTTGAAGGGTGGGGACATCTATTTACTTATATTTTTATTTTCCTGTATTTTCTATTTCTTGAAGTTTATGAGTTTTCAAAACCTATAATTTGTCAATTAGAGTCTTAATACGTTTTCCCTATTTGTTCTGTTGAAACTTTTCATTTAAGAAAAATCCACTGGGTCCAAGGTTCTGAAAAGGCTGTATCAATTTCAGCTCTGCAGATAAGAGGGATGGAAATAAAAGTTGCATAACATTTGGGGAGCCATGATTTTTTACTTCAGCTACATATACCATGAGGTTATCTAAGAAGCTGTTATAAAAAGTGAAAAAAATGCAGAAGCAGAAAACTGGCCATAGTTGTGATAGGGTTAGTGTGTTTTCTTTCTCTCCCTGTAAGCTTGTGATTGAAATAAAAGATACTTGAGATACAAGCTGCATGGCAGATACTCCAAGGCTCTTTACAGAAACCAATGTCTTTTGGAGTATATTTGTATTCCCCACATTCATATTATGACACTCATGACAGTGAATTTACAGAATTAAAAGGTAATTTTCTATAACGAGTTTTAAACTAATTTTTGGCTTTTTTTGTGTTTGCTGAAGCCAGCACTCAGCCCAAGTGGTAGACTTGTTTTTAACAGTTCTTTGCAGTGCCACTGTCTCTAGGGCAGTGTTTCCATTTCTCAGGGATTAGGACCTCCCCTTACACCCTCACCATGGCAGGCCCAACATCCAAAGTACCTCACTCCTAAATGTACAAGTGATACTGCTACAACATCCATCCCTCCCTGGCTGCAGCCTAGGAGCTGCTTAACCCCAAGGCAGCTGGAGATGGACCTGCCAGCACACCAAGGGTAAACACTGCCTTGCTGCTAAAATGGGAGAGGTAACCCTGCCAGCAATATGAGTTTAAGTCTGAGGTGCTTTCCTTGATGCCTAAGGGTGACTTTCAATATTTCTACACATGGGTGGAAGTGACAGATTTTGTCTGTTGGAGGATACATTGCCCCCCAAAAAAGTTAGAAGTGTTGCCACTAACTGCCTTCCAATATATGGTGTTAACAGAGGAGAGGAAGGAAAGGAGGGTCCTTCACTTTATTTGAAAGGCAGAGTAGGGAGAACTCAGATTTCACTGGCAAGAATTGAGGGATTGTTCTTGTTTCCAGCATTTTTAATCTAGGAAGTTTTAGCAAAATATTGTTTCTCCAGAGCTTTTAGTGCCATTGGCATCTGCTTACCTTCATAGTGCAGCACCACAGGAGATTGTATTTGCTCTTAGGCCCTCAAATTCACCACTTCACACCAATTCAACACTCTGCTATGTATAGTTAAGTGATATACAGAATTCCAGCTGATGCATTTAAGGCCTATTAAACTGGCTGTCACAAACTGATACATCTCCTAGGTGATGCAGTAGTCTTGCTATTTGGAAAGGTTTCATTGTGCTCTGATACACTGAGTACCCTCTGCCTAAGGATCTCCATAGTCTGTGAACTCCACAAAACATTAATATCTATATTCTCTAAGCAAGCATGTTGAATCACTTCTCATCTGTCTCAACATCTGGAGAGGAACTTCTGGGGAGGAGACTTGTCACTTACCTGTATACAGCACCAAGAACCAGCCTGATTTCCCCTGCCACAGCTTGTGTTAAGCTCTGTCACCAACTGAAGGCATTTGCTGCTGCTGTTTTGGCAGAGGTAACCCAGCCTCAGTGGGGAAGATTTTCAGCAGCTGAGCTGTCACTTTGCTAACTGATCACAAGTCAGATAATGAACTCAGTTTTGCTATTAGCCTTTTAAATATACTTGCAAGGGGGAATAAAAAGCCCTCAAACGAGGTTAAGCATTTTCTAAGGTCACAGAGAATCCATAATAAACTAACAGCAGAATCAGCTTTTCAAAACTTTAATCCCTCCCCCTAGTTCCACATTTCCTTTGGAAAGAGAAGCTGTTAAAATTTTTGGCCAAAGGACCTGAAATTTTTTTAAAAAGAATATTTAATCCACAAAGCTTCAACTTGCAGTATAAAAAAACCTAAGAAGTCTGTTTAGAAGGCTGATATCCAACTGTAGTCTGTTTTCCTTATTTTTCGTAGCTCTTTTTCCTGGGATTTAGACAGTTTACATGTCATCTCTCCTAATAATTCCATATGGCTTGTATCTTCTTGTTCCATTGCTGTGACATATTCCTCATCTGAATCATCCTCTGCCTTTTCGCTTTCCATTTCTATTTCATCAGCAACTTCTTCAGCACTGGAAGATGGTTGGAAACAACCCATTTAGTAGGTACTCTCACATATTACACTACTATACAGGAGAAGTTAAGTCATCATGCAAGTAACTAAGTAAACAAGATTTTATATATTTTTTTTTTTCATTTCAGTCTACTTTGAAAATACTATACTTTTCCTGCCATCTCAATTTCAAGCCCTTTTTCAAATAGCTCTCCTCTAAGTAAACTTAAAATAGCTTTGTTTCTCAAAATGTAGTACATAACTGCAGAGCAGGCAGGTGAGCACTGTGATAAATGTTACAACATCACAGTCCTACAGGATTAGAAACATTGGATATACTGGTAGATGAGATGGTATTCAAGAAGGCCATTCTTCTCTTTCAAACCTGAAAAAGGTCACTTGGTCTTAAAAACTGCAACAATACCTAGAGTGTTACAAGGAAAGAAAAAAAATTCTTTGGTTGTTTTTTTAAATTTTTTTCAAACACAGAGAAGTGTTTAAAGTGGCTGTTCCCTTCTGAGTTCACAAGTTTTGAGCCTATGCTGAAGTAGAAAGCACAGTTCCAAAGAATTATATGGAACAGATACCACTTACAATGCATTAATTAGTAGTATTAATTCAAGTGTCTGCTGTATAAATATTCCAGATCTCATTAGGAGTGAACTGCATGGCAGAACAGTATTGGTCTTCTAAAAAATCATCTGTTCTAAGACAAACGATTAATCACTCACAAAGTATACTTCATCACACTAATATCATAGTGCCAAGGAAAACAGAAACATTTTATGTTAGTAATATCTCCACTGTATAATACCTCCACTATACAGTGATAAATTCTGGTTGATCTGCAAGGGCCCAGTGCTGCAGCCCTTACATGTACCTTTAAATACACAGCCATACTAATCACCACTGTCAAAGTACAGGCTCTGCAAGTGCAAATATTTACACAGGTCACTGAACTCTTACATTCTTCAGGACTGAAAACACATGCAAGTTTCCATGTATTAGACTTTTGCCAGTGTTTTGTGGATGCTTTGTTGTGCCCTGCAGTCAGAAACCTTGCAGCAGTGGGGCTGCTGCAGCTGCTGTTTGTGTCCGGGCGAGCCCCGGTGCTGTGAACCGCCCGCTCGCCCGTCTGCCAAATCCACAACAACCCCCCCATTCCAAGGACACGTGTTCATCTCTGGCCTGGCAGAGTTTAATGGGACACTTGAAACAAAAGATGGCACAAAAATGCAATCGTTTGACTGGCTGCAGTGTAAGTGACAAGGTATTAATCCCAATTATAGACCGCTGTCATAACCCCTGGGCCTGCATTCCCTTTTTAGCAGCATACATTGATCCCAAAGGACTAAACTACAGTACACTTTAAGTACCTATCAATGAAACTGGAATTAATGCACTGTAAGCCAAACTTAGCTGTGCTTACAGGAAACACTTGTATTTGGCAGCTTAGTTAGAAATGAAATTTGAGTTCTAAACAAATTCTTAAGATCAAGCTTTTAATTTCCTGGTGTATCTAGAAACTGAAACCAAAAATAATGCAGAAAGTCACAGTAATTTCGAATAGAGTTGAGAATCTAATATTTAACCAAAACCAGCACTAAATCCCTCGAATAGATTAAAATAACTTTGATAACTAAGGAGAGTTCTTGAACTTTTCTTACCCTTTTTTCTCCTTGGAGATGAGCAATGAGTTAATAAATATAGTGCAGAGGAAGGAAGCAGATGGCAAAACGTGTGCTGGAGTGTGCAAAAGCTGAAAAGATAAAACAGAAGCTTTATGAAAGACTTTGTCATGATTTTGCTTGTACATTTACTGTAATTACTCCTACCTCTTTGACAGCAGGTGAAGCTTGCTCCTGCTTATTATGAACAACTGGTTTTCCAAGCTCTATATCCTCTTGTGCTTGCTGATGCCTGTGCTTTCCCAACAGCAAACTAAGTGGAGTAACAGGAAGACTTTCTTCTACTGCCAGCTTGAAAAAAAATAAGTAGAACTTTAGTGTCACAAATCTATCTCCTCTTAAGTTGCCAAAATTCAGAATAAACCCAGGTGACAAAACTCTACACTCAAATTTAACTCAACTGAACTACGTAGCTCTTTGTACTCATTCTCTGTCAGGTGTCTGGAGAGAATCCTGCACAGAGGTTGCAAAATGCTCCACAATCTGGACCCAAGAACACCAGATTTTAGTCTGCTGATCTACCTGTTAACTTCCAAGTATGGAAAGTGGTGCATGTGCCAGAAAAACTAGGGATGTTTTTTCCAGATTCCACTTAAGACCAAAAAGACCATTTATACTCCAGTGTCATCTGCAGAAAGATTCAGTTATGTAATGGGAACAAAACATGGCACCTTGACTTTTGACATTTTCCTACATCAATACACATTAATCTGAGCACCAAATTACTCCCCCACCCTCCAAAGAAACTGATTGCTCATGCCCACATATCCACAGGATTTTGTATTAGAAAGATACTAACTTCTACTTTGATCTATTTTATCTATGCTACTGTTTCAGCGAGTACGAAACACTTCTTCAATATGAATTGAAAAAAATCCAGTTTCCCAGACTACTCCTCCACAGAAATACACACTGGAATGCAATTCTGGAACTGGTAAGTCACAATTGACTGACAATTGTTCATCCTTACTGCAAAGCACAGTTCAGACCACACTCAGGGTTCCAAGTGTACAAGATAAGGAAAGAAGTTACTCAAACATTTTGCTTCATTTGTGTAACCTGAATCTTTTAGAAAACTATCTTTCCTGCCCTACCTGGAGAAATGGAGAATAGCTCACTGATACTTTAAAAAAAAATTTCTACAAACAGCACTCCTTGTCAAAAAATAAGCAAATCCAAATTACTGGCCCTTCAGCTAAGTGCCTGTGACTCCAGGTAAGGATCTGATGTGCATTTTCATGACAAAAGGGAATTTCAATATAACAAAATGACCAACATCAGAATTTTGAATTGCTCTGTCCATCTCAGTCAGAACTTCTATAAGAGGTACCTGTTTGCTTGATGGTGTGAGCCTTTCTTCCAAAGACTTCGTGCTAAGTGTCATTAGTTCCTAAAATATAGAAGGATGTAGCACAGTTATCATATGTGAAACTACTTTCCATATTTCCTTACCTTGCCTACAGAAGTTGCAACTGGCCCAAAAGCTTTTATCACTTAAGTGGAAGAGGCAAAACCATCTCCCTCTTTATTTTGTAAAGAAACTGAGGAGAAGCAAGAATAGACCTAGAGGTTCTGTAGGCTTTTTGAGAAAACAAACAAAAAACTCCACACTCCCATCCAGAAATTATAGGGAAACTACAAACATGGAATGTTTGTATAATCAGCAGTAATATACACAGCTTCTAGGGGCTTGTTTAAGTTAAAGAGCACAGGCAATGTTCCCAAGTTATCAAGTTTCCTGTCTCAATGAGGCAGCATAAACTATTCATAGTACAAAACCAGTAAATAATTTTGAGCTTAGGCTGTTTTGGCAGTTGAAAGCTTTCAACAAACTTACAATGACTTGAAATCACAAAAAGGAACTCCTACGCTCATAAGCAGAACTCTGAATTTGTATCAATCAGTTTTAAAGCAAGTCACTTATCCCCAGGAACTACCTGACAATTACTATTCCTTACTTGTGTATCTGTAAGAAAAAATAGCTGGGATTTTCTTAGCCAGAGGTATTTTTCTGAGCTTATCACTTCAGGTTCATCTCTTGGGACGAAGGCAGCAAGCAGGATCTTTTCTTTACAAAGGTTTCTCTGGATGTAGATTGGCCGTGGCTCATTTGGTTTAAACACAAACACTGCAAAACCAAGAATATCTTCTCTTTAAATCAGGAAATTCTTATGCTCCTGGCCAGCTGTCAAAGCCCTGTGTATCACAGCCAGGAAGGCTGGACAGGATTGCCATAATAGAATGGACCTTTCACAGTACTCCACACTTGGAAATTAACATTTCTGTAGGAAGAGTTATCTTAATGTAATGGCACAGCTCTAAAACGTAGCTGCACAGTTCTGCATTTACAAGAGAGAGTCAAGAACATTTGAGACCCTCACCCAAAAAGTGTGGTTAATCCTGAGCTACATCCTGGTACCAGAAACTACCTCCTGGAAGAAAAGGTAACATGCTTTATTTGAATGCTGCTGTCAGACACGGCTCAGTTTCCACAGGTGCAAGCACACGCTGAAGTCCATCTCGCAGCTTTCATGGTCTGAATTCTAAGTAAACCTTTTCTAGAAATTGTGCTTCCCCAGTTTTAAATTCTGCTGATTCTGACTTGTCAAAGAAGGCTTTGTACTTACAGCTGGACTCTTTGGAGAGCCATGAGACTGCAGCAATATGTTCAGAAAGAGGATCAGGCTGCAGAACTACGATGTTGAGGTAGGCACTCCACTCCACTGAAAAGCAAGCACAGCAAGAGCCAGAGGTGAAAAGGAGCCAAACAAAAGGTCAAACACACAACACACAGGGCTTCAGCTGCTGGAAGAGGCAGCTCCACTCATTCCCTGGTGAATAAAACCACACAAATGCCACCAACTTCCGACCAGTGTAAGAAATATTACCTATTATTGGGTTATCATTCACCTAACTTACAATTTATTCTGCATACACAAAGCACATGCACAGGATACTATCCTAAGTATGAAAATCATCCTATTTCCACAGGGCATTATGTAGTGTGTAAATCTGGAATTGAACTAGAACTATTTCAAGGTTTCACAATAATTTCAAGTATTAAATTAATCTAGCACACATTCAAGCTGATCTTACATGCACAAGTGAGCAGGTTCCAGCAACACAGAAAGCCATAATCAGTGGCACCAATAAGGTACTTGGAACATGTTAGTCTCCCAAAGCAGATATTCCTACAGAAGTAAAAAGTCAAAACAAGTTAGTCACCTTCAGAGTTCATATTTGTTTTTTTATGTAGGAATTCACAAGTCACAAAAACCATTCAGTTATGATTTAGTTTGGTACCTAAATCCAAAGTTTGCTTTTTACATTCACCTCTAAGTGGCATGAAACTCCACACACAACTATCTATTAAGTCTGATGATTTAAAGTATGCATAAATATGTAAGGATTCCATGTTTCTACAGCATTCCAATATAAAGGAGGAATTTTAAATGCTTAAATTGTAAACCCATACATAATTGTAAGTGTTCACATTGAGATTGGAAAATAACTTCCATACTTAAAGAAGCCTTACTACTGTTTAGGAACTAGAAAGATAGGAGTAGTTAAAAAAAGGTTATTATAAGCTGCTCCAGTTGAAGAAAGCATGTGATTTCTCAGTCTCTTGTTTGAGAATAACAGAGCAGCCTTATGACTTCTAATGAGAAAAGATTTTCAAAAAAAGCTAATAAGGAACAGAATTTTATATTGAAGCATAGCAAACTGAAATGATGCAATTAATACAGTAATTCATTATATTCCTAGAGTAATTGACTTCCTTTTAATATAACAAATAGTAAAGGTTGTAAAATGAGGCAGATGGCCTGGAAAAAGCTTGCCCCTGCACCAAGCTGGTGGCTCACGTGCTTCCCACAAGTTTCCTGCACACCAGTCTCAGAATCACATTTCTCAATTTCTAGTATTAGAGGACCAATGTAAAAGAGACTTCATCACACAAAACAAAAGCTTACAAACATACATTCAACACATCTAAGGGAGAAATCTCTGAATGCTGCTATGCTTTGTGTCAAGAGTCTTGAAAACATTGTGACTACACACTGTTGATGTCTTTTATCATGACAGCACACAATGGACCATTGCTGGGATAGTCTGCCAGGAAAACATAGATTTTCCAACAGAGGTTAGAGAGGATCAAGGTATGTATTTCACAGTACAGAAAAGGTCACTATGCCTTCATGGTTTACTGATAAAATTTCTATTTGCATGTATACATACACAAATAAAGAACCAACTTTTTGTATTTATACTTTTCTGGGACTTTGATTCATCCCTGGATTAACAGGGGAGAAGGGCTATCAACACACTGCTTGTGTGCCCCATGATACAGATTTAAGGATGGGAGGTACAAAAGACATAAACAAGTAAGAAGAAACTGCAACACTTGATCTTATTTTTAACCAACCACTTAAAACCCATTTTAGTCTTTTCTATATATGAATTTAAGACACTTAAATTCAATATGTATATGAACATATACAAGGTCTTAGACTGGTGTGAATTGCTTCTTTCTGTTCTGAGAGTTAAATGAGACAAAGTAGAGCAGATGAAGAACATACCTTATATTTCCAGGTGGATGGCAAAATGTACACTTCAGATCCCAAGTAAGGGAATCCCATACAGTGACAGTTTCTTCAAAGCTAACAGCAAGCAAAGAGCCATCTTCTGAGAAGCAGCAGTTGGTAGCTTGGTAGTTGTGGTAGCTGCCTACAAAGTCACAGGTCCAGCTCACACTTGGCTGTGCTGTGTTGAATGAACAAGCCAGTTAATTCAAGTCTATACATGAAGCAAGAAGAATTCAAGTATTATTGCAAAATAGGCACAAGAGCAAGGCAGTTTTCTTTCACAGTTTTTGAAGAGTACCAACAATCTGTCCTGTCCTAGTATGAGCAATGTCTGGCAGGGTTTTCATTTATCCTCAGTTTTGCATTTGAACAGTGAACCTTGAGACTGACATGGTACAATATTCATGCTTAGTTTGCCCACTCCATTAACTGTGCTCTCAAACAGGCAGAGGTTAGATAAAATGGTACTCAGGTAGATTCAACATTTATTCTTCTGAAACATTGTTCTGTTGTAACTCTAGCAAGAACATGACCATTAATCAAAATCTGAACACAGGTTGCATTTGAGTCTAACAAAGCTTGTGGTTCATTTACAGAAGATGTGAGGATTGCTGAGTGACCCACCAGCAGCAAGCTTCTGTGTTGGTTCACCTGCCACTGCATTCTGTTGGGACACCTTTCCCACTGTTGATAGTTACCAGAAAATAAACCAGAGCCAAGTGATGTACTTACCACATTAACATACATTTCCCAGTGTAAAATAATTCCTACAGCATGCTTTACAAACATTTGAGCAGGATGAGAAAAAAAGGAAAATAAGTTCACCCTATGCTAAAATACCCTTTATATAATGGCTACAAGTTGATGATTAAAAGGCCTGCCACTAAAAAAAAAACAAAAAGAAAGCCAGAAACGACTGAGTACTTCCAATTGCATGGCACCACCTAGGGGCCCAGCGAGAGATCTGCTGCAATTAACACACCAGAGTGAATTCAACTGAGGAGTTCATTGGTAAATGAATATTTGCTGTACAGAAGCTGCAGCATGTCAAGCCTTTCTACCTGAGCACTCCTACTCTGCCCTACTGGGCAAGTACACCACAGCAGTCACCCTAATTGGTACTTTTACATATGCCATGAAACAGAACCCTGTAGTCGCTTAAAAAACCAACACCCTGTCAGCAGATACAAAACTATTTTGTGGAAAGAAAAAAACTAAGTTTCATCCCCAGCTGACACTATACTCAAGATCAAAGTATCTGCTCATTAAGTTCTAGTTTAGCATCAAATAATTCACAAAAAAAGCAAAACCACTCTTTCAGATACCATTGAGGGGTTTACTGTTAATACAGTAAACAACACAAGGTTTTGTCTTGCTTCTCATCGGCAGCCACTGCTGAGGAGAAAAGAGCTTTGAAAGAGAAAGTTTGGCAAAGTTTGCCAAATAGAAACCCTAGTAGCTCAAAAGTACTTTTGAACATGTTTTCATCTGCCCATAGAAAGACAGATTAGCAGACTGTAAGCAATTCAGCAAGACCACTACCACAGCTATTTGGGAACATGAAATGACAAGACATCCAAGTAGCCCAAAAGTTCCCTTAAGTGTGCCTGACACTGTAGTAACGTATAAGTAAAAGGACATTAATATGTTGGAAATCTTTTGTATTTCACATCCAAAGGCATACAGAGCAATCAATACACATACACAGATGGCCTGTTTGAAAGAAGTCAACATTAGCATGTCTTTCATTAGCATGAAATTTGGTTATTAAAAGGATCTTGGAAATACCTAAATCCCATTCTATGACGTTCAATGGACCCAATGGAAAGGAAGGATGTTCAAAAAATGAACTCTGAAGTGGTGGATCTGTAGGATTTCAAAAGTGCTATTGTTTTACACTAAGTCAGCTGAGAGTAACACATTTCTGCATCCTGCTGCTTTGAGCAGGAGTCTCAAATGAAAAGCCTACCCAAAGGACTGACAACAATCCACTTTCTCAGCATGGAAAAACCACCACCACCACCAATTCTTTAACCAATGAACAAAGGCTGCCATTCCCTTCTGCAGCAGTTTGCCAAGGTCTTTGGCTGTTTAAGGAACCTCCACACCGAACTGTAATACTGTGGAACTGTGACAGAACTCCACCATAGGATGCTCAGAACACAATACTTCATGCAGCAGCAGCAGATCAATGCATGGGACTAAGCAAATGAAAGTAGGGTCTTCATTTCTACAGTATGACTTCAAATGCCACTGCAGGTCCTTTCCAACTCAGATTATTCCTATGGTTCTATGTTACAAGGTGTAAGTAACTTATGTTTGGCCATGCTTACCTTCTGGATCAGTGTCTTCTACCATCACCCAGACTTTAAACACACAGTCTCTGCCAGTTGTTACCAGTATGAGAGAGTCATCTCCCAGTTCACCCATGTCACGAAAGCACATGTCTGTGATGTGGTTGTCATGGGGTGTATTTATTCTGGTGTTCAGCTTAAAGCTGTAGGAAAAAAAACCAGAAGCTTGTCTTTCTATTTCATTTGGAACTTGGAAAAGACTTCAGTTAAAGTTGATTCTAGAATGGGCAGGGAGAAGAGCAATCAAAAAAAGTTGTAATTAAGACAGCTAAATGGTATTGCATTAACAGATCAGATTTCCCTAATGGCTTCCATCCAGTAGCCCAGCACCAAGAATTATCACTAGGCAGGCATCTTTCAAATACTCAGCTTGAACTCTGGGCAGTCTTTCCAGTACTTAAAAAAAATCAGTCATATAGTTGATCAGTGTAGTAGCTTTTTTTTGCCTTGTTTCTTCTTTAAGAAAATAACAATTTGTAGTCAAAATGTATTTTTTTTAACAGGAAAACTAGGGAAAGGGTATTAACCAGATGCATATGTTAGCTAAAGACAAACATCAACAATAAAATTATAATCTTCTGTACCTTCTGGAGAAGGACTAATCAATTAATCGTGCATTAACACAGAGGTGGGAAGACTATATGAGCTACAGAACCATTCTGTCAGGTCCATGATTTTTAATACCAAGGAAATGTGTGAATTTAAGTCCCATAGTTACAACAGCCTCTGATTACTGTAAGTAAAGCAGACCCAGAACAATTGTTTCCCACGTGTATTTAATGCAACTGTGTGCTCTGTGTGCTGTTGCAGATGCTGTGGCATGCACAGTGAACTACCCAAATCTGGAAAAACTCTGCCTTTGCAAGGCAACATCTGTGCAGGGATTTGTGTGACTGACAGTCGAAAAGGCAACTCTACCATCGTTACCTTTGTGTTTCTTCACTGAAAAACCACAGCTTCAGCTGCAGCTCGGGGTCAGTCACTTCTTCACTCTCCTCCACTGTGGCCAGCCAGGTGCCCTGAGCGCTGAACGCCACCTTCACCAGGTCCGACTGCCGCAGACCCGCCTGGTGGATGTACTGGCGCTGCACGATGTCCAGCTGCAAAGCAAGGCCACGAGTGTCTTTTGAAATTCAGGTGCAGCTAGAAGAGATACCACTCATGAAACCATAGAGAAAGGATGTTCTGAGGGCTCCAGTTAGACCTGACTGGGCTGTAGCACAAAAAAGTACCCCAACGTGTGGGGAAAGCAGAATTAGGGCATGTGCATTCCACAGTGATGCGAAGTGTAGGAAAGAATGATAAATGATTTCCAAGTATTTTACCTAGAAATTTTTGACATTTAACAGGATAGCACACTGTTTTGAAGTACTTTTTTCAGTATCAATATTTACATTTGCTTAGTAGGTGAAGTCTGAGATAAAGCCAAGAACATCTCAGCCTGGAATCCAGCCTTGTGGGATAGCTTCAAGGTTTTTTCGAATTTGCAATATTATGTCTTCAAATAAATTTTGATGCACAAGATACGAGTTTTGGTACAAGCTCATCCAACTTACACTGAACAACTGTTGGTCAGTCTGGAGGGAATAGAACTGCAAGTGGCCTGGCTCTCCATTCAGGACCAAAGCTTTGGTTCTAGGATCAACCACTAGGCCAGTCTTGACATCCCTACCTGGAAACAAAAATCAGGTGACAAGTGACCAAAGCTGTCAAGTGACACATTCCACTCTCTAAGTGGAAAATAAATTTTACTGCACTTACTTTTGATTAGCCCTTGAATACTTCTGGAAAATCTTAGATTGCTGTTGATTATTGTAATTCCTGAAGGAGAGAGGAGACAAAGTCTTGCAAATGGCACACATCTCATGGTGGGAAAGAAACCATAACCATCTGTACTGTAAATGTATCTTTTCCCAGTTTATGACACCAAGGTGGAAAGCTAAGTTACAACAGTCACCAGTCAAATTCACAGAACTGATCAAAGAGCAAAAGATCACTACCAATATCTGTTTTTTCCGATCAGTAATGAAATTTGATGTAGTTCCTAGTTAATTCATCCAAAAATCAATAACACAAAGATCATACAGATTTGCATTTCCACTAAGTGATACTTGAATGTGTTCTGGCTTACTGTTGTCTGCGTGCAAGGTGCAGCAGAGAGCGCCGTCGGAGGACATGGAGATGTACTCGATAGGAGACCCCAAACGAGGCAGGAAATCCTTCTGGCATGAAGATTCATTGTGCCACTGGACTAGAACAGCTTCAACTCCACCACTCAGCAACCTGGTTCCTTTTCCAGCAACAAAATACAGTTAAAAGCTTTTGCTTAAAAAGAAGTAAAATCAGCAGCCTATGTCTTTACAATGATAGACAGATATAAGTTTGTCAAAACTTTTTAAACTGTCACAAGTAAGCAAATATATCAAGCCTGGGCAATACACATAGATATATTTCTCATTATCCCCTGTTAAATTACTAGAGAAACTCGGATTAAGTAACAGGAATTTATGTCTACAGTGAAATTTAAGCATTGCTTTGGGAGTAGGAGATCTCATTACTTTCTGAATCAGCTGGGTATTTGTGTTAGGATATGGCTGAAATGTTCTCCTTCTGTGAGCTGTACTTTGCGGGAAGAAATACTTTAAGGAGAATAGTTCAGATCACAAAATTCAGATAAAAGTAGTATATCCGACAACAGGTTTGAGCTCAGACAAGACTGGCTTGTTTTATTTGGATGGAAGTAAAACTGGCAAGAACTCATCAGTGTTATCAATGAAATGATGGGAGGGACAGTGGAGGTGAGGGAGAAGAGGTGAGAGAAGGGGTTAGATTTTTTTCCTACCACAGAAGGTAGGTATTTCACATTATAAATGCCAATCAAAATATATATTAAAAAAAACCAACTCCTTTTGTTTTTATTTCAGATCCTTCCTGACTATACTTAAAATTCTAGAAATTAACTTGTTACTAAGTGGACAGACCTGGAGGTTCTATGGATTCTTCTGTCTGCTGCAACACTTGAAATTTGAGAGGGCTTTGTTTGTTTGATGGAGGTTTATTGGTTTTTTTGGTAGGGTTTTTTTATTGCTTTGTTTTGGTTTTTATTTTTCTGTTACTCACCCTCAATAGAAAAAGTCAGATCCATGACAATATCATGATGCCAGTGCAGTGTGGAATATGTGTATTCTTTCCTGTGGTGGAAATTCCTCCTGCATGGAAAGGAACAGAACAATTCTTTACTCAGAATATCAACAACAGAATAAACAAAAGGAAATATTTAATTGAATCAATTACATCATCTTGCCCTCTAACTTCTAGACTAGTTTATCCTATGTTCAAGTGATGCAGGGAGGGAAGGAACCACACTACAGGTTTTCAGAACCCTCCTGGTCCCCATCTTAGATGTACTGAGCAACTCAGTCCTGGAAGCAACTTAGTCATGTAAAGTTTTTAATCAAGTATTTTCACTGGAGTGCAACTTACACTTTCACTTAGGGACTCTACTTGCCTATAAGGAGTTATTTCAGCTGCTCTTGCATTACCTTTTACACTTAAGTTTAGGTTCAATGGAGTGTAACTTAACACAGGCATTTTTTCTACTTGACATTACACTGTCAGCACTGCAGATCCATGGCTCATTCTGACTTCTGAAAATGGCAATGCTAAGGACAAATTAGCCTGCTTTGCTCAGGTTTGACTTAATTCCCACAGTCAGAGGAGTTTATGTGACACACAGTTAACCCAAGTGCACGTACCAGAGGCGAATCTTCCCATCAGCATGGCCAGTTGCAATGCAATCCTCTGTAGGATGGCACACAACGCAGCTGAAGCGATTGTCTCCTCCTTTTGTCTTCACTGTACTTAAAGAAAACCTTCAAAAGTTAAGAAACTAACTGTGATTATGAGAGTTGGGTTGGTTTTTCTAAGACAAATCTTCAAAACTATCAGCTAGTGCACATAAAAAATAATTCTGATTAGCTAAACTAAACATTTTCAAGTTATGGTTACATGCACTCTCAAAAAAAATAGTGACAAACTAAATTTTCTCTTGATTTCCTTAATTCTTTGCCCTTAATCAAGCTGAAAGAGTTTTTGCTTCTCTCTTTTCTCTCCCTCTGCCCCTCTCCTTTTCTCCTCCTTCCCTCCCACTGCCTGGACCCTGTCCAAACTATGTCACTTGTTTCAGTTCAGCATCAACCTAAGTATTTAACTGAAAAAAATAACATTCTTGAGCTGCAAAGTACCACTGCCACTGATCTGTTCACTGTTTAGTTCTACAGGAAGCTTTCTATACAGTGACTACATCCCCTCCAGCAGAAAACCAAAAATGAGATCATATGTGCACGCATCGTGAGTTAAAAAACATTTGGGATATATCAGACTGAGTCAGTACCTGACATTTTCATTCTCATTCTTACCTGTTCAACAGTTTCCGTTTAAAAAAATAAACCTGGAGATTAACATCCTTCACTGATACCACATATGCATCCTGTTAAAGTAAAGCCATTTAGGACATAGAGATTATGTTCTTACACAAGGAAAAAAATAAAGCACATTTCACTACTAAGTACTTTACACTGTTGACAACATATAAGCTGATGTTAAATAAATACTTTCCTGTTATATGTGTCAAAGATTTGGGGCTTTTTTTGGTAATATTAAGAAAGCATAGGTCTTACACTGATGCATTTACTTTCAGTTTTGTTTCAGTACTGCTGTGCTTGTATAAAGGCATACACAGCACAGAGCTCATTTGAGAGAAAAAAAAACCCAACCAGCCAAAACCCCAGAAAAGAAAAAAACCCAAAGGTGGACATACTTCTCTTCCAAATGCAATGTGCTTCATTGATGCACCCACACCATCCAGAATCACTGACAGCTCCTTGGCTTCCAGGTCTTGGCCTGCACCTTTTGTCAGCTTAACTGAGACCAGCTGGAATGTATCTGACCAAAGAAAAAACTGGTCTGAAACCAACAGTGGTACTAAAGAATGAGGACCAGACACAGATGGGTATCAGTGCAAGTATAAGCAGAATCCAAGGGAAACTGAAGGGTATTTGCTTTTGCTCTGAAGTAGCAATATTTTATAGTACAGAGTAAGGCCAAGCTGTATTTATTGCAGACAAAATCCCATTAAAATACCTGGGCATGTTGTTAAATAAAAATCTGTTTATGTTAATACTGCTTAAGGTGGGAGAATAATCTCAAGTACTCATACCCAACTTAAGTAGTATAACTTTCACTGTTACCAGCACTGCTCAAAGATTTACTGCATCTATGAGATCACATCCATGCAGTACATGCTTCAAAAGCAAAGATAAGCACTGTTCTAGACAAATACTGGAATGACAGATGTGACAGGATGAGAATGAAAGAGGTACAAAATGCAGGGCTACAGACATCTGCCACAGGATTTCAGAAATATTTCACAATTAACCTATTAAAGCCCATTCTTGCAGCACACCTTTCACTGCTGGGACAGTAGCACAGACACAGAATGACTGAGATGCCATGGATGATGCTACTTGTACTGTACCTCGTTCACCCTTCTTTGGAATGACAGCAAACACAGAGTCCTCAGCACTAGCAAGTGTGTACAGTGCCAGAAGTCTGCATCCTACAGTGAAAGTCTGAAGAAAAAAAAAGAAGGAAATCAACAATTACTACATTTGTGTGTATATCTTTAAAGTCAGGAAATTATGTCTTAGAAGAAACCTTCATGTATTAATTAAAATTCTCAAGCCTAAGGCAAATAAATACATCTTTATTCTACCAAGGACTAATTTAAATGTTAAAACAGTACTAACAAAATAGGAGACATCCATTTATTGAAAAGCCTCAAGATACCTTATCCCTAATACAAAGAAGAAGGCACATCCAGAGGTGGGTATTTAAAGGAAAATGTGAACCAGAGAACAGCCAGCAGCCCATATTTTCAAGCCAGTATCAATTCCTATTGGCATATCCCAAACTCCCCAGAGCTGCACTGCACTCCAAACTGCAGCAGGTAGTAAAGTCAGTATGTACATCTCCCATCTTCTTCCCCAAAAGGATCTGCATCATCATCATCATCATCACACATTCTATTACTGCCATAATTAGATGGGTTCTAGGTTGTGTTAATAGTAGAACTACTCATCTCAGACAGATCTGTGCCCGTTTTTGACATGCTCCTAACAGGAAGAACTCAACATACTTTAATGGGAATCCCATCCATGAAGTCCCACAGCTTAATGGTGCCATCGAGAGAGGAAGAATAGAGCTGAGAAATAAAAACAATAAATACATAAGTCAAAACACTAGATCAAAGCCAGATTTTACAGCAAATCACAACTGTGATTCCAGGTAACTGAATCATAAAACACACAGGACAGAGACCAGCTCTGTGCTGCCTTGAAAGAAGGTGCAAGGGCAGTACAACACTGTTACTCTAGTTCGAAATTGTCGCAATAGGCACAGATACCCATCGTGAACCCATCTAATTTTCCACAGCTAATATGCAGACCAGTCCCTCTCGGTAAATAACTCTTGTTTATATAAAGACACCGAAAAAGCTTAAGCAAACATGAGAGCAGGGAAGGGAAGCTGGGGGCAGAGAGAGCCACTGGGAAAGTTAAAGGGATTTAGTCAAATCTGCATCAGTACCAGCAGATACAGAGTGGCGAGCACCAATCACGGTATTTCTGATTTTCTCACATGCTTCTTTTATCCCTGCAATCATCGAAAACCCGGCATTTTTGATGTATTTACGCTTTGCTGTAATTCCGTTCAAGGAGGTAATCCACATGACATTTCACGCTTGTGTTTGTAAGAAACTGAAACAGCATCTACCCTTCTTGTAAGATTCCGGCGAAGCATCAGCTCAACCACGCCCCAATCAGCGGCAGCCCCTTCCCAAACTCCAGCCAGCCCCAGGACAGCCCCCGCGGTGGCACATAAGGGCCAGGGGCACGCCGGCCACCCCCAGCCAGACCTCCCCCCGCAAACCTGCATGTGGTTCTGTGGGTTGAGCCGGATGCCGGTCACCAGGTCGGCGTGGCCGCCCATGAGGCGCAGGGTCTCCTCGGTGCTCACGCTGTACACCTTCACGAAGTCCCCCGAGGCGCACAGCAGGTACCTGCAGACAGGGGGGAGACGCGCTTATCGCGGCGGAAGGGGCCCGGGCGCCCCGCCGGAGCCGCAGGCCGCGGGGACAGCGGCGGGCAGAGCACTGCTGGGAGCTCAGAAGCACTCCCCCCCCGGAGCTCGGCAGCCCCGGCCCCCCGCCCCACTTGCTTGGAGTCGGCGGAGAACACGGCCCTGGCGCCGCAGAGGGCGCTGCCCCCGCACCGCACCACGCGGAGCGCGCCCGCCGACACCATCTTGTCCCGCCGCCGCCCGCGCGCCGGC
>VZTR01007880.1:197718-291935 GCA_013400775.1 Chaetops frenatus | reverse complement strand
GGCCCCGCCCCGCCGGGCGCTGATTGGCCCCGCCGCCGCCGCGTGCTGCGGGCGGGCCGCGCGCGCCCCCTCACGGACACACCGCAGCGGCGCAGGAGGGGAACGGCCCCAAAACCTCCTCATCAGCCGGAGCGTGGCACCCAACGCCGCGTCCAGACTCTCCTTAAACACCTCCAGAGACGGTGACTCCGCCACTCCCCTGGGCAGCCCAGTCCGGCCACTCTTTCTGTGAAGAAATTCTTCTTAATGTCCAGTCCGAACCTGCGTTGGCACAGCTTGAGACTGTGTCCTCTCGTCCGTTTCCTGGGAGCAGAGCCTGCCCCTCAGCTGGCCGCAGCCTCCTGTCAGGTAGTTTGTAGAGAGCGCTCCATTAGTGCCCCTGCCGAGCGCCCTCTCAGAGCGCCGGTGAGTGCGAGGAGCTGAGGAACCTGCGGGGGTGCAGCCCTTGCCAGGGGGATGCTGCCCGTGCCCACTGCCATGCTCAGCCCTTCGTCCGAAACTTCCCCCGGCTGTTCTCTCAGGGCATTCCCAGGATAAAAGGCGGTGGGAGCGCTGAGCAGGGCTGGGCTGGCCCGTGAGGGGCTGTGCCGCTGTCATCCCCCGAGCACTGCGGTCCCTCCTGGCCTCACGGCGTGGCACGGGCTCCTAGGGCAGTGCAAGGGATAGTCCTCTGGCTGGGTTTGGAATTGCGCCAGTAATTGAGGAGAAAAATGGGTTAACTCCCTTGTTTAAGTGGGCAGAAAGGCTGAACAGAGGAAACTGATGGTTAAGCTGTGTTAAAACCCGCATTGTTCGCCGACTTGGACGAGCTGTGGGTTTGCCGAGTTACTGAGCACATCGTGTTCTCGTATCTGGAGGGAAACCGCTGTCAGAAGCAATGTGAGTGTCTGGAATACACCGCGATTTATGGTGTCTGGGCCCTTCACGGCTGCTTTGGAAAAGCAATTGCAGTTCTTGCACAGCTGTGCACTTGTGGCGGCTGTTGACGCGATTGAAGGTATCTCTGGTATGCTTGTAATTGGTTTTTAAACGGTCGCCCTTCACAGACAAAAACAGGGACAGGTGCGTTCTAAGGGGGTAGATGTGATCATCCCGCTGTAAACCAAGTTCTGTCCTTTTCTTCCCTGCTGACTGGATCCTAGTTCAGAGGTTAACTGAGGATTGTGCAGGGACAGTAGCACACACCGTGGAGTACTGTGGTCATAGAGAGCTGGGGATGGGGATGGGTCTGAAAGAGCACAACGCGCTCAGAAAACCGGCTGCCAGTCTCAGATGCTTTGACAATTAAACAGTGCACTGTCTCCGTAGCTGAGAGCAGAATTTACAAGTGCTGCCTAATTGGGTTTAGCAGCTGTGTCGTGCTCTCATTATGGTGAATATTTTAGAACCCAAAAGCAGATGCAATCTAGCGCCCCTCTTGTATGGGACAGTACATCGTGTCCAAGTTCTGAGCCACAGGCACTGAGTAAAGCCAGAGTTCTGTCACAAGGGGTGAAAAGCAAGGTCTCTAGGAAAAGACAGTCCCTTTGGTCCACATTATTATGTGAATGGGACACTTTAGTCCAGGTCGAGACTAAATTTAGTCAAGTCTAGTTAAAAACACAGAAACCTGGCCTGTTCATCTTTCTCCTTGTTAAAGGAGAAAGGCAAGTAACTTGTGCATCTTAATGCATATGTTTTTGTAAGGCACATTTATTTTTATCATTTTAGGAAATCTGCCATAAATTTTGAAGCTGATAAACCAAGTAGAGATCAAGATGACCCCCAAACAGATATCAAAGGGCAGGAGCACAGAGAGATGAAACAAACCACACACCACCAGAACCAGTGCAGAGCACTGTTCTCCCAAAGCACTGCTGCTGCCTTCAGCACTGGCTTTCTCTGCTTCCAGCAGCACAATTAATTTGGTTTTCCTTCCCAAACTTCGGCAGAAAACCCAGTAAGGCAGCCACAATTAATGTGATTTCAGTATCAAAAGACCACTTGCTAGCTGTTATATACAGGGTTTTTTCTACTGTAGCTGTTCTGTGTAATTGTTCCAAGTAATGTTGCCCAAAGTTTTTGGTAGTGCTGTTATAAATATGGAACACAGCTGTGAATTAAATTGGGTCACTATGGCAGAGTTCAAAAGACCTTTGTATTCAAAGTTAAAATAGTTGCTCTAAATATATTAGGAAATAATAATAGCAAATGATTATATATAATAGTACACACAATATATAATTATGTCTAATTATTAACAAATAATACACATGGTGTGGGGTTTTTTTAAAAAAAAGTTTTCTTCTTGGTTTTTTTATTTCTTTTTTTAAATGCACCCAGCCTTTTAGTTCATTGTCATAACCTGTATTTTAAATGCGGTTTGGTGCACAGGTGTGAAGAACCGAAACTTACCTGTACCAGTTTTTGGAAGTTGAGGTAGTAGAAGATACTGAAAGTATCTGGTTTGTGATATTCAATGGAGTAAGGAGCAAAACTAATCTAACCTGTTGTTTGTTTTAATTTGTTTGAAGTGGTGGCTTTGTATGCTTTTTCTAATTTATTTCTTTAAATTTACATTTCCAATATACAAAATTCTTAGGTTTGTCTGTCTGCAGAAATTTGCTTTTGTCTTTCCCAAAGTAGTGACTTGATTCAGTAAGGATTCTAGTCTATCCAGCTGATGGTAATTTAGGAGGAATTAATCAATAGAATGTAACTCTAAGTACCACAATGTGAATTTTTGTAATTTTAAAAAAATCTATTGCAATGGATTGAGAAAATGGCTGATAGATCATAGCAAATAGTATTGGCCAAAGATTTGTTTGCATTTAGAATTCACTGCATAGACTGTAAGTTTTTAAACTGTTCCAGCACTTGTGAAATCCCATATAAATAATGCAGCGTAAGAGTGATTAAGAGAAAAAAACCCCATTGCTGTGACTCCAAGGAAGCAGAATGACCATCCCTTAAGGCAGGATGTGGTACCCTCCAGTACCACTGCAGTTCATGAAGTCAGTAGCTCAACACAGGACAGAGATCTGATTTGAAATACTGATTACATTTTATATTTGACTTGGTTTTCAGCAGATTTCTTACTTTCCTGTACCCTATTTGATCTCAGCCTTGCCCCTTGATAGAATATCCAGCTCTGTATCACTGTCTGGAGCCTGGGTGCTCCAGGGGACTCCCTTGCTGTCCCTTGCACTCTGCTTTCATGCTGGGCTGCTGGTTAGCCAGCATTTCAGCGTGGGGCAATGGATCTGGTACATTTCAAAATCTGTTCTGTTTTTAAACTCCGTAGTTGGTATCCAATGGCTTTTTGTCTTCCATTTTGTGTCCTTCTCAACCAGCTTGTGGCTGCAAAGAGAGGAGGGTTCTGAAATACATGCCTTGAAGCCTTCTGGGAGGAAATCAGGGATAAGAAAGGCTGCTTGTTTAATAATGCCTCCATTTAGGAGGTGGTGTGACTGACTCAAATAATTGATTACTGATTTGCCTAAGTCAACTTAACACAAAGACAGTGTAACTCATATGTTGACTTCTGTTTGGGGAATATATTTATTTGAAGGGAAATTACATTGTTTCCTTTGAGGTACACAAAAATTAACATGACAGAGAAGCGAACTGAGTATGCGGCAGGAACATGAGGTGGTGTGGGAAACTCCTGCAGCGGGGCACATCAATAGTTTTCAAGTTGGCAAAGCAGCTCTGCGGGGAGGGGAGGCTTGGCTTACAGAGAGAGGGTGTCCCCGTTATAGCAACGAGTCATAGCCGCCGTCAGCACTAGAGGGTGCTGGAAGAACGACTGCAACATGAACAATTCCGTGTTTGAAGTGCCGAGCTCCTGGAACGGGGAGCTTGCCAAAGGTGTGGTGCCCCTCAGAGCTCTCTCTTCTGACCCAGCCTCGCCATAAACAGCACACTGGTGTTTTGCTGTTGGATTCGACGCTGTCAAGGGGAGGGCAGGCACCTTGGAGGGACTCTGTTGTGTGACACGCTCTGTTTCCTTAGCAGTGCTCAACAAATGTAAACATTTCAATCCCTTTTTCAAAGAAGTTTTGTTTTGAAACATCTCTAAATAGAGGGACTAAGCATATGATAAGAATGAGGAGAGGCAAACTTTATAAATGGAAATTTGATTCTTGATAGCATCTCTGAAGCTAGTCTATAGAATAATTTCACATCTGTATGTTTTGGTGTTTGATAAATTGTGGAAGAGTAAATAGTATAGTTTCAGTTTAATTTCAATAGTTAATTTTGAATGTACTTTTTTCTTTTGAAGATCATAACACTTTAATACTAAAGAGTTCTTGATTATAATGTCATCCCATACTAGTTTGATTTTACAAGTTCTTTAAGTGCCTTGGAAATATTGCCCAATAAGTACTGAAGTACATTTAGTTTGATGATAGAGCTGTTTGGAATTTTTGCTACCAGCATTTTAAGATAAGGAGGTAATGACACAGTGAGAAGCCTTGCAAGCAAATAAAATGGATATTTCATATGAGAATTTGACAACATGAATTCCACTGACATTTCTTCCCATTTCATGCATTCCTTTTTTTAAATGGTAAAAAGGGAATAGGATTCATTTTCTGAGGATTTCTAGTAGTTAGAACAGAAAAAAAACTGTAACATATAATGACAGCAGAAGCTCACCTTGGGGTGATGTGGATGTACTTGACCTTTTCTTCATTCACTGCATTGTGCCTTTCCCTTTGGAAAGGACATTTTGAGGAGATGTGGTACCAACTGAGCTCCATATGAGCACATCTGTGCTTTAGTATCCAGGTTGTGAATAGTTTTCTAGCCTTGCTGTGAGAACTCTGTAAGGTCCTGTGTATGTGTTGTCCCATGTGGTGGTTTCTACAAGCTGTACATCATCTCCATTTTCTGCATCTGTGTGTGCCTTACACCAAGGCAGTCATAGAATAGTCAGGGTTTCAACTGGAGGAACCTGGTAGATAAAGTGCCACGGGTCTTCTAGATTAACCCAAGAGACAGGGTGGAAACAGTGTCGACACACATGCATTTTACAGCTCATTTTCCTCGTTGAAAAACAGATATCTTGCACACATCTGTGATGGCAATGCCTGTCAAATCCCATCCCTATAAACTGCTTATTAATACCAGCCAGGTGTAGAGATGTGACGCTGGTTTTGTGTTCCGGTGTCTCTCCTCTATTCTGGTAATGAAAAGAAGCTCCAAAATAAATGATAATAATTATTTCCTAGTTAGATATGAAACTTAAAGACTTTAAGTTACTTTACCAATAAGGCATTGACTACTGCTGGACACCTTTTCCTTTCCACAAAAATGCAAATGGAGCAACTCATAACTGCTTAAACAGATGCTGAGTATTCAAAAAATAACCTGAGAAGCAAAACAGAACCTCCATCTCTGACTTCCTTCTGAACTGAAACTGTTCAGTGCAGAGGCTCTGGTATAGAAAGACAGACATACTCTAAATATATCTTATTGTGTGTTAAAGTCTTGCTTCAAGGGTTTGTTCTTGAAACAGTGGTTGTTAGTAAGCAAGGATACAGTTTAAGGGGAGCAGAGCAAAAATGGGCCTCAGTCTTATTTACATCAAGCAGCTGCTGAATCTGTAGTGTCTCCTGCCCCATGTCTTTGAGGATTTTCTTTTTTCTTATTGGTAGCAGAGAAGACAAAGCTTTGTTCAGCTAGGGAAGGTAAGTGCTGTAATAGTTACAAAAGGATTCTGGCTTAAAAGGAGAGACTCTCAGTCTTTAAAAAGCTTTGTGCCTGTAGTCTAACAAATGTTCACAGACTCTCCTCTGATACAAACCAGCTGTAACCATGCATTACTGTGTATAAACAGTGTTCTCCTGCTATAAGTGTTTCCAACAACAAAGTAGGAGATACAAGCTTTACTGTTCTCAACTGGCTTGTGTTAATTCCCCACTACTGATAATCACCCCATTTTAAAAAATCCTGTCCCATTCTTGAAGCCAGCAAGAACAGGGGCCAGCACTGGATTACATGCCCAGTGACGGGGTGAAAGCTGGCCTAAGAGACTGGGGCCTTGGTGCAGCTTTTAGTGTCTTTGTGAAAAGCCTCATTGCAAAATCTTGGAACTCATGGAAAAAATATACTTTTTATGCATTGGTTCATCAGGATAACCATGGCACTACTTTTCAAGAAGCAATTCATTGAACAAGTGCAGACTCTTTTTTTTTTTTTTCTTTTTTAGTTTCGTTAATTATTTTAAAATATTCCTTATGGGAGGTGGCTATCTTTAATGGGAGAGGACTCTGAGAGGAGCCTCAAGGGTTCATAGATCAGAGTTAGTGGTACTTCAGGACTGATGGGTGTCCTAAGTAATGTAATATAATGGGTCAAGTAAACATCCTCTTTCCCTTTTCTGATACTGCAGCTAGCAGAGTTACTTTTTTTCCCTCTCATACATCTATTTCTTCCAAGAAATGTACCATCTGATTTTTCCCTGTATTTTGCACTGATGCCTTGCCATTTGTGGCATTTCTCTTCACAAACTGGCAGATTCTGAAGGGTGTATGCCCTTTACTATTCACGTCTCCTCTGAGATGAACAATGCCAACAGACCTCTAGTTTACAAGTGTATTCAAACTGAGGTAAAACTCATTTCCCAAATTATTTCCAAGCACCAAGTCCAGTCCTGCTGTTAAGGTTTGGATTTTTCTCTTGCACCTGCTGCAGGGTGGACTTTTCTGAACAGTTGTATTGAATTTCATAGCAAGAAAAACTGTTTTGTCACCAAATGGTTGTTACTATGATTTCTACTGAAAGAAGGATTTTGGAGGGGAGAGTAAGCCCAAATGTACTGTTTATTTTGGAGTTGTGTGGTATCTTTTAATGCACAATGTTTTTAGTGATCTGAGTAAATACTGTAACTAACAGGAGAAAACCAGCATAAACCATGATGTGTTCTGAACTGGGGCTTTGTAACTGTTAGAAACAACAGTCAGTCATCATGGAATAGCTGTGTATTTTAAGGCCTATTGGACTGACAAGTGTAAATTAACAGGAGAATACCTCCTAGCTTACATGCAATGCAACAGGTTGTGTGAAGGGTGGTTCAGGCATTACACCCTCCAAATTCTGTCCTGCCTACATGGCTGCTCACTTGTAGTGCTGCATACTTGCTCTTTTCATTAATTCTTAATTCACAGGCACCAGTTCTGCCTAAAGGATCATATAAAATGGTGTGCACATCCATTATATCCTTTATATACCTTTTCCCAAAGTTTACTAGAACTTGGTAGCTGGTGGAACAAAGATTGCCTTTGGGTTTAGGCTTATATGGCCTTTAGTAGTTGTTGATATCATTCATGTTGCTAATGTTCTGTAGTTTTAATTAGGGCATTGTTTTTCTGAAGGCTGCATGTTCTACTGGCACAGTGTGCTCCAGATCCACATGAGGTGCACTTGGAGGGCATGGTCAGAGTGGGAGCTCATAGTAATGAAATGCAGCTGATTTTATGGCTTAGAAGGAAGGTATTGCTGCAGTGAACTGATAAGGATAGCACCATGTTTTTGAAGGCAGCAGTAGCAATGTCTTTGCTGTCTCCAAATGATGGCAGGTCTTATTGAAGGATCCCAGCACAAGTAGTTCCATGAACTTCTGGACTTTTTCATGCTATCCCTGAAATGTATTCTTGCATCAAGAATCTGAGGTTGCTAAAAACCATGCTTTTGGTTCATCTGGAGCAAACACTGTTAAACTCCCCTACTTTTAGAAGTCACAGAAGTGGTGGAGTTTACCAGGTATTGGAGACGGTTTGTAATTAATGAAATGGAAGTGAGAGAAAATGCTCTGTGGAATGGAAACGTTTATTTGGCTTACTTTGGTATTGTTCATGAACACTAAATCAGTTTACTGTTCCAAATTATGCTTAAATATAATTTTGCTTGCTTTCTGTTGGACTAATAAGTCTTTTATGAATAAGCACTTTAGGCTGTATTGTTTTAGAGCATCTTTTTAAGTTTATGCCAATTTAAATTCTTTGTACATTGTGGTAAAAGTAATCTTAATCTGATTTACCTGGGTGTCCATACTTGTTATTCCTGTGAGAGAGAATCTTACTGAGATACCTGTTCTTCTAAATTCTTACCCAAACCTTTTTTACTTGCAATTATTTATTTGTCTTGATTCCATTTATTTTTTTCTTTCATGTAAATACCTTCTATCTTGACAATGTATTTAATTCATGGCTTGCTATGGGTAAATTAATACATCCTCAAGCTATTATGGTTTCTATGGCAGATTTTAGTTTGGCCATATTACTTAAAGTCTTCAAGTTCTATTCTACCCTCTTTAAAGGTAATTTGTGTAAATTCTTGTGGTATGTTCTGTGTAGTTTCACTTCTATATTCACAATTGCCTTTCTTTGTCTTCAGTGTTATTCTGCTTGCAAACTGCAGTAAACCTGTTAAATGTGTCTGTTTTGTATTTTTTTTTGTGAAGCTCAGTGTGTTTACTCTGCTACTGCTATACCTTTCTTGCTTAACATACTATTCTTTTTAATTTTCAAATTGTTTTCTTCCAAATTTCAAAATTTTCACTAGTTTCTATATCAGTATCAGTGGTAAATGAACTGACAGTCCATAGCAATTTCCTCTGTCTCTGAAGAAAAATGTCCCCAGCACAGTCCACGGACTGGTGTATGGTGTGTCCTGCTGTTGTGCTGCCTTAATAGGTAGGTATCTAGGGAGCTAATGCCCTTTAATTTCAGCAAGATTCTGCCATGTGCCCCCTTCTATCAGTCACACTGACATACCACACAGGTATTTCCCATCTCAGGGATGAATAAATAATATCATATTTGACATTTGTGGATAAATATTTGCCTCCACTCTCCCCTAAGACTTGCAGCTATCATAGTTTAGGAGAACTCATGGTTATTGGCTGTGAAAGGCCAGACAGAGCTCCTGCCAGAGCCACGAAAATCTTCTCTTTGGTCAGCCAGCAGACTGGCTGTTGAGCAATTTGAGACCCTCCCTTCCCCCAGAGACTGGGTATTTTGTTACCGCAGTGCTTCCAGGCACTCCTGCACGGAGGAGAGAAAGCCATTGGACAAGTTTGATCTTTTACATGATGGTATAGGAGGAACTGCAGAACGTGGCTGGCAAGGCAGAGTTTGATAAGCACTCAGGCTCTCTATAAAATGGATTTTTTGTTAGCCACGGGATGACTTCTGTGGCATCTGTGCTCTTCAGTAATTATCAGGGCTGAGGAGCAGGACCAAAGGTTACAGTTTACAGATTAAATAATCTTGTCCTAAAGGATGTGCAGCTTTTGAAATATTCAAAATTATCTAGGCTGTCAAAGTAAAATAGCAAAAGTATCAGCAACTGACTTTTTTGGCTGAATTTTCTTCTTCTGTTGAGCAATAAGGTCTGTAGACAAAAAAATAATTCTGAGAGCTCCACAAGAGAGTGGCTGCCAAATACAACAAAGGTTTTCTGTGCAAATCTAGAGAGCCAGGCTTCAGTCAGCCTTATGGCAATTGCTGAAATTTGCTTTCTTCTGCATTTTGTTTGACTGGGTGTGCTTCAGGCTCACGGGCGTAACCAGTTTTAACTTTGTGAATTATGAATTTTCAATTTAGATGGAAAAAAAATGCAAATAGTGTTAGAGAAACCATATTAAATGGCTTGAGCAAAATGTTGTGTGGTTTACTTTTACTTGTATGCTGCCATTTATTACTAAGAGCTCACAAGCACAAAAACTCTAATACTGTTGTTTTTATAAACTATTTCCATGGGCAGTGTTGCAAGTTCTTCCTGTTTTCTGTTACATGAAGCCAGTAAAATGTTACCCGATGAAAGGCAGTCTCCAGGTATTGCTCTTTTATGATGTTGTAATTAGAAATATTTTGTTCCCCACTAGCAGACCTTCCTAGCTGGCTCTGGTAGGCAGGTATCTGCTACCAGCTGCTTGGTTGTGTCATTTTCCTTGTTATTTTCTTCCTTGGGTACATGTGCTGATGTCTTAAGAAAGATTTCTCACCTGCTTACCCCTGCATTGTGGGTGTAAATCTCTTGCAATTTGTGCAGGAGTTGTGGTTGAGAGACAGGTGTGTGGAAGAAACTGAAGCAGAAGACAAAATAAAATGGAATAAATATGAAAGTTCTGTGACAAACCCTTTTGTTTGATATGGACTCATCAAAAAAATTTTTTTTCTCTGTAACATACTATCTGCACTTCAATTGTAAGCTAGGCTATTTGCTGCCTTGGAAGTTCAAGGGAAAGAAATGTTTTATGCTTACTTTGTCACACTTTAGATTAAACAGACTTTCAGTATAGACCTTCCTATGACCCAGGATGCCCTGATGTTAAAAACACAGTCACCTGAAACTAAATTGGAATAATCTTGAAACAAAATCACTGAAGCTTTAATTTCCTTTTTTATTTGTGGATGCATATGGAATAATAATTTTGCTTCATAACTTCAAGCTGAAAAATAACTTTTCATATCTATCGAGATTTTCCTTCAAATGCCTTTATCTTTTATGCTCAGTTCTGAAGAGGCATATTAATGTTAGGAACAGGAGAATGAAAAAGGACCTCCTCTTCTCAAGGACAGACAAAAGTCTTTTTTAAAATTGATTATTTTTTTGTCTCTCTGTGACTTTGAAAACTAGAGGACAGCTGAGTTATCCTGCAGCAAAAGAAGTAATGTATAAAAAATACAGGAGGCAGAGTGGGAGAGTCAAGACAATGAAGCAAGGTAGCACGAAAATAGAAATATCAAGTTTTTCTTTCAACAATATTGAAAAGGCAGTAGGTGAACAGAACATATATTAAGTGAGGGGACAAATCTCAGTGTGATGCTACAGCTTTCTGACTTGTTCAGCACACCATGAATTCTTAGAAAAGAAGGAAAGACAATGTTCAAAGCTGAATGAAGCTGAATGTTGTGAACTATAATTAGTCTGAAAAGGCAAGTCCCCATGTTGAAACTTTTCGATGAGAAGCATCTTTCCCTTTGTGCCTCGTATGAAAGGATCTGAGAAGACTTAGATCAAGAGAGATATTTATGGAATGTCAACAGCACACCAAGAAGCAGTTTGTACTTGTAGAAAGGAGAAGTAGAAAGGACTTAGAAAGTCATGAAACTCAATTACTGTGGATGGTCACTAGCCCAGGGTTTTGGAATTGTATGCAGCCAGTTGAGGAGATGATACACTGCTGACTGCCTGTGCTGGGGGGGTGAAATCCGAGATCCTGGTTTTCACCATAATGAAGTCTCCCACTTCATTAGCCATAGTTACATATAGTCTCAAAGAGAACTTTTAAACAGTGAAAACTTCCAGCCTAATCTTTCAAGAAAGTACAAAATAAACCTCTTTGTGGCAGCAAAAAGAGAGGCTTTTTAAAAATCAGGGTCTTTGTATCTCTCCCAAAGGTTTTTCACTAGCAGTCTTCGTACAGGACCAAGTATGAACATCTAACTTTTTAGTTTGCATTGAATGATCACAGAATTTCATGCAACCACACTGCAATTCCATAAAAATGGACAAATTGCTGAAGTACTTGAGGTCTGTTTACCCTGAACAGGGGAACAGAAGGACAGTTATAGAGGTTTATTTCTATATTCCTTGTGGATGATGCAATGTGCATAGAGTGAAGTGAACTTATCTGAGGGGAGCTTGGTGATAATCTTTTTTTAGGACTTGCAACATCATGTAGTCTGAAGGAAATCAGCCCTTTTTTTCTTTGAGGATAATTTGAAAAGCATCTGTTTTCAGATGCTTTCATTAAGTCATTCCATTATAAATGGAAGTGCTGGAAATATTTTTGATGGGAATTATATAGTGGAAAAAGAATACAGTTTTATTGTATCTCTAAAATGGCTTTGTATTTCAAAGTTTACCAAAAAAGTTGACTTCTAAGCATGTCAAGAAAATTTGAAATTGTGCAGATCAAACTATAAGTGGACTTGATAACTGCATCTTCAGTTCTGATGTAAAAGTGACATTTTTATGAGCACTTTCATTACTCAGTTTAAATAATTTCATGTGAAACTCATTCTTGAATTGGATTAGAATTGTATCTAGAAATAATAAGGCCTATATTTGCTTGAGACTAATGTTAGATGTGCAATGAGATGGTACCTTGAGATGTATTTTTAATGTGACATTATATGTGATACTGCAGCCATTCTATTCTTTGAGAGCAACTTCCATAGCTGCTGGAGCCTGCTTTGCTGACTTGTTGAATGTGAGTGTACCTAAGTACCCCCAGAGCTGAGGAAGTCATGGTGACAGTGTCAGAACTGGAGCATTCTCTTGCAGCAGATCTGCAAAGAGGAGACAGAGATAAGTCATTAAATACCACCTGCAGAGGGTATAGCCAGTGTCTGCAGATAGCAGAGACTGGCACCATGATTAATGAGGAAGAGGACTGATTTTACACAGAGAGGGGATTCTGGATCTCTGCAGCAAAAGGCTAATGTTGAGTATTGCCTTTTTCTATCATGTAGATTGGTACAGCACATGAGAGCAGTCTAGGGGAAATGGTGACTGTCTGTAGGAGCTGGAAGTGATGGATTATCAGGTGTTGGAACAGCTGGGTGTGTCTGGACCTAAGAGAGCTGACTGGTGCTTTGATGTGTCTGGGAAGGACATGGTGATGATACTTGGGTTCTCTTAAGTACCTTTTCCCTCTCAATTTACTCAGTTTAAATGCATACCTTTAATTTAAAATGCAATAAAGAAACCAAAGCTAAGAGCAGGTATGATGTTGGTAAGGCTTATTCTCTCAGGTAACTAGGTTAGTATTTGCAGAGAAGACCTGTTTGCCCAAACCTTGACAGCAGTGTTTTCAGTTTGCTTCTAAAGGCAAAGGGAAAAAAAGAGAAAATCTAAAGAAAAATCAAAAGACAAAATTTGTGTGTTCTTTTTTGTTGAAATGCTAAATGAGGGAGATGAGAGGAGAGAAGGAAGGTGCTGGATACTCTTTGGCTTGAAGGGCTAATATGAAATGAAATCTGAAAACAAATGAAGACAGGAGGTGGAGGAGTAACTTCTGTGCAGCTTTTGGGTAGTTTTGTAGGTTGTTTTGGCTTTTGGTGGGAGGTTGGGGAAGTGGTGGTGTTTGTTTTGGTTTTTGTCTTGGTTGGCTTTAGAAATCTTGATTTCTGTTCAAACTGTTAAAGGTATGGAGTGCTAAAGCAGAGAGTCTGAGTGGGATAGATGCTGGTTTAATTGCTCTGCAACTTCAAGTGTGTGACCCCTCGGCAGCTTCCCTGCGTTCTGGCAGTGAGCTGGGGGACAAGCAGACAGAGGAACAATCTGATCAGTTTTTCCACTGAGCTAGCTCCCAAGCACCTAATGTTACACACTGGTGTTTAATAAATTAGCTCTCAGAACGTGAGTGAGGAGAAGTTTCAATTTATGTGCAGCAATAGGATATGTTGTTTAAATATCCACGATGTAGATACTGATAGCTGCTCAATAAATTGTTGCCATAGCAGGTGCTAGAGGATGTCCCTGTGTTTGAGCTTTGGGGAGAGCACATCTGTGATACACATTAGAGAGTTTGCACTGGATCATACTGTTCCATGGTGTTTATTAGTTTACCTTTATCTACTTACAATTTCAAAATCCCTTTCTCTTCTTTCTTTGTGCCAGCTCCTGCTTTTGGGTTCAGGGTCAGCCCTGACGGAGTGAGTTTACATGAAGTCAGTTAGTAAGTCAACTTCCCCACACTCTGAGAGGTGCTTTGGCATAAAAAAGAGAAGTGACTGGAGTCTAATGAGTCATACCCAGTCATTAAGTAAGATTTATGTTGATCAGTTAATTGAAAACAAAATAGTGACATTTTTGTTTTGAATGCACTGCACAGTGTTCTACTTCCCTTTCATAAGTGTCCTTCAACTATTTTCTAGCTGTGCTTTTTAGTCCCAGGAGACCTTACCATAAGTAAAGAGAAGGTTGGAAGTAACTTTCACTTTGCTTGAAGGCTTAACTTTGCTTTTAAGTCTGTCCCCTGCCAAATGGAGGATCTGCTTTCCAGAATGTGACACATAATTTTTAATGAAAATAAAATACTAATTACTAGCTGAAAATGCTAATTGCTAAGATATTTGGGACATAAGATATTCTATAAAACTTAAGTTAATTCATTTTAGTTCTCTCTACACTAAGAGAAGCCTGTATTCTGTATTTCCATTTGGCCTTTGGGAGTGCAGCTGAGACTTGAAAAGATACACTTTAAGAAAAATGTTTTGTCTTGGAGAAGTAATCACTTGTTCTGAACCGAGACCTGAGTGCTGAAATGTGCATGATGCTTAGGCAGGAGAAGGGAGAAGCCTGTATGTCAGCCTAAATAAACCAGTTCCTCCTAGGTGTGTGTAGGAAACAGGATTAACTTGTTCTGGAGTGAAAGGTACAGCGTTGTTAAAAAGAAAGGCATTCAGTAGTTAGGAGTTCTCTAGCAGGGAATTTGTTGTGGTCCTTTTGTTAGTTTGTAAGTGATAATGAACTGTTTGTGAAAGTAAAGAAGTGCTGTTCTGCTATATCTAACTTGCAGGTAAAACTCTGACATGAACAAAACTTTGGGAGTGTAGAGCTACACTGGTTAATGTATATTGTTAACATGTATTCTGTCAAGGGATTTCTTACCTACATCTGTCATTACAAATCCCACATTCTCTGAGTGGTGAAACTTCTCACTTAGCAGTATTCTTCACATAGATCACTTGAGTTTATAAACTGTTCTTTAATATTTTCACTTCAGTTATTTTTGAGCATCAAAACAGCCAGATTTTCTTTCCAGTGTTTACTTAGAACGGACCCTCCCAGAGAGTAAAAGAAGTATCCAACTCATGTTATTTTTAAGGTGTTGCCTAAGCCCATTCCAAAGCCAGTTCTTTAGAGGAAAGCAAAGACATAATTCATCTGCTGAAAAGGAATAACTTTTTTTTCTAGTTATAGCGGAAAAAGCATTCCCTCATTTTGTTAGACAGCCAAGCAAATCCATGACAAGTAATTAATCAAAATAATATATCAACTTTTAGTAAGAAAAATAGAAGACTTTTATTCCTACTCAAGGAGGTGTCCTAACTGGAAAATATGCATTTGTATTAGTGACTCTAGCAGTAGGGAGAGATTTTGATTATTGTATGTTTATTTCTGTGGGCCTGTTTGAAAATTGGAGTAAACATTTTCCTTTGGAATAATTCAGACACCTACAGAGTACCTTCCCATAATGAAGGTCAGAGCCAGCATCTTCCAAGGACTTAACATAATGCAATATCAAAGTGATACTCGTCTTCCTAATTCTGGGGTTTTTTAAGCCACCCATCTTCCTGGGAAATTTACATGATCCACTTAATCTGAGAACCAGGCTTTGAAATTTAGGACTGCAAATAGAGAAATAAGAATGTTCAGTTTTGGCTTTTTTCTGTTCACCTTTGTTGTAGGGATTTGTTACTTGTAAATATTGTGGATTCCCCATGTAGCTCTTTTGACTTCATTGCACTTTACACATCATTTAGCAACGTAAATTTTGATCCAGGCTGGGCTTGCTACCAGAGATGATGCCACAAAAGGTGGGGATGGTGATGACTGCAATACTCTAGAGTGGAATTTTACCATCAGGGTGACAACAGTAGTGCTACAGTCGGTGGATTCAGGAGGTAAACTGAAAACAAAAGTAATTTGGATGTTGGAAACTTCGGACTAGTTCAGCTGTAAAGGCAGTTTTGTGGGCTGTACTTGCAAGCACACAACCAGAAAAGAAACGTCAGGTGGAGCAGCACAACGTCCGCACAACCTTCCTCATGACATTGCTTTTCTCCACGTTGCACTGCCCTCTTGGCATTCCACACTCCGTGTATGAGCACCAAACCTTTTACTTTTTGTAGACAGGTTTGTGATTTTCCAGCAAAATGCTATTAACACAAATACTTTGCATTCTTGCTTCCACCTCGCTTTGGTCAGTAGAGGGATAATTTTCTCTTAATCCCCTACACTCCTTTATGAAAATGTGGCATTTTAAAAGGGACATTGGATACATAAATGAACAGCTTTGGTTTGTATTCCTAAGATAGGAATTAAAAATAAATGAAAACAGATGTGTCTTATTTCACATTTAAGAATAGTTTTTTAAGCTAATAATTAAATTATTCTTAGTTCAAGGCTCTCAGAATAAAATACAGAATACAAAATATAGTTGTGCATGCCACTATTTTCTGCCACATTTGCATAGGTTGGGTAATTGAAAGTCACATAGAGAGACCAGTTCTAGTGGGAAAATACCAGTATATGTTTGACTTATATATGTGATTGTCTCCTAACACCTGCTGTTGGTCATGGTTGGTGATAGGAAAATTGATCCATTGTGTTTTTAAAGTAAGATTAAAAATAACTTTTGTGAATTCTTGTTTGTTTTTAGTAAACTAAACCCATATTCTCTCATTCTTTTTGAACAACATTTTCAGTGTTCATAAAGGTAGTAATATTTAAAAGTTGAAAAATCTTCCTTCTAACTGCAAACTATTTTTCGGTACTTTGAAGCTGCCATGAAGTAGTTAAGAGATACTGAATGTGACTCCACAGTAGATTCTTTTTAGCTTTCTGTTTCGTTTGGCTGCCATTTCATGCAAGCTTGGCTAGTATTGCTCTAAAAAAAGAATACAGAAAGCCAGTAATTTGATCTTAATATCTAAAAGATCTGTACCATCTTGGCTCATGTCTGTTTGTGCCTTTAGCTAATGGGACCAGAAGGGTTTAGCTTTGCGTTCTAAGGTCTGTTTTTTATAAGAGATTTGGTAATTAAAGAACGATAACAAAGGTTCATGTGCTGCATTACCCAGTCAGAGCCTGGGCTTTGTCCAGTCTCCAGCTGTCTGGTCATATGTGGCACATCCTGGGCAGCTTGGTCTGTGTGAGATGTTCAGTACCCTGTAGTTCTCTCCAATGGCCAACACTTACCCCTGAACAGCACAGCCCAGCAGTAACTTCACCTTCTTCCCTTGCTAACTGGAAATGTGGGAAGTTCTGCTCTGGAGAAGTGATGATAGCATTTGTCAGGAGCAGAAAGGCCACATAAAATTACTGATGTTTATCAGCACTCACTTTGCTTTCTATTGGGTGTTCCCTTGTTAATTGCATTAAGGATGGAATTTGTAATATGATGTACCTGATAATTCAGCTCAAACTATGCCTTAAATTTAAGATTTACTCAAAATTCCTGCTTCAGAGGTGTTCTTCTACTATTTCACTAAAATCTCTGAACCTAATTAAGTTTGTAAATAAGAAAAATAATGAAGTCTTCTAGTAGGAGCTGTAGAGAGACAGCTGGAAAAGTTAGGTCATGTTTTCAGTCACTGTCATGCCCTGCTTGTGTCAGCTGGGTAGTAACCTCTTCATCGAGAAGCTGAAATTTCCTTTTTCTTGGTTTATTGATTATTTATGGATATTTTTTCAGAATACAGGGAAACAATCTTAATATTTGAAGACTTGTCAATAAACTTTTAAAACTCCAAGATACTATGGCATCTGAAATATAGAGGTTAAATTATTTATGCAAAATAACCCCAAACTAAACAAAAAATTCACCCCAAAAAAGCAGAAAGAAAATCAGTGATATTTTCACATTATTTAAGAATTGCTGTGAGATGGTTTTCTTTTGCAAGTCATTATACTTTTAGGATGATGAAAGAAACGACACTGTAAATGCAGTCATCACAGTTTTAGAATGTCCTTGCTTTGAAATGTGTTGCTTTAAAAGTATGACTAGAGCACTTTGGTGTGTGTGTGTTCTGCCAGTGTCAGGTCCCAGACTTTGACCAGATTTGACCACTGCTGTGGGTGTTCTCTAGAAAGAGACCAACACAAGGAGAAGGAAATACTTCAACCCTAAGTATCTGAAAGCACTTTAGTGACCATGTCTTTTCTTCGTGAAAGAAGTGGACAGAGGAAAAGGAGATGGGAGGCTGAAAATGTAGTTTGTTTTGTAGTTTGCATTATGGCACTGCACTGTTTAATGTACTTCTTGGCGATAATTCAGAAAAGTTAACTCAATAATTTACACAGTAGATCTCTGGATCTCTCTGAAGCTTTTCCCCTTCCTTTATGAAAGTCAGTGTCTTTCAACAGAAATGACTTGTCAGCTATGTCTTTCCCTGTGCTGCATAAAATGGGTATCAGCACTAGCAGTAGAGAATGATATTTTTCTTCAAGTGGCACTTTGCTGGCAGCTGGAATAGTGAGATTACTATTGCCTTGTCTTAAACATCATTCAGGTGTGTGATGTATGTAACTGACATTGCAAGTAGGTGTGCTGCCAAGCAGGTACAGCTAAAGAAGTATTATACCAGTCCTTCTGTCCTCAAGGACAGGTACAGCCAGAGGTAGTAAATAATCTGTTCTTGCTGCTTTGGATATCTTCTGACTACTCTGCTGCTGTCACATACATCATTAAAATAATTTAAATGGAATTGCTTCTGTATGTGGCTGTAGTGAAAGAAAAATTTTCACTACTGTCTTGATTATTATTTTTCCATAACATGTTTAAGATGAATGGGAAAGAAAGTATGTGGCAAACTCCTACTCTAAGATAAATTACATTAGTATATTTCAAAACACTTGAGAAAACTTTTGTTAGGAAGTTGACTTACAGATAGGTTGATTTGTTTATACAATGCATATCAGCCATAAATATTTTGAATTTTTGTTAAAAAAAACCAAAGATGAGTTGATAGGTTTTTTTCCCCGAAGATCTCTATTTCTTTTGATTGTTCATTAGACTGCGTTGACCAATATACTTAACTGTTTGCCTTGAAGCTGTGTCAGTGGTCTGTTTGACCTGTTAGCATGTCCAGGTGACTGCTGCATTTTTCTTTAACCTGTCACTTTAGCCTCAACCTGGTGTACTCTACATTTGGAGAAAAACTAGATAGTTCACCCTGACGATTTTTCTGCTCTTTACAGCTGCATTGACTAGCCACCATCACCTGAATTCAAAGCACAGTTATCTAGGCCTCTGTATATTCGGGCAAGATATTGACAGGAATAGCCTTAATGAAGGTTTTTTTTCTAGAATTCTTAGCAACTGCTTTTGATGACAGTTTTAGTACCACATATATAATCTCCTTTTTTGGAAATTCTGCTGACCTTATGAGTCATAAAGTAAAGCTCTTCTGTATTTCTCTGTTCTCTGGCCTTGCTGTGGCAAAGTGTAAGCCCTCATGTCTGTGGCATGTTTTTTTAAGTTAAGGGGGAAGAAAGCCTATTCACTAAGCATTTGCCAAAGCATGCCTTTGAATCATTTCCATTCATCTCTTCTCAAATATGTATGTGCTGTGAAATGAGTGTTTTGTGCATGGAAGGGGATTATTGGCAACTTTTCTTCTGATCAATATTGTCAAGTATACTGTTTAAAAGCTTTTTTGCTCTTCCCCAAGAGATTCCATTTTGAATTCCATTTCTCCTGTATTTCAGTCCCTGTTTGTCTGAATTAGGCTTTTTTTTTTTTTTCTGGAGTTTAAATGCTCTTAAACTGTGTGTGCTTTTAGTTTTTAAGCATCTAGAGCATTTCTCAGTAAAGCATATGCCATACATCAGAATCCATTTATAAGGTGGTGTAGATTGCCTCTGCAATCACAAGTTGCTGGTTTGGGTAACAGCTTAAGTTCTAGACGTGTATGTTTTTGATTTTTAATGGGTCTACTGGAGTGGCAGCCATGACATCAGTCCAAAACAGAATTACACAGTCACTGGAAAATGCACACTTTCACTAGCCAGCAGTGAAAGAAACAAAGAGTGTGTTAGACTGTCAGAGTTTATGCTGTGGACCAGATAAAAGGCCAAGTGTAGCAACTGCCAGTTAAGTAATTTCTAAAATAAGCCAGTGGATTTTTTTCAATTGAAAGGTCAGTTTTTCCATAACTACTCTAATCTTCTGGTTACAGTTCCTACTTTAGAAACACTACTGCAAAACAGAGGCAGCAATACATAATCCAAGTTTTTCTTGTTAATGTAGTGGGTTTTTTACATATGTATACAAATTATATGTATATAATTTTTTTTTTAAAAAGCACTCTCTTAGCAGCATGAGGCACCATTTATTGTCAGTCTGCCTAAGTCTTTGAAATAAGCCCTGATGAATTTATTTTTAAAGCCTCTTTGAAGAGATTTGGGAAATCTGGCATCTCAGATGATGCTGTCAGGTAATGAAAATGGGAGTGAGGGTCATAGAGCTGGAAATAATTTCCAAGTTTTGAAGACTTGGCTTCCTGCATATCTGAAAGTACTGATGTAGTACAACCAGCAACCTCTCCCCCTCTTTCTCAGGAATTTTTGAATATTTTTTCTTCAGTTCTAAAATTTAAATTATTTTACAGGAAAATTATGAAATGGCATCTTAGTTCTGTATGTGATCTGTCCTACTGTGATCTATTCTTGTTGCTTTAGCCTCAGAATTGAGACTAAAAATGGCCAAGGTATTCAACAAAATCCCGTTGCATTTCAGTTTGGAGTTGAAAGTTGCTTATATCTGAATCAGCTGTGACTTGCTCACATTTTTGTCTGTGCTTACAAAGCTAAGCCCAAGCTGGATAAAAAACCAAAACCTGACATTTTTCATCTCACCAGCCTTTGGAACATTCTGTGCTATTTATTACAGCTCTTTCCATCCCCAGTGTATTCAGTGGCAAAAGATGCATTACGGCTGAAAACCTACTTCTGGTTTTGTAATCCCACTCTGAGTTCCAACAAAACTTTCAATACAAATGTGAATCTGAACTTTGTCACAAGTTTGTAGGAGATCAGGCATGTGAAAATGGGGTTAATTTAGCCATTAAACTATTTGCTCATTTAAAAGCAACCTTCAGAGATCTCTTTCATGTCAGACTATCTGTTTTAAGTCATAGCCTGCTTTCTTGGGAAGTGTAGGATTATAGGGTCCAGGCCACATTTTGTGTTTTGTCCTTAGTCTTTTTTGTTTTTTAAAGAACAAGGCTATGTGTGATTGTCTCTGCCTTTTGGGTTTCTTTTCTTACTACTTATTTTCCCCTCCCGAAATACAACTAATTGTGTTTGTTAAAAAAGGTGTTTAGATCCTGATGGACCATGGAGTTTCCAAGCTCTCAACAGTTTAAGTATTCATGTACAGTAGATTTAACTCTATCAGCTTCATACACATACAAGCAAAACTTGGTTGGATATATACATCAGCAACTTCCCAAGACAGTAAAATGAAACAAACTTTTGAACCTCTTTAATGGACTGTTATAGTGTATTTTTTCTTTCTATTCACTTATCCAGTTTCTGGCTCTGTGGAGGATTCATTTTTAAACTAGAGCTGCTTTACCTTACTGCTAAGGCAGTTTCTCTGTTTCAAGGTTGCTTCACAAATCATTTAGATTTAAGGTACAGCAAGACAAAATTTGGAAAATCTTTGTTGCAAGGGAATGAAAAGTTGAGGGGTTTTTCCCACTTAATAGGGAGTATAAAATTATAGAAGGAGAATAAACCTGGACAAACTACTCGATATTCCAGAGATTACGTCCAACTGGTTTTGATGCCATAAAACAGAAATCCAGGAACCATCTAAAACTCTTGCCAGTCAAACTAAAATACCCTGAAACTAACCTTTGAGCTTCATTGATATTCCTTGGACCAGTGTTGACCAAGTATATAGCATAGCAGCTGCCACTGCTTTGTAAATCAGTAAGAACTTTATTTACCCATTGATTTCAAGCATTTAAAAAGTTCTTTTCTGGATCAGTGGAAATCGTGTTCATGGGCTTGTGTCTGTCCTCCTGTAAATCTATCTTTAATATGTAAGCACTAGTCTATGCTTTGCAGACATGCTTATTTTTCTTCATCTCTCACCTTCTCTGCTGTCTCCCTTTGCTGTGTTATGACTTTAATTCCAAGTTTGAGGATTTACTAAGCAGTTTTATTGCATGCTTGGTGTTAACACAACTATTCTGCCCTTACTTATGATGAATTTGCAATTGAACTCAGTGTTGCACTGGTGCCTGGTGCTGGCACTTTACACAAGCTTATCACAGGACCATTTCCTCACAAAAATAGATTTACTACCAGAATTTCTGGGGAACTGAGTGCTAAACTGCCACCACAATAAATGATTTAAGAGAAAGAAAAATAATAAGAGGGTTTTAGTACATCTTTCCATCTGGTTATGCTTATGGCCCTTTCTGACTATGAAATAACACATAGTGCTGTCATGACAGAATTTTCCATGCCAAAACCTACTGGCAAAGCCTTGGCTTCTGCTTTCAGAAATTGTTACCTATTTCTAATAAGTAGGCCATTTCAGACAGATAAATTATGCAATCATTGAAATATTAATTGCACTAAGAAATCATCTCTGGAGAAGGTGTGAAGCTTTGAATTTTAGTAGGAGTTCAGTTTTGAGAAGTCTAGTCCAAGGAGACCAGTAATTAATAGGACTTGGCTCTGTGGCAGGGCCAAATAGAAAAATGAAGACATATGAATCATATCAAGAAGTATTTTCTGAACAATGAATAGTATTTTTTTAACTAATATTTGCATTGTTGATTTCTCTATCTAGCTAATTCCCTGGAAATTATGGAGAGAAAATGAAGTTCTATTGTATGAAAAAACCAGAAAGGCCCTGGCTATAAAAAGCTATCAAAATGTATATGTGCCTGTGTTCCATGTTGGATTTGAGAGCCCTTACAGAAAGACACAATACCTTACAGATTCCCTCAAAATACACATTTGTGATAACTGCTGTTGTAATAGGCAGAGCTTTCTAATATCTGATGGCCACAGAAATGTAATCCAATTCTCAAAAATCTTTCCTTTTATAATTGTAGATCAAACCCATTTTTAACAACAATAGCTTCTAAGGAGTACCTCTGAAATCTCTCTCCACCCTTAACTCATTTATCCTACATCAGAGGAACCACATAGATCACCTAATACCCAGCTGACCAATTTTTAGACTGAAGTCTCTTTCAAACTCTTTGCAGGATTTGAATAAAGGACCTCAAATATGTATCTAATAAAAAATTCTGTCATGGCCAAAGGAAATATCTTTTATCTGTGTTCAAATATTCTGTTCTGACCCACTTTCCTAGGTATCCATTAATTACAGTATTTTTACAGGTGTTATAGGGTATGGATTTATTTTAGTTTTTTGTAAGCTCTAAATTGAAAATAAAAAAATAATCAACAGCCTGGTAATTAATGTGGAAATAGAAGAGGAACAGTACACTTAGAAATGTTGAATATGCTCAAAAAGAATCAGCTACTGAACTTGTCTGGCCTTCTCTAGAAATAGTCAATTTTCTGTTGTCCTTTGTGGCCCTTCTATGTGTACATAAATGCCAGGTAGCTTTGTGCTTCCCTATAATTTATAAACTACCCTTCAAGTTTGCTTGAATTCATGGTATTATATTGTTCCTTCATAAAACACACACATTTAACTCCTTAACAGTAGAGGATACTACATCTATGTAACAAGAAAAATAACATCTGTGGTAGATTACAGAGTAGAACACACATGGTTCAAATAAGGAAAAAAAAAAATCCATTGTTTACTAGAATTTTATATTCTGCAACAAATACCACATGAAACTTGGGCAGTTTTTTCCAGGCTGCTGTGTCAAATGTCAGGGAGTAAAGCAGGAGGAATGCATGAATTGTGGCAGAAAATCTAGTGTTACATGTCTTATTTCTTGAAGTATGCCAGAAATTTGTTTGTTTTCAGAAAGGGCAGCTGTAAAGTGGGAAGGAAGGAAAGAAATACTTTCTCTGACTGTCTAGGAAGTCAAGCTTAGGACAGCCCTAGGTATTCTGTGCACGTCACTATGTTCACATGGATGTAATAAAGCTTTCCAGGCATGGACAGACTCCAGACTTTCATCCTCACCATGCAGCTTACTACTCAGCACACCTCCTGCACAGCAGATGAGTTTTCCACTGCTATCAGCAGTGTGGTGATGTGTACATGGCTACCATCACCCCACCTATTTCATGGAAAGTACCAAGAAGTCTTCATGCTATTACATTTCCCTAACTACTTGAAGCAGTTTTTTTTTTAAAATTTGGTTGTAAGTAGGAAAACTCCAAATATTTATCCCCTACCTGTTATTGTGAACATAAAGGTGCTGTTGAAAAAATGGTATTTTACATTGTCAAGAATGCTCTGTGTGTGACTGTAGGGTGAGAAGGTTGCAAAGGCAGCAGATTTGGTTCTGCCTGGTAGTTCTGTAGATTTACATGCACTTGTAACAAGTTACACTTGAACAGGTGTGCGTTAGGGAGTGCATGGTCTGTTGAGAAAGTTTTGAGGGCACATATCTGCATTTTTAGGATTTGTTTTGGGTAAGTAGCCAAAAATAGCTGCTGCTACATAGTGGCTAAGTAGGGAATCAGCAGACATCTAGGAAAAAAAATGTTGAGAATGTGACTTATAAGTAGTGCTGAGCAAGGTGGGTGGTACAGGTGGGTAGTAGAAGTGCAAGAACACTTTCTCTGCATACAGGCAGCTTCTGAAGGCAGTGTGACTGGGTTTGAGTTTGGCTGTTCTTTATGATCCTCATGGTATCATAGGATGTTCCAGACTTCCACACTTGGCTGAAGTTCCTGGGTGCCCAGAGCACAAACTCCAGGCAGAGTCATAACCCAGCTTGAGACTTCTGTGAATGCATACAAAGTTGGTTTGAAAGCAGACTCCAATCACTCCTTGGGGTCTGGGAGCTGGCTTTCTGTATGTACAGCTGGAGCTGTTGTGCTGTAAAACCCATCCAGAATGCTGAGAAATTAACTCGAGTGTGTTTTCACACACATTAATGTGTGGAACAGTTGATACCCAGTGCTACGTCACAGGTTAAAATCATATCCCAGTGAAAGCAATGGAAGATTAACAATTCCATTGTTTATATTGATATCAGGTTTAACTGAGATTGGTAAAACTACTTAAAAAATAAGCACAGTAGACTGAAGTTTCTCTCAGTAAGATTATTATTTTTCCTATAAACTTTTTTAGATACTACATGAGTATCTTGTTTAACAACCTTGTATTCAGCAGTAAATAGTCCCACTGTAGAGACTGCAGAGGGAGCAGCAATCCCTGTCTTGCTTTCACAGTGCCTGTGAAAGGGTTCTGGTTGGCAGTAGTGGAAATTCAAACCTTTCCTCGGTGAGACCTTCATGCCAGTGAGAAGGGCAAACTTTTCACTCTGGCGTGCCTTTGCCCGGGGAACAAACTCGTCCTGGTGCTGTCTGCAGTTCGTGGGGCCATCCCATGGCTGTCACCTTTCCTGGGGCTGCTGGTGAGATGTTTGCTGTAGCCGGAGAGCAGCCAGTGCAGGGGCATCAGAGACTGCCAGCTTGCTGTTCCAAGCCATGCTGGATAGGAAAGGTCACACAAAAGCAAAGATTTTGTGCAGATTGCTGTTGGTAAGAAAGCAGGCTCTTGTTTTGTAGCAGACTAAGGAGGAGATACAAGACAGTGAACAAATGTTTATTCTGGTAGTTGAATGCGTGTTACAGTGATGAGAAGGGCTTGGAGCAGAAATAAGCTTGGACAGCTTCTGTGAATGGAAATTCTTCAAAGACAGACACTTGCTGACGTTGTACACAGGAATCAGTTTAGTATTCATTAAATTCTTAGCTTTTGTTGTAGAAACCATTTTTTTTCCTAGTTGGTTTATTTGAAATCTGAAAATAGTGTAGTATTAGGCCCCAACAGGCTGCAAAATTGAGGATGTTTTGGAAGTGCCTGTGGGACAATGTAGACCCCTCCTTAGTCCCTACAGTTGTTTTCTAGATACCTGGGTTTATAAGAGCATGCCAGGAATCTCCTTGTCCTAACTATGGAAAGAGTGGGAAATGGAGAAAAAAAGGACTATGACTGATGGCTTAAAGAAGCAGAAATTACTACATTGAAGTGTTCAGACAGGGTACTATTTACTGCAGAGAGACTGCCCAAATCAAAAACTGTATAATGATAGGTCCTGAATTTTCACACACACTGGAAGAAGAAAAATATAAATGTCATATTACAAGAATATAAAAAAAATTTGAATTTGTAGTTCAGTGCATTATTATTGTCATGGAATACTGTCAAGTTCTGAAATTATAGGGAGGTTTTGTTTCATTATGCCTGTAGGTTGTATCACATAGTTTCTCCTTGGCCATCCTTAGTAGGAGATGTAAAGATAGAGAGGTCAATTAGCAGTTAGTAAAGGCATAATTCAAAGAGATGATTTTTCTTTTGGCACTGAGTGTGCAACTGCAACATTCTGTAGTTAGCCAAAAAGTAAAGCAACCACCCCAAACTGCTGTTGGTATTGCAGGCCAGTAAATAGGAAAAAAACCAATCCATTCTGGTTGAATAAGCTGTTAGTCTGATGATGAAAATCTGGAAGTGAGATAGAAAATAAGCAAAAAAGGACAGTCTTTACTGCAGTGTAACATGATTTTAAATTATAAACTGCATGGTGAACATTTACAGTAGCTGTGGGGACTTTATTTGCCATGGCTTCTTGCTCAACAGTCTGCTACTGTGCTTGAATTTCTTTAATTCCCCTCCCCCAGTGAATTCCTTCCATCTCATCTATTATCTAGAGGAAAATTTCACTTGGTTTTCCACATTCTTTGGTTCACAGTTATTTTTGAAAAGTAATGCACCCTCCTAATGTAGGGCTTAGAGCCCATCCAGAATTCAGGGCTTAGAGCTCATCCATAATTCAAGTGCAATTCTTGTAGTGACCACATACTGAATTGCAAAAGCAGTCAGTAAAATAAGGTGCTATAAACTGTGTGCCTTCTATACTTGCTCATATTTCCTTATAGCAGAAGCTGCTGGTTGGGGATTAGAGAACTGAAATGTCCTGGCATCTCCTGCAAGCAGAAAAATCACAGACCTCAGCCATGCATCTGCTGAAGTAACTGTGGTACTTAAAAAAAGGCCTTGAAACCTTAATTAAAGTGAAGTGAAAACTAATCAGTAACACTTGGCACTGATCAGGCAAACAGTACTTCATTTTATTTGTCATGCTATTGCACCTCCTTTCCTGCACATACATTCAAAATCCTGAATAGTGTTTTTCCCTAAAAGATGCAGTCCCCTATATGGTTCTGTGATTTCAGTATTTTTGACTGCCTCAATTGTAAAATAAAAATAAACAAACTAAAAAATACAACCTAAGAAAAAACCCAAGCACAACTGTGTGTTCCAAAACCTCAAACCTTCACAAAATGAGTGCTTTTCCATTCATGGAACTTCCAGAGCTTATTACTATTTCCATGTTTTTTAAAGATGTGGGGTTACAAAAGTTATCCAAAGTGTTCTCTTTGGATGGAGGCTTGGTGTGTTTCTCTCAATCAGGCTTTACTTGTGTAATCACGTATTTTTGAGGTGGTGTTAAATTGAATTTCTTAAGGTAACAGAAACCTCTTTGTCTGAAACCTTCAGTTCTAGAAATACCAAAGTGCAGTTTAGAAAAAAGAAATAAGAAACATCTGGTAAGTCAGGATGCTGTCTGCACTGGCACAAAGATGCAATAATAAAAAAGCCAATTTTTTCCAAGTCTGTGCTTGCAAATAACATTATTACAAGAGTTTGCTGGCTGCAGAGTGCCTTATGGGAACAAGGACATGTTGCAAAGTATTTTGCTGTATGGAACAGCTACACATTGGAAATAGTTCTCTGTTGGCTACTTGCATGAGAGAATAGTGAGGTTGGCTTGCATTTGGGGCAGAATTGTGCATCTCACACAGACGTATTTGATCTAGCAGCTGGTAGCAGAACTAAGGGCAGTGTAAAAGCATCATTTCTTAGTAGGTAAGACAGTCATACTCTGTTGTAATTGGTTTGTCATAGTCTTTTAAATACCATTGGGATCATCCTCTCTGGTGTGTCAGCCTGTGTTTAGTTTTCCTGGTAGTGAAAGACTGTGGCCTACAAGGACATGGACATTACATGTGCATGTAAAGATTGCACCCCAAACTAACTGTGCTAGACTCATTGATACAGATTGGGCTCAATGCTCCATTGCCTAGGGAGGGTTTGTTCTGGGCAAGTAGCCAAAAAGTTCTGGCACAGAGGGATTCTCCACCCCATAAAATGGGACACGTGGTGGTTGTAGCAGTTCAAGCAAGGTAAGCTCATGCCAGCCACAATCTAAGCCCTTGCTTTCAGAATGAAACAACTCATGTGCTTTTTCTAGTATGGAAGCTCTGCTCATCCTGGCACAGATAATCCTAATACTGTTCTCACAAAAATAAGGATCACTATTTTAGCAGCAGCTAAAATTATCTTGTGATATGACAGCCAATAGCACCATTTTGGAAAGTGCATTACAGAAAAAATACTATGAATGTTCTCTCACTTTTTTCTCCTGGCTTTAAGTATGTCGCTGGCATTTTTACTGTTTCACTTCTTTTCCCTATAGTCAGACTCTGCTGTGATTTAGTGTTGAATAGGAGGTGCTGATTTATCTTAGTGTCAAATCTCTCCAGTGAGGTGTCAAGTGGGACCTTTGTCCCCGTGTGAAAGGGCTCTGCTGGCACCAGATGTCAGTGTTGGTCTGCACTAACCAGGGCACGTCTGTGTCCCCCTCTGCCCCAGGGGCTGCGAGTGCCTCCCCAGGCTGGATTGTGAGAGCTTAATTGTGAGGAGTCATTGCCTGCAACTGAATTAGAGATGAGGGCTGCTTTCTCATCATTGCTTGAAAAAGTGATTTGATAAATTGTATCAACAAAACAACAGCCAGTTTGCTCAGTTAATATGAACTGTTATTATGTAGCCAGTTCCAGTTGTATTTTACCTTCAGCTCTTGTAACTATACTGAAAGTGCAGCCTGTGGAAATCTCCACAGATTTTGCATTTATGTTGTGCTAATTGTTTATGGGCAAATTATTTTTACTAGACACTGATTACAAAGAGCAGACTAGGATAAATGTTTTAACAAGAGGCCTCATAACCTAAAGAAATAAATTGTCATTATTGTAATAGTCCTCAATGTCATGAATGACACAAATCATGCCAACTCAGCCCACTGAAGTGTGTGTATGTGGGAAAAAAGAGTTTGGGTAAACTAGGAAGGCAGATGTTTTGAGGGCAGTGACTGAAACTGATTTCTGGGTCAGGTTCTGTGTTTCACCTTTGGGAGGATTGTAGAGAATTCTTGGCTTGTTGTGATCTATGGGCGGGAAGAGCTTTTGACCTAACTTTGCCAGGGAAAAGTTATTCTGTGTAATGGAAGCAAATGCTGGCTGGCTTTGCTTTTAATGGCCACAGTGATGTGAAAGCTGGTGCCAGCATGTTTGGCCAGATATGCTGGTGAAAGATGGCATTCCTACAAAACAGGAGAGTCAGAGTTCAGGGTTAGGGTTGCTATTTCTTGACTGAGACCCTCAGTTTTGAGGGGAGTATACAACCAGTTTTGAAGTCATTCTAGTGAACCTAAGTAAAATTTGTGACTTGAATTGCCTCTAGAGGTTCCTGTTCATCTCTGATCACTGAGAATACAGCAAGCAGTACCTTGGGTTATATATATCATTTAAGTGCTTAAGATTTAATGTTATTAATATTACTATCTTATTGTTTGATAGAGCTTGATATTTTTTGCTACTATTGCTACTATAAAATTGATACTTTCTACTATCAACTTATAAATTTGCATTTTGCATTAGGCCCTCAGAGTATGGAGAAAGTGGAGAAAAGCAAACCAGTAGCTTCAGCTTAGTAGTACTGAAAAAGAAATCTCTTTGGTAAGAGAGAATACCATCTGTTAGAGAATTGGAACCTTGCTCTAATTGAAAGGAATGCTGAACTAATGTTTGCACTAGAATAAATTACTGGAAAAAACCAAGAGAAAGTATGAAAACATATCTAGACCACAGAGTTGAAATAGATTAAATTTTAAGAGAACATAGAAGTGAACTGGAAATTTCCTGTTATTCTCCTAAGTTAGATTTGTAATGAAATAAGAAAGTGATCTTAGCTAGAAATGTATTTCATTCTTATCTCTCTTTTTTCATATTACCTTGAAAAAAACAGGATAATTAATATTAAAAATAAGACCTCCATATGCCCTAGCATACATGCTTTGCTGGTTTATATTTTTGTTGGAAAAATTCTAATTCATATTTATGATATAAATTAGGGTAGGTGAATGATATGAAAAAAATCCCAACTTTTTCCCTAATTGCAGATAGAGGGTACTCCCCGCCCTGCCATACCCCAGGATCTGAACACAGAGCAAAAGGACATGAAGAAATGGGAATATTTTTTAGAAAATACTGAAGTATTAGCAGGTGCTATTTGATGCTGACATTCTCTAAAAAGAGATAGTGATTAACAATAGACTTTTACATTTTTTGTGAATTGCTGTGAATATTTATTTCAGATCTTTTATATTTACTTTTTAGCAATGAGAATTCCTACAGACTTTGGCTTTTTGCCAAATATCAAGATTTCTGTCCTTTTTGTGGGGGAAGGGGGAGACCAAGCTATACAAACAAACATAAACCCAAGGAAGAATAAGTGCATGTCATTTTATGGATGTCAATACATACCTTTTGCAAACTCATCTCAAGGGCAGGTCAATTTGTCTGGCATGCAAAAGCCTGCTTTTCTGCAAGAAAAGAACAAAGTGTTTTATCAATTATAGAGGTTGCTTCTGAGATGTTTGCCTGCAAATTAATTCTACTTGTACTCCATTTCACAGTACTAATTTAATTCTCTGCTAATCAATAAATATTTTTTCTGTGACACTCCCCTTTTCAAATGAGTTTCTAGGTTGGAATATGCAGCTATAAATAAGAAAGGATCTGGATATTTATGTTGTCCATTTAAAAGTTGTATTTCATACATTGTTTCATAAACTATCTTGACAAGGAGAAAACCTCTTACTCCTGCTCCAAACTCCAATCCCTACCTGGGGCCATCTTTATAGTTCCTGTCAACCTGGAGGTACCTCAAATACCCAATAATATTTAGCCAGGACATTATTTCTAATTTTATATTGCTTAATCATCCTATCTGCTTATTACTTTGTAGTTCTGTCTGTGATTTGCAGTCCCATCTGTCACACTCACTTCTCTATTGCTATTTCCTGTTCTCACCATAATGCTGCTGTGACATAAACTTTGTACTTCTAAGGCCTTCCACAAAATAAGATTAAGTCATCACTTGTTTGAGTATATTCTGACAGGAGTATTCTAAAATATGTTAAAGCTGTAATAACTTGGTTCATAAATGGAAATACTGGTCTATTTCAGAAATATGTAGAAACCAAAAAGTAGCCATAGCACATATTATAGCTTCTAATTCTTGAAGAATTACAACCTGTTAGTGTATTTCTAGCTGTGTAGTAAGACTGCAAATTAAATACTCTATTTACTGAAATTTTCCTGCTTGGTGGTAGTAAGACATACTGATATAATAGAAATGGTATGTTTGAGAGATGAAGTAATATTTTGAGTACTAAAAAGGATTGTCTTTCTTTAAGGATCTTTGTCCTGATTTGCTGAAAAACTGAAGAGCTTCCATTTGTGTGGATTTTAGGTGTTTTATCCAGGGGAAAAAAGTTGGCATCTTCTAGTTCAGTGATACAGATCCAAAACCTATTGAAGTTTAAGAACTTTCTATCTGTTTCTGTAGGTTTTCCAGCAAATTAGAAAAAAAATATACTTTTGACTTCCATGCAAGTGATCTACGTGTGTCTCAGATCATAAATCTAACCTGCAGTGGAAGTCAGACAAGAAGAATGCCTCTTTGTAGGCACTGAGCCATTGTCTAGGATTTTTACATGCACTCTTTCTCTTCTTGTGTGCAAGTAATGACTGCGGAGGACTCAGCTTTCCAGAGGTGAGGGCTGATGAATGTCTTCTTCCCCATTTTTTCCTCAGGGAGCAGACAGTTCTTCTCCTTCCTCAAGCTTGCCCAGCATGGTGTCCTCCTAAGGAGGCAAGAATAAGAAGAATGTTTAGCACAATTCTTTCTCATATTTTTCCCTTTAATACGTTCTGTCATTTTTTTTCTTGTACTGGATTTACTCCAAATTTTTCATCATGAGCTCAGAATTTTACTTAAATCATACATCTGTTAAATTAATCTATTTGTGTGTGGCAGACTGCTACAATGATTAATATTTCCCATCTTGGTATAGACAGTTGATGCAAAGCACAGGGTAATATTTTTAAAACTTCACGTTTCTAACTAGAATCCTATTAGTCATCTTTTCTAGACAAAAATGAAGGGTCATGTCTACACTCAAAGTGAGATTAGTTTAAAAAGCAGACAGAAAACATAATGTAAAACTCACAGCATTTTCAGACCATACACTGATATATGTAGCTTAAAAAAAATTCCAGGGTGTGAGTTTTTTCATTTCTGGAAGAAAATACAGATGTTCAAACTCCAGCATTACCCACAGCACTAGTCATGTTTTCCAGGTTGGCTTCCTAGATGGATTAGGGCTTCCAGTGTTATATCTCTGGGATTCCTCTTCAATTACATCAGCATCTGGCACGGTGACTTTATACAGTTTTGTTATTACTTGCCCCATACAAAATACATACACGATGAAAAATATTGCAGGATGGTGACATATGTTATCATACAAAGGAAAAAGGTTGTGGCTGCAAAATGTCACCTCTTCTTTAATGGTTAAACATGATGATTTAAGTCAGGGTCACAGCTTTGATTCAGTTTTATTTTTCTTATTTCTGAATAAGAACCTTCATTAAACAGTAAACAGTGATAACCCAGGCATCTGAATCAAGCAGAGAGAGCAGTGTGTGGAGCAATGGAGGCACCACGAAGTTCTCAGTCATAGCTCAGTGACTTTTAGCATGGCTGCTGTTGTCCAGCCCTCCCTTTAGCAACACTGCAAAAATGCTGCTGAGAACAGAAGGTTTCAAAGAAGGGAAAGTCAATCGTGGTTCTTGTTCATTCTACTTAAAGATGATAAAGCAGGTAAATAACCCATGTGTTGCACAAAATTGAGTTTTGAGAATGAAAATAGTGCCCAAGGTGAATTTGGGGCAGACTGGAGTGAGACAAAATCAGCTGACAAAAGGTGACTTTGTAGAATTAGACTTAATCACTCTTGACCACTTCTGCAAATCCTTAGTTTGTGGCACCCAAATTGCAGGGTTTTGTCTTCAGCCTTAGATCACTCATAAATAAAAAAAATTGACATGTTGTATTTCTGTTGACTTTCTCAATTCCTCATTTAAAACTGTGTTTTTTATATATTTAATTTTATATAGGGCCTGTGCTTTATGATGTCATGTAAGGTAATTTCTACTGTTCCTGCCCAGTTTCTGTCAGAGTTTCCTTAACATGTAGTTCCATGTGCTGCAGTTACAATTGGAGCTGCCAGAGTTGTATCTCCCTGTTACTGAGGTGGCTGAGTTGCACATAAAGTCACCTTGCTGGGGCTCAAAGACCAGGGGTTTTGCAGGACTTACTCAGAGTCAACTTGAACTTGGTGACTTCTAGGGATACTGGTAAATAAAACATGTCTCTGCCAGGCAGATTAAATTTTTGAATTATGGAAGAGGAAAGGAATAGCTAGCCAAAGTTCTTTGTTTTAGTTTATTGCAATTTATGTAATTAAATTAAATCATCTAGTGCCTTAGAGGTAGATTTCAGAAATGGATTTAAATTAACAATAAAGAGAATTATTAATTCTTACATTCAACCTAGTTCAGACTGTTCCATAACCCTAAGCAGAAAGGATGGTTTATATCAAATTTTATTTTCTAAATTCTTCACTTCATCAAGTTGTCCTATGTGTCTGTCTTTTTCTCTAGTCTGAAAATGATAATTGGAATTGACCACATCTGTGGAATGCAGGGAGGGAGCTGAATTCTGAGTACAGCAGTAAATGTAACACTACCTATCTTGCTTCCTAACAAGGAATACCCACTACCCCTGTAATTCAGAGAGGGATGTCCAAAGCTTTCTAGAAACATCTGTCGTAAAATAGAAGTCCCAAACACTAAACCTTGATCTTTTCTTTGATGGGAATGCATCTGAATAAATCAATTAATAAACAAATTTAATACTCCCAAGCTCTCCTAGCAGTTATGCCATTGTAATGTCTTGCTTCCTGCCCTATGCTTGCATTCTCAGAACTTTCAGAGTACAGCTCTGACTTCCTGCTCTCAAGAAGCTCTCAAGTTTGCCAGAGTTTCTGAACTGTAGTCATCTTTGTAGCTGCAATCATGGCAAAGTCTCTTGTCTGGTGCTCCCCTGAGAGTGCCTCTTATTGGGATTCTTGAAAAATAAATCAGTGACTGTTTCAGCCCATGTTCTAGCGAGTGACCGACCTCTGTATCCCTTTGGATAGCTCTGCAGTGACTCACAAGCCTTGTCCAATCCTGGCTTTCTTAGCATTTTTCCATTCACTTCAGTTGCAGAGCAGTGTTTTTTCTGCACTTCAGCTCTAAGAACATAAGGGGATTCTATTTAGCATGCATGCAATTAGCTGACTAAATCCATGCCTCTTACATGGTTCTTCACATGGCAGTTCATTTCCTTTTCCCTGCCATGAACTTTGGGGTGAGGCTGGGCAAACCAGGTGGGCATCTCCTGGCTGGCCCTTGACTCTGTGTGCCAGCAGTGTGACCTTTGTCTGGCACTCCACAGATTGCTGCCATGCTCAGCCTGATTTAATTTACCCATTTGCACAGATTTTATTTTGGAAAAGAAATCTAGCCACGCTGATATGTGTTGATAAAACCTCTGTGTTGCACTGTGGGAAGTTACTGTTTGTTTGCAAAACTGGACAACCCAAGTCAAGTATGCAACAAGGACATAAGATTTTTAAAGGTATAAAAAAACCTACCAGGAATATAGGAGACATTATACTGAGACTTAGTTCTCAGAGCATTTTCAGTAATAAGCCTTAATTGAAAACCAGTTACAGAAAATAATGTTTCATTACATGTACTGCCTCAGCACAAGACCTTGGGAGCTGTGGGATCACCCCTACCAGGTTTCTGTAACTAGGAAACCATGGCATCAGTAATTGGTTCCCCACATTTTGGGGAGGGAATGGATTTTAGGAATACACTTTTATAAGACAGCTTTTTCTAGTCCATCAACAGAGTTCTTTTCAGAACTTCCATGAACTCTATCTCAGTTTACAGTACCTTGTAATTTACTCTATCAAACAGCAGGATTTCTTGTAAAATACAACAGAATGTTGTGATATTTCATAAACAATGAAAATGTATAATTTCCTTTGTATTTTTCTAATTTTGGGAATTTATCATAAGCATCGTACTTTGGCAGGCAAGCAACATGAGATTTAGAATCATGGGATGATTAAATTCAGGTTATTGAAGGTATTTATCCATCTTAACATTCACATCAGATGTGTAAGGGCAGATCTAAAAGACATTTAAACAGGCAACAAAATGCTGTTGTTTGAATGCTGTTTTTGTCCCCCCTCTGAAAGACTTTATAAACTGAGAAATGTCAATTTTGTTCTGGTTTTGAACACAGCCCGAGTGCTGTTTTTCAGGCTGTACCAGTGACCTGCTCTTGCACAAGACCTGCCTGGGTCTGTGTGGGCAGTCAGGCTGTACCTGGGTGTCCCATTGATGTCAGGTTTGGGTTTTAGTCCTTTAACTGTTTCTGGCCATAGCCCAGCCTCAATTGCTGGGCTATCCTGTCCACATTGTGGACAAAATCCTGTCTAATAAAGCCAGATTTAAGATCAGATCACATTCCATGTAAAACACAATACCCATCTACTGTGACAAAGTTTAAAATCACAATGATGGGTTTATTGTGTGGTATAAAAGGAGCAGATCTCCTGATCCAAATCCTGAAAGCTTACATCTTCTAAGTATAAACATGTCTATGCAACAATCATTACAGAGGGGAGGGCTCAGCAGTTTGAAAACAAAATGTGTAATTTTTAAAATATAATGTTGTAACTGGAAATTTTTATCAGCAGATTTGATCTACTTGACAAGAAAGAACTATTTTGATGGAAAAGATTGGATCTGAGTAATGGAGTCTATTCTGAACGAAAGATTGTATGCAGTAAGTAGCAGAAATATTTTGTGATTCTTACTATATTTTTAAAATATTTAAGACTCTAGCAGAGTGTGCAGTCAAATGACTTTATAGAGGCTAAGTTACTGATGCTTAATACTACCAGCTTCTGGAGTGGGTAGAGCTCAATTTCTGTAAAGGGTTACCTGCCTTACATTGTTATATGAATTCGGCTTTTTTTCCCCTTTTCCAGTTAAAATTAACCACTTTAACACATTTAACAAAATATTGCTCTATAACTTCTCAGAAGTGAATCCAAGGGCACTGATGCCTTTCTGTATTTACCGTACCTACTGCATTCTTCCAACTTTCACTTCTGTGTGATGGGTGAAAGAGGAATGAGGGTGGTGTTGCCACCAACTCAAGATAACTGAAAATATCAGTTCTGACCTTGTCTATCTTTATTTGAAGCAAGAGAACTCTTCAGAGATGTCAGTAACTGCTGTGATAAATCTTGAGGAGAGGAATTTTTATTGTTTTCTGTTAAAGTTTTTGAGAACAAGATTTTTGCAGGCCAGATCCTGAAGTTGAACAACTATAGATGTGACACACAAAACCCCACAGGTCAATTCCCTGTGCCTCTGGTGTATCAGCTGGTATTTAGAACACTAAGAATCGGTGGTAAAAACTATGAAATCAGTAACTAGTAAAAAAATTTTTTTTAATGTGCCAGCATTTGTGGCACAAAGAATGTGACCAGTTTTTGAAAGGGTGATCTAAAATGTCTCTCTGAGTTTCTTCGTGCAGGCCTGTGTGGTGTCACTGAACTGCATTTACCCAACAAAATTGATTTTACAGGTGGGATATTTTGGATCAAAATTACATACCTGTTTATATAGAGTTTTCTAAGTCATAAAGAAATAATTGGGGATTTTATATGAGCAGTATCTAAGAATGGTTGTGTTTTATTAATTCTGGAAACAGTAAAGCTTGCACAAATTGTTTGCATTAGTCTTTGAGGTCTGTTTTCTTCACATCTTGAATTCTGCTTTGGCTTCCTGGCTTTGTGACAGAGATGCTCTCTGGAATGATTAAAGAATGGTAGCAGCTAAACCTGAGCCCAGCTGCTTCAGTGAATCCAGGTTTCAGTACATGGTTCCTATGGCTTCCACAAAAACTGTAATTTAAAATTGGCCACAATGAAGAAGTCTCATTTGTAACATCAGTCATAGTAATGTAATCCTTGCAACTTCGGCCTGCTAGAAAACTTGTAGAGTTAAAATTGTATGAATTTTTTCTGTATTTTTATAAAATGGAGCATCTCTTGCTCATAAAGTTTGAATTCTTATTCTTTTGTTCCCTCTCTCCTCTCCTAGGAGTTCTAACTTAACAGGCAGTTAAAGCATTGCAGTGAGTCACTGTGGGATTGATGCTCTTCCATGCTGCACAGATGTGTGGGGGTTTTTTTTAGCTGTGATTCTCATCAGGTAGTTTGGACTCTGTACTAACTTATGTAGCAGAGGAGAAAAGGGAGACATCAGTGTCCAAGACCAAATAATAAATGGGGAAGGAGAAGAGAAACTTTGTTATCTCTTTTAAAAAAGTATTGGGGTTTTTTTCACATAACCATTTCCTCCATGTTTGTTAGACTATAATTTTCACATTCTCTCACGTAATAATTTGTTGAAAAGTCGTATAAAACATGATTTTTTCGGTTTGGGAAATTTTATTCCAAAAAAATCAAGGTTTTGCTTTTTTAACTAGATGACTTATTTCTAAAGCACTTCTCAATTCTACTCGGTTTTATGAGGAAGATATTCACAGCTGTATAGTGAGGTATTCCTATTCAAATTCAGCTGTAGTTGAACACTGAACTCCTATCCCTTGAAAACTTCCCAGAGTACATTTGAGTATTGGGAAAGGGCTGCATGGCTCCCTGCAAGCTTGTGCAATGACTGAACATTTAAAAAGCAGCTTCATTTGTGGCTTCTAAAAGCACTGTATGTGAAAATGAATAATAAAGTGTGGTGAAGGATTGAACACTAGTTTAAGAATTAAACAGGTGAAAAATTATGAGAGAATTTGTAAAGAAAGGAACAGCCAAAAAACCCTCTAGCAACAACAAAAGTCCAAACCAACTGAAATGCTGATATCAGTGTTCTATAGTTTGAAAAAAAAAAAGTAAATGCACACACTCCATACCCTGAAAAAAACCCAACCCAAAACTAATTCAAACCTGAAGTCTATAGTGTAAACTCATGATATGCTATTTTTAATGTGAATGTGAAAACTCACAGTGGCTGAATCATGTGTTCCCCAGCTTAATAAACATATAAACCAACAGAACACGCTTCTTAAAACTCTTAGGTATGATTTCTCCTTTTACGTTAAGCTGACAAACCAAAAATTTTGCCTGTTATTAAAGGTTTTGTTTTCATAGTGGGTTAAACTATGACCAGACTATTTCCCTGAACATCTTTGGAAAAATGAAATTTAATATATATTCTGGAGTATATTTGTGAGGTGAAAACATTTTATAAAGACTCCATGCCTGTAGGAGAAGAACACTGCAAAATTACAAAGGCAGAGAGGGGAATGCAGAAGTGAACACAATGGCAAATCCCAAAGAAGCAGTGTTTCTCCCACGCCCCTTCTTGGCAGTGGTATGGGAACTGTTGTCACCTTCAGGTGCTCTGGGTGGCATTTGCTGACAACTAACTTACAGTCATCAGAAGAAAAACTTTAAAGAAGCACTTGTAAATTACTCTAGTTCCCTTCTTATATACTATGTATTAGTAATCTAACTCTCCGAGTTAAGCTGTGAATTAAGTGCCTTTGATGTAACGCATTGAAAACCCATATGGGCTTGTGGTCTCAGGGTTTTCTGCTGCCTGGCACTTCGCCCTGGCTCATGGTTCCACAGATACTCTAGAGATGAGTAAAAGGACACCTTTCCTTCAGTATGCAAAAAGCTGATGGAGCATTGCTTTGGTATGAAAGACAAAGAACTGTCTATGAATTATGCAGTGGAAACTATATGGGAGAAATTAATACGAAGGTATGAGTTCTCCTTCTTCTCTCTTTCTCTTTCTTCTTGGCAGTAGTTCCAGGTTATTGCTGTGCAGAAGTGCTATATGTTACTGACAGGGGGGAAACTTCAAGGCCCCATGAAGGTCTGCAATATTGCTTTAGAAAAGCAGTAGAAAAATTCAGTCATGTCAGACCAAGTAAAACAGTAATGAAGGAACAGTAACAGGAACAGCAAAAACATTTGCAAGTGTCTGCCTGCTTGGTCCTCTCCTGCTATTCTTCCCTTTTGCTCCTGAGCACCTGGTAGCAGTCAGTACTTCTTGGTTTTGTCTGTGCAACTGCTGCTCATGATCTGATCGACTTACTGAGGAAAAAAGTGAAAAACAAAAACCTCCAGAAATTAAGATGAACAGTTCCCACAGACAGCAAGAGTGGAGTTTAAAAGTGAGGACTGGGCAGGACTTTGACAATTCCTGTCCTTACTTCCTTAATGCTTTATCTGAAATTGTATCTGAGTTTTTGTTCAGCAGTTTGGGCAAAGATTGATTTATAACACATGCAGTTTTCATCTAAAGCTGCACTGAAGTCATGAATAGATAGGACAGGATTTGATTTTGTGATGGCATTATAAAAATAGCCTTGTCTGGAAGCAATTTGAAGAGTCCCGGCGACATCAACAGCACACTATAAAGGCTTTCTGATTTGTAAAATATTTTCTACTCCATCAGCCTTAACCCTTTGGTGACTGTGACGTGTAGCAGTTGACAAGTTACATACAGTGATGTGATCTAACAGCAGCCAAGCTAAGAAGGACATAAAGTTAAGATATAAAGTCAGAGATACTGGTATTCCAAGGATGTGAGGATAAATTATTCATCTAAGTAGCATACTGCAGTTTAAATGTCCTAAATATTTGTGAGTTTTTACTAAATATTATATAAATATATATCATATTTACATATATGCATAGAATTGAAATACTGGTGTGTTTCATGTTTTAGATATATTTTTCATGAATTTTAATTGGGTTTGCAATCCAGAAAATATTTGGACTTACACTATTAACAAACTCTGTCCCAAGAGCACTTTCTTTAGTGAGAGCTTTTATCTAAGTCAGAAATGCCTTGCTGTTTATACATAAGTGCATTCACAAAAGATATAATACAGGTAGATGGGTAAAACAGCATCTGCAAGTGGTTTGTGGCCAGCTCAAGCTGCAAACTTCTATCTCTGCCCAGGGATGTCATTTCTTGTAACAATACTGAAAGGACTTTGCTCTAAAACTTTGGTTTCTCAATTTTTATTTTTAATATAAGTAAAAGATGTGTCTTGCCTGGAAGTAGCTGATAAGATTATTTTTCTTAGCTTCATCTTGTCTGAGCTGCTCCTGAATTGAAGTCCACTGCAATTTCCCTTGTACCTCTTAAAGAAATGTGAACTGTTGGTTTGCGTTTCCTTAAAATTCAGTGTGAACTGTGCCAGCTGAGGAGATTGCTGAATATTCCAGTTGCCCCAGGCAGCTGAGGCTGCTGCCTCAGCAGTTATTCCAAGCCAAGTCGTTTGTCTTTGTGGTCAGTGAGCTATGGCTTAATTCTCTTTTCCAGTGTATTTTGGACTTTAATGTACAGCTTTTTCTATTCCTATTTCCTTAAAGAATCATGAATTGCAGTGTTACTGTGCTGAGAAGAAGAATGGCTGGTGACCCAATAAAGGCCAGGTGGCTGAGGCAGGCAGGGTGTTCCTTCAGGGCCAATGTGTGGGGAAGGGGAGCTGCAGGCTGTGCAAGTGCTCCAGCCAGCACAGCATGGAGAGGGCTTGGATGAAGAGAAGTTTACTGCATGTCTAGATAATCTACATTGAGGAGAACATCTTTCTGCATTGAAATGTTGTTTTCCTATGTGATTGGATAGATTGTCTTCTCTGGCTGAAAAGCAGAAGGCAGGAAAAGGCAGTATATTAGAGCAAACCAGAGGTTTCAGGTTCTATGAGCAGGGAAACATACATTTCTGGAGAAGCATATCTTATTGCATAACCTCTGCTTAACAGCTCAAGGAGAAAGTGAGCACTTTCTCCAGGCTAACACCCACTCATGACATGTCTTTTGCTCCCATCTGAGAAGCTCACAAAATAACCATTTACTTTGTACAGGTTTTCCATGTGAGCTGAAAGAATAGCTTGGCTTTATGATTGCAGCTATTACTTTTATCCAGTGTCAAAGCTGAGTTCCAAAAAGGTCTGTGTTTAGTCTCCAACAAATGAAAAAAAAAAAAGTTCCCTGTTCCTACTGAAAACTCTCATCTTTTCCAAATAGTTTCTGTGTGAAACAGAAGATGTGTCTGAGCAGTAGTGGTGGCAGCAGTTATGCTATGCTTTGGCTACGACTGGAATTTGCAGAGAAGTGCTCTCTGTCTGGAAACCAGGCTGAATATCCCTTCACTTGAGTAACACGGCCATGAAAAGGCAGGATAACAGAAGGAAACCATGTCCCCTGTGTCTGTGCTCCCTGCTTAGGGATGCACATGAGCAAAGCCCTAAAGGAACAAAGCCTGAGTGAACTTCAAAGTGCTTTCCTTTCATGAAATGTTTCCTGCTTTATTCATCTTTCTTTATATACTACTAAACCACTTGATGGAGGATATTTAATTAGAAAAAGAAATATTACACCTTCAATTTTGATTTTTATTTGAAATTGGTTTCTAAGATTAGATGTGTAGGCATTTTAGAATTAAAATTCTTTAGAATTTTAAAGAAATATTAATTCAGTGGGATTTTTATTATTTGAAGGTAATAGTGAGAATTGCCATATTGTTGTGAAAAGATTTTTAGGTTATTCCAATCTAAGAACTGGAACCAAAACTGCATTGTGGCCTTACTGTTCTTCATACTTGTAAAGAATTAGTATATAAGCTGTTGTCTTAGAGAGATGGGACCTCCATCAGGTACAAATAGCTCTGTAAAGAACAAAGCAGAAGGAAACAGTCTCTGGTTGCCCAGTGCTCTTTAACAGCTTTAGCATATGACATGCAAGTTCTCTGTCTGCTTTTCAGAAGAGAGGAGTTGCTTACAGCAGTGCCCTGGCCACATTCCAGCAGGGAACTCCAGAGCTCCATCTGCCAGCTGCCTCCCGCGGTTACAGACTGGTAAGTCTTGCCTAAATAAAGCATCCACCCACTGCAGACTCTCTCCTGGGCACAAGTACATGCAGTAGGCACAGTTTAAGTGTCTTCATGCTTATGTCTAAATAATCTTGTTATAGTGATAACACAGCAGCTTCTCTTTGTTATGTGCTACATGGCATGGGTATTTGACCCCCATCAAACTTCCTGAAATGCTGAATTATTTTCTTTTTTTTCTTTTCCCTCAACTTCAAGCAGGATTTTGGCTTTAGAGAAATTTTTTACTCTCTATCAAGTTCAATACTGCAGAGGAAATTGGCAGAAATTTCTTTTTGTAGCAGAGTCTAGAAGTATCAAGTGTAAAATGAAGTAGTGTTATATAGGAGCTGGCAATCTCTGTGAGGGAGAGTGGAGAAGGCCTGGCATCTCTCAGCCTGAGGATACTGGACGAAGGGAAACTTCTGTCTCCATCCAAGAGTAGGATTTAGGTTTTGCAGCAGACTTTGACTTTGGAAGACATGCTTCAAAGAAGTATTCATTGTAGTTTTACCTACAGGAAATCTTTATATTGCTTCTCATGCACAAACCAAGATGTGTGTCTTTAGCAGGATGTGACTGAGCATCTTCTCCAGCCCTGGCTCTTGTCTTTGCTTTGCTTCTTCTAAACTATCTCCGTTGAGCAAGAGACAATAAGAAAGAAACTATACAACAGCCTCCCAGGAAGGACAATGTTTGTTTTAGTGAAAAGAGAAAAAGAGGTGCAGTTCAGCAGAGGCACCTGATTTGAAAGACATTTGCAGACAGTGGCAAGAGGCAGTGTTGGTCTGACACAAGGAACATCCGAGTCAACACTTGCATTGCCCTTTCATTTTTGCTGTCTGCAAACCAGAGAATTTAAGCCAGTTTATCCTGAGCATTAGTGTTATATAGAGGGTATATGCAGACATTTTTGAATGCTGAAATAAGTAATGAACATCTTTATTTGATGATGAAAGTATATTTAAGATAACTTTTGAAATGTATGTTTCTACTGGAACAGAAAAATAACAGTTATAGAACCATTGTGATGCTTCTGCTTCTACAGTCTTTGTAGTTGAATATAACTGAGGGGAAAATAAATTTTCTTATCTTTAATTTTCAATAGATTTTGTTTTCCCATTTCCCCAAGGTTTAAGGAGGCAATTGCTCTTTGGCAGTCAAATTTGCAAACAGATTTCTTTGGCGTATGTGCTTCTGGCATAGCTGTATGTTGATAATCAATTTTACAACAGAATGAAAATAAGAAATAGCTGATGGTAATTTAACATATTTCTTGGTAATAAATGGGTTATTCAGTATTCAATATGTATTTTTGTACCCTAGCCCCGATTTGTGTTAATTGTTGCTTGACTCATGCAGAATGCAATTATTTATAAACTTATAATTTATAAACTCTTGTTAGTGTCAGAAAAATGGACAGCAGTTTGAAATCTTGAGTATATCAGATGCAAGTAGGACTTTCACCATGATAGGATTTTGCCCTTGGATAATGCTGAGAGTTCTCACTCAAGAGATGCCTGAAAGCTTAAGCAATTTCTTCTTTTTTTTTTTTCTACTGGGAAATAAGAAGTTGTTTCAGGCTTATGTCAGAATCCATCCGAGTGGGTATGGAAGCAGGCAAGTTCCAAAATCACTTTAAATTAACAACCAGGCCAATGATAGTTTGCGTTCCCTGCAAGCAAAGATTTCTCAGTATCCAAATATAGATTTAAAATACATGGCCTCAAGGAAGGATTAGTACCATCTTATGATAAATATGATTAAATAGAAGAGTCTATTTGAAGTTCCTCTGGAATTTGCCACTCCTATATTTGTACACCTTTAGCTACTCCTGGAGGAAAGTGAATGAAAGGAATTTTCTTGAGATTTGTATTTGCAAACTTCTTTTCTAAGAGCCAAGGAGTCTTAAATTACTCTAAAATTTATTTGGAAAATGAGAATGTGAATCTATGTTCTTTTTTGTATTTTATCATATTGCTGATAAACAAAATATTGTGACATTTCAACAACAAACCCAGAGAAGCTGTCAGTCTTGTAATGCATAAGAGATTTGGTGAACTATTATGTGAATGGTTTCTATTTTGAATGTTCAGTAAAATGAGTGTGAAGAATATACAGATTGAATTAACATTCTGAAATGGAATTTGTGGTGAAGGAAAGGAAAAAATGTACAAGGGCTATCCTCTAGGTATCATTCATAGAGTCAAAGTATGAAAAACAAAAGAATTCTAAAATATATCCATTTAATCTCCAGGTTTTGTGAGATGTAGCAGGCCACGGATCAGGGTCTTGGCAGAAAATTAATGCATTTAAAAATTAATGTGAAAATATGGGAGGGCATGGCACATGCAATGGATGCTCAGGGAGTTGTGTACTGTGGTGTTTTGGTAGATGATGGCACCATGTGGCTCAACAGATCTTCTGCCTCCCTCATTTGGGTGATTCCTCATACCCCCAGGACTTTTGTCTGAACAATTATTGTCATGGAAATCACTGGGTGAGCAGCTGGTAAGTTATTGGTACCACAGTGATGGTCTTTGGTACAGAGGTGGAATTTTTGTGACTGTTGAAGCTGTTGTAGCCATCGGCACAACAACGGATCAGGAAGCTGTAAGTGTTTCCTTGTTAGATACTGCCCTCACACTTCATCCTGTATGTATGGATTACATATGTGTGCATAAATATGTGTGTGTAAAGTGTATATAGTCATATAGAGTGAGTAAATTCGTGAATGGAAAATTCTTAATTTGGCAGCATATTAGCAAAATGATTGGGCATTCAGGAGATTCTGTTAGGACAGTAAAGCCTCCGATTTTTTTTTTTTTTTTTTAAATTTAGCCAGACATAATACTTGTGAGATATGTCATGTTGATAATACTAAAAAGTAAAATTTATCTTTTATGAGAACAGACTCAGTTTGAACAGGTATATATCAAGCTGTTAATTTACTTACCCTAATTCAGAGAGACAACTTTAAAGCATGTTTCAACCTCCAGGGCATCTTTTGATGGATAGTTATGACAGTTCATGTACTAATAATATTTGTTCACTAGAAAATAGTTTTGAAACCATAGATCACCTATGTAGTCATCCTACAGTTTAACTTTCAGTCATTGTTGGAGTCAATTACATTTGAATCTCAAGCTTACCAGTCAAAATATTTATGTTTCTTTACGAAACCTCTGGATCCCTTTGCCTCCTCAGAATTACTTTATTTAGGTACTTAAATAGGCTGACATTTATTTTAACACAATTAGTGTAAATAATATCAGTAGCTTTGAAAATCAAAGTAAAGTGATCTTAGGCAGGGTTCTGAGAGGTGAAAAGTCAAGCTGGTATGTACAAGGTGGGTGGCTTTTACAAAATAGAGCAAACTCATTTAATAGCATACCTTTAAAAATTCATGACCTTTAAAAATTCATTCAGGTTGCTGGTGTCTCCTTTGCAATGTAGGTAAATAGGCTGCCTTTGACGGCTGCAGACACCATGACAGCATACAGACCTCATGTTTACTGTGAAAAGATTGAATAAAATTTGCAATTCTTAGATACTTCTGCTACTCTTAATACTATCATAAGTGCCTCTTTCCTCTTGACTGGCTACAGTGTTTATTTTTATAGTGGAAAACCATGGCTGATCATCAGACCAGCAACTACTGGCCTTGTCTGGAATGATGTAGCATAGCTAGATGCACGTGCAAGGCAGTCATTATCTGAAACAATGCTAAACTTACAATATTCTAAACAAAAAAAGTGATCAGTTGCCACAGTAAAACGGTTGTATTGTGAGCAGGTTACTTAGGATACTCTGAAAATTATCACAGAATGATGGGTCCTTTCCTGTTTGGAGCAGACAGGGTTGTTCATATGTAAGATTTCTTCTGAGGAACTATAGATGTGATGTGTCATATTTGCCCTATAATTTTGCTATCATGTGCTATATTGCTGCATAGTTGACTTTTAAGTTGCAGTTTTAGATGTGTTCCTCATGTTAAGTTTAGAGTGATCTATATTTAGCAAGTGCAATGGTTTTCAGGACATCATTGCTCAAATGTTTTTTGGCATATTACTCTTTCAAAAGGCAGGGCTTGAAACAGATTTGTGCAGATTTCAGAATTCAGTGTGTGGTGAGTGGAAGTTATTCTTAGCACTATAAAATGACAGCAGGTCCATGAGCACTGAAGATTCACAGCCTGTATATTTTTAAACAATGGAGAACACTTTCAATGGACCACATTTAAACATTTTACTGTCAGGGAGGTACTATTAATACCTTAATTAAGATATGTTCCTAGTCTGCTCCTCAAATGCTTTTTAGACTCAAACTAGAAATACAAAGTGCTTTGATGCACTGTTAAGTGAGTTATGCTTTCTGTTGAGTCACATCCTGCCCCTTTCTTAAAGGAAATGAACACTGGAGACATTAGATTTTATGCCAGCAATTGTACGTTTAATGTGAAACACTTGGCCCTAGCAGACCTCATTTTCTTGTTCATGCTGATTTTGCAGATTGGTAACTGCACTTATTTCAGTGATGGTAGTGAGATTTCATCTTGGAGAGCAAAGGGCAATCTTCAAAATGCATTAACAATGGCTTTGGGAAAAGCAAGAGTTTTTCATTTTCTACTCTACATGAAGAGATCCATAATTTCTATACTAAGCTCCTTATAGTAGCTGGGAAAGGCAGTATGAATTCATTAATGCCTGGATAGAGGAAGTTGTTCTCAAAAGAGAGCTTGAAACAAATAATTGCAGTGTCATTTTATTTTATTGGCATTGGTGATTAGGCACAACAGTTGCTGTGAAGTTCTGTAGGTGTTTTAGAGACATAAATAAAATTAAAATATATTTTTTCTGAATCTCTTCAAATTATTCTGCAGAGATCTGGTTTTTAAAATGAGACAGAGCTAACAATTTTTCTATCATTAACCAGACCAAAATGTCACTTTGCAAGATGACTTGTAGTTAAATTGCTGAATGGTTTCATGACTGCCTTGAGATTTCAGTTAACTTTTTATTACATGGAGTACAATGTTATTAATAGCCAAGAGAACAATGAGCTAACATTGCAACACAAATGTCTTGCTCAAATGAGAATTAAAATGGGAAATTTTAATGCTGCAGTGGTCTATGAAGTGAGTTGTTTATGGTTGAACTGTGCTGGTAAAAGTAGTCATCCAAAGGAAAAAGATGGGAGGGAGACGTGCAATTTTAGGGACTTTGATGACAGATGCCTTGAAGGTGGAGACATGCTCCCTTATTTTGGAAAAATTTTTGTAAGCGCCCAGAAAAGTCTGCTCCAGAAGCAGCACAGGAGAAACAGTCAGCAGAGTGTGTCCAGTCTGTGGCAGCTGCCAGGCAGGAGGTGATTGTGCTTTGCTTCCTTCTTGCAGCAGGACAAGGCTTTCCAGCTTCCTCTGAGAGAGGGGCTGTGCCTGGAAGTTTGTTCCAGACTTCACTCTGGTCATAGAACAGTATTTCCCTTCAGGTTCAGGTTTCAAACTCTTGAATGAATTTATTAACAGTGTTGAGACTTTGGACACAGAATTTAGAGTTTATACCAACTTGCTTTTTAAAGATGTGTAGGAGATTGATTTCTTGCCCATGTTTGCTCAGCAAAGGTATTTTATTAATTAGGCTATGAAATATGACTGCCACACCTAGTTTAAAATATTGTAGGTACTTTTAAAGTCAAGAAACATGCAAAAAAGAACCTATTCCAATTTTTTTTTCATAGAATCATAGAATGGTTTGGGTTGGTAGGGACCTTAAATGTCACCTTGTTCCAACTCCTCTGCCACGGGCAAGAACACCATCCACTAGACCAGGTTGCTCCAAGCTCCATCCAACCTGGCCTTGAACATTTCCAGGGATAAGGCAGCCACAGCTTCTCTGGGCAGCCTGTGGCAGGGCCTCACCACCCTCACAGTTAAGACTTTCTTTTCTAATATCTAAGCTAAACCTGTCCTCTGTCTGTCTGAGTCCATCTCCCATTGTTCTATAACTAAATGCCCTGGTTTTTCCTATATTAAGGTGTAAATCATACCTATAAATCTTAGAAATTTACATTTCTAAAACAGCAGACTTCAAAAACTACTGCCTACACTGTTTCTTGAAAACATTAAAAAGGTAAGATGAGTGAGCTGTTCTTTAAGGAAAAAAGGATATTTTAGAAAGTTTGGGGCTGCACATATTCAAAATAAGGTTGTTCTTTCCTCATCTTTTTCTTCTACATTTACTTCACTTGAACATAGTTGTGGAGAAGATTAACCACTCTGGAATACCAGACTACTTTGGTAGGGACATAAATGATGACAGATGTAGCTATTTTGAGGACTGAAAACTGCTAATCCATGTAATTGTAAAAACACATGAAACTCCATAATGGTTTTTTTGTACACTGAAATGAAGATGTTCACTTGCACTTGTCTTAGAGCTTAATATTAAGAACTCAGGGCAATCAGACTTCCCAAGAAACTGTGGTACCTCAAGAATAGAGCACTTAAATCTGAATAGTGAAGTTAATTTTGTCAAGTCTTTCTTAAGTAGGGCTACAATTAGAAAAAATGTTTACTGAGGTGGAAAAAGAATCTTTACGATCCAAATGAAGTAACTTGGTATGTTTTTCTGAAATACAAACAAAATGGCATCTTTACATGATTTACAGCTATCCAACACTATTTGATTGTACACCAGAGGAAGTATCTTGATTGAATGGAAAACTTGGGCATATAAAGGGGCTGTTCTGGTTACCATTCCCCAGTTGCTATGCAGAACTACTGTTTTGTTAAAAAAGGAATATTGAGATGTTTGTGGATTACTGTGAATTTCCATATGGCTTACCTCAGATTCTGCACTTGGCACAAGGTAGTTTCTAGCTGCCTGTTCTTTTTCCTCTCAGCTTCCAACCCTCATTTGATATTACTTCAGGACTGCTTGAAATAGAGAATGTGTATTATTAGACTACGAGTGTATAGTGGAATTTTCAAAATCCCTTTTTGATTTTTTTCTAATGGGTTAAAAGGCACACTTGTAAAATTACTTGAAAATTAAATAAGGGGAAAACCAGTTTCATTTTCTCCATCCATATTTGCTTTGCAGGACTTAGAGGAACAATAAGAGTGTAAGGTCTAATGCCTAAATAGGACTATTGCTTTGCAAGTGTGGNTTTTTTTTTTTTTGGTTTGTGTTTTTTTGCTTACCATTGTCTGAATATCTAACCCTCCTTTTCTTTTGCAAAGCAGATGTATGACAGCAGTATCTTGGATATTGGGAGATGTTTCAGCAGTAGGAGAGAAATGTCATTCAACTGGTGTTAGGTTGGTTATTTATACTTAATGCCAGCAAAACCCACTAAAACCCCATACTCTTCTAAATAGCCTTTTCAAGTAGAAAACTCAGTGGTTAAATTCATCATCCTCATGTTTTCCTTGGATGCCTTTTGCATGTCTTTAAACACCGTTAATAGCTTTGGGTACATCATAAGATGGTTTGCAGTCAACTCTGTGAGTTTTTCATGCTCAGACTTTCCCAGCTCCTTTGCAGTCTGTTTTCATTTGTTTAGTTGCTCTTTGGTGGCAGCCCCACATACCCACTGTTAGTTTCAGACTCTTACGGCTGGATTATAAATGTTTGTTAACAACATTAGTAATGGCTAGTGCCCTCGATTTGGATGCTATTAAAATATATTTAATCATATATACTTCCTGACTCTATCTGTAAGGATCAGGATGTCTTTGAACCATTCTATCATACAACCACCAACAATTTATGCTGCTGCTGTTTGTGGTCTCTGTTCTTGGCAGCCTGAGAGTCCCTGGTAGGCCTTCAGTAGTTCAGGTAACTTCATCAATTCCAGAAACATGTACGGAGATTTAATTGTGTCATTGCATTTTTGTAAAATGAAAGTGATTTGTTTGTTTTGTAGAAAATCTGAAAATTCAAAATTTTACTTTTCTTGAGTAGAATTAATTGAAATTTCTATCTGACTAGAAATTTACAGCAGTGGAGAACATTTTCTCTTAGATTTATTGTTGCAGCCTGTGCTGAAACTATATGGTCTTTTTAAAGTAGTTTCTGCCTGAGCTTGAAACATTAACTACTGTGGCAAAACAGCACTTAAATACAACAGGGTGAGATTGATCAATTCAGATTGTGGCTTGGAAGCAGCTGAATGCATGAAGAGTAAAAATTAACTGAAAAACTCTTTTGTCTGCAGGGTGTTAGCAGGAAAGGTGTGGCTCAGAAATTCAGAGTTGGCAGGGAACAAGGAGCCCCCAGAGCATTTTATTTCAGACAGAGATCAATACTTGATTCTCATTCTTATTGTAGAATTCTACTCCATATTTATTATTTTAAAATATAAGAAATTCACTCCTCAGTACACTGACTTTTAAAATGTGCCACCATTTTTTCCCTAATACTGTGCAAACATAAAGTTAGTGACTTGCAGAAGTGTGGTGTGCCCATGAGACAACCCAAAATAAAATCCTGGTATACTGATATTGAATAGGGTTCTGTTTTCCTTGTGCTGTGATTGGATGGAGATGCTTGTACTATAAGTATACCAGTAAATGAACTAACAGAAATCAGGATTTTTACCTTAATTTCTTTAGTTCCTATTTATTACAACACTTAATGACTTGGATCAAATGGCCATAGCTAGTTCCTGAGAAAAAGTTACAGGAAAGACCAAAAATGTTTTTCAACATTTGAACTCCACCCTTCTTGGTGTCCCAGTGTGATCTGTGAGATGATCCTATTTGATTAAGCTAGTATGGCCATTCCTAGGTCTGTGAGAACAGTCATGAAGTTGTACCACAGTCCCACTCTGTTCCCCAGCTTAATGAAGTAAATCCTAATGTCTCCACTGCTGAAAGTTAAAGAATTTTTAAAACACTTCACAAAGGGCAAGAGAGATGAGTTAATTGTGATTCATTTAATTGTTTGGTCCTCCTTAGACTTGTAGAATTTCACATCTCACATCTTACTAACTGTGTGGGGTCAAAATTTTGGCAACCTATCTAGCAGTAAGTGGAATAGGCAGTTTGTGCTTTTTCTGCAGTGGAAATCCAGCTGTGATCCCTGAGGATGTCAGCAGGCAGGTTTGCATTGGCCCCAAGCTAGGTCTTAAATAACATTAAGATCCACTGCTGTTCTTCGACTGCATCACTGCAGTCAGAGGATCAGCCTTCTACTGTCTGCTCTGAAATCCCTCTATATGATCATTTAGAGTCTCCTGTTAGATGGCACACAGCTGTTTTCTTTTATTATGCGTGGCTGAACTTGTGAAAAGGCATCTCTTCTATAAGCATAGGTTGGAAAAAATTCCTTTAGAGAATCAAACTTGTCCAACCTGTATAACTTGGATGAAGATTTCCTTGGAAGCATAGTTTTTTTGACATAATCAGTCAGTGACGGGTACAAATCAAATTCATTTGAAGATCAGAACTGTAGAAAAGCCAATTGGCTTCCAGGTTGAAAATAAGGTGGATTGAAGTGACAGTCTATTTAACAACAATTAATAAGTGAGGAAGAAGTTGGTCTACTGAAAAATATTTGTAAAAACACAAATAATATAAAGGTAAATATAAGTACTATATATTAGAAATCCAGTAAATAAATTGTCAAGAAAGAGAAATGACATCTGATTTTACAGAATTATTTTAGGTAGCAAACAACAGGATACAAATTCAGTGAAATGTCAGTGTAGAAAACAGTGTTGCAAAATTGCTACATTTTGTATTTACATGATAGGCAGATAGATTTCTCTGCCTGGATATACCTTTTATATAATTGCTGTCCCTGTTTGTGCCACTCAGGTGGCACATCTAGCAAAGGGACAAACATAAAAAGGAAATGTCTGTAGGGAAATTCTGCACAGAAGTTGGGAGTGGTGATGGAACAGCAGCCCACTTTACATCCTATTATATCATGGTGGCAAGGCTGGATTGTTCATCACTGGTTTTAAAAGGCAAAGGTATCATTAAATTGCCTTTCTCCTGTCACACTAGGGTACCATGAGGTAAAACTGAGGGCTGCCCTGAAAGAGTTTTGTTTACTATCAATTAGACTTGCAGTGACTGAAAATCTTTAAAATAGCAGGCAACTGAATGCAAAGACTTCCAAAGTAAAAAGCCAGTTGCTTGTTTTACACAATTTCTCAACCTGTGTGTTCCCTGCTCACTCGAGAGCATCCACAGATGCTTGGCAATGCAGGAAATGATGCATAAATCATTACTTCAAGGTCAGTAAATGCACTACTGGAAGTTAAAAGTTACTTGTGTTCAGAGAGAAGCAGTAAAACCTTATAAATAGTGGTTGTAGAATCCAAATAAAATTTGGAAAAGCAGACAAATATTCTAATATGATAAATGTGTTTCTACTTTGCTTTAATAATGGCTAATTTAAATTTTTTGCATTTCGGGCTAATTTTATCTTTGGCTCTGGTGTTTTCAGGAAATGAGGAGTATCAGCATTGATGTGGGAACCACTTTTTTATGTTTTATGGGAAGCTTTTACTCTTTGTATTTCTACAGAATGATACTTCAGGTAAAGCTGTGACATTCTGTGTCTGAAACTTGACTGCTCTCCTATTTTTCTGCCAGCAGCCCACATGCTCCTGGCACTGTAGCTGCTCTCTGATTCTTAACCCCCTTTTTCTGGCTGGGTCTGGTACATGGGCTCTTGAAGCAGGAAAGGAGCAATAGCAGTGCAGAAGTCTCAGTGTCTCTTTACCCCCTACTTACATCCCTGTAAGGCAGATGTGGTTGCCCACTGCTGTGGGGGTTGCCAGCAGGGATGTAACGTGTCCTGTCAGGCTGGATAGGTGTTTCACCATCAGGTATTCCCAGGGGTTTGGTGAACTGCATTGAGGCCCATGAAGTTTATTCAAGGAGTTTTATTTAATTCAAGTGCCCTTTTTATCTCTCAGTTACCTGCTCTCATTGTTATGTAAAGCTCATTTTATTTCTGTATGGCAGAGCTGCCAGGACACGGGAACAGTCTTGGGTAAGAGCTAAAGCATTGGCTCAGAGAAGGAATTAAGAGTTTGCTTTTTGCTTGAGCTTTTTGGTGTAGGACACCCACACACTGCAACCTCCAGAGTTGGCACATCACAGCACTGTTCCCCTGCACACTGAGGCACTCTGAGATCAACAACCTGGTCATTCTTTCCAGCTCTGGGAGTGTGAGTATTATATGGACACATGAATATTTCTAGGCACACAAATGAGTATTTTCTTGTCTCTCTGCCTTGTAGTTATTTTGTGCCTTTTGTGCTTACACTTTTACTTACATTTGTCTCAGCTGTCTTCCTCAGAGCCAATGGCCTTCATCTGATTACCAATGAATGGGGCTTGGATACTGAATCTTCTGGCTCCAAGTCTTTTTCCGTCCCTAGCTGAAATAAAAGTGAATTGCTTCTAGAAGAGTAAGTGCAATAGAAGTCTTGAACATTATTCAGAATTATAAAGAATGGTTTGTGGGCAGGGGTTTCTTTCCTATTTCAAGACATGTAATCAACAGTGTTTGTTATCCCAAAATACTGTTTTTACATTTTGAGCTTGCCCATTCAGGAATGATAGTGTACCTAAAGTAATGAATGATCTTGACTCTGACTTTTCCTACTGCTGGCCTGTTCTTTTAAGCTTTGCCTCCTTGGGTATTTTTTAGTGTAATGGTCTGTATTTACTTCTGGACCTTTAACTTCGTTTATCAGGCAGATTCAGTATTTCAAGTTTTCCACATAGGCAAGCTGATTAAACTCTCATCTCATCTCTTGATATTGGCAAGCTTCAGTCAAGGCATTGGGGATATTGCTTCTAGATCTGCATCTTGTGATCTGTCATGCCATTGATTTTCCACTCATTTCCAACATACCATCCATGTAACTTTTTACATGCAGTTATTATTGCTGTCTTTCCCTTTGCTAATTTGTTAATTTCAGATTTTTCAACTTTATGGTATGCTAGTAACTATCTTCACATTGTAACTAAATAAATTTTAAAACCCTCGGGATTGTTATGGACACTGACTCCATCCAGATCAAACTTTATTGTGGATATTGATATGTGAATATTGGTATTATCAGCTGTGTGCAGAAAAACAAAAATCTGTGCCCTTTTTCCTGGTTGATCTACTGATTTATGTGTGTGTGTGTGTGTTGGGAGAAGTTGAAGAGAAAATACTTTTTTTTTACCCATGGCACAGGTACTGAAACATGCAAATAAAGGATGAGAGCAAATAGGGAATAAACACCGTTGCATGGAAAAAATACCATTGCACAGTGTTATAAAGCAAGCTGTGGAATTAGCCCAAGTATGCAAATATTTTTGAATCTAATTTTGAGTCGGTAAAAATGTACAATGCCCCAAATACAGAATTGTTTTTTCCCCATCCAAACCTGCTTAGCACTCCTGAACTTGAAGAGAAATAGGTCCTCTTTTGAGATCTAGTTTTAAAGGATGGCAACCTAGCACAAGGAGTGCCCACATGAAACACATTGTGTTTTCTCTCAACTTAGGCAGTTGTACATAACCTTGTATTTAAGCAACATAATCTTTGTGCTGAATCACTTTGGTTTAATGCTTGAAGTACTCATGGGAATCTCTCAGTTCAGCAGCAGCCTCTGTGGTCTGTCTTCGAGGTGACATGGTGCATCTCAGAGTGACATGTTTATCAGGATGCAGTTGAAGAATTTTTAAGTGAGATATCATTTTCCTCTACAAAAGTAAAAGTACAAAGCAACAGGTTTGTAATTACTTCAGTTGCTTTTAGAAAATATTTTTCTGTTATCTTTTGCATGTCCTCTAAAGATGAAAAAGCTTTAAAGTCTCATTTTTAGCCATTGCACACCTTGCATTTTAAACCATGTTGCTTTACTGTGGAACCACGTCTTCATTGGATGTTAATCAAAAGCAGTTGCAAAAATGGAAAGCAGGCCATACTTTCCTCTCTCTTCTGTTTGCTTATTCTCAGGTTGTCATTCTGTATCTCACTTTTTCATTTCATGTACTGTATGTCTACTGTGTTAATTAAAAATAAGGTTTCCTTTTCTAGGCAAGTAGTTACTTCTAGGCCATGTGTTACTTCTGAGAAATATCCTGGGCATCCTTTCACAAGACTTGAATTATTATTTCTGCAAACTATAAAGGTTACCATTATTTCCTCAGAGCTTTCTTGGAGTCAGGAATACCTTAGCCATTGAGTCAACCTCTTCACATTTCGCCTTTTAATAATTTTCCAGTTGCAATGGTTGTCTGTGTTGTTTTTTCTAAACCCTACATATGTAGAAAAAAGTTTCTAATTAAGTGAAAACAGACTGAAATGTGACTCATCCCGCTTGTCAGGGATTGGTTTGCAGATGTAATTTTACTTTCTATAGCCAAAACCTGGGAATGGTTATAACTAGTCTAACATGATAATATGTTTTTGTTCAACTAAATTAAATGTCAATACTTTTAAAAAAAGTTTCAATAAGAATTATTTTCTTTCAGCCCTCCTTTTATTAAGTAAATTTGAGCACTACCCAAATCAGTCCTGCACTCCTAAATGTCTCACTAGAACTTAAAAATCCAGCAGGGAATTTTTGAATAAAATAGCAGCTTTTATGTTCCAGTAAGAGGGATTCCTGGTGGATGACTGCACAGCTGTAATAACCTCATTGTTCAGGGGGAAGTGAGGTATTCCTTAGCACAATGCTGTATTTCCAATCTCCCTCTGTATTTTCTGGGGAATTTTGTTAAGAGACTGAAAAAAAACCCAAAACCCGAACCATTTTTAATATTGAATCACTACAGAAATATACAGGAAGTTAATTTTTGATACATTATAAATTCTTTGGTTCCAAAATACTTTAGCTCACAATCTCTTTCCTTGCTTTATTATTTTATTAGCCTGGCTGGGAAAAAAGACTTTTAAGTTCTTATGTGGGAGGAGGAGGGAGGAGCAAACAGATTAACATCTGAGAGAGAATTACAGAACTGGGAAATAAAAATAGCTTTTGGGACAGCACTGTGAAGTGAGTCAGACTTTTGGTTAGGGACTCAGAAGAAGCAGGGCTGTGTAAAGGAGAGAGCCAGCTGCTGAGGGATGGCCTGACAGGAGAGTGCTTGGCCATCTGATGGAAAGGGAAACCTCAGGCATGTCTGCTGCTTGAAGGAGATGGGATTTTAAAGTGGGATGAGTTATTTCATGAGTTATTTCATGTTTGTCAGCTCTCTTAAACTGGTCAGAATTGTGTTTCTCGGAATTTGCAGACCTTTGAATGTCCTGAGCTGAGCACTTGCATGAAGCTTGCACAGGAGAACTATCTTTGAAGCAGTTTTTGGTTCTTGGCTTTTGAGCTGGTTTGAAACAGTTTTTGGTTCTCTGCTTGGCTCTGCCCTAGCCCTGACCTGCTATTAAAGCCCTAACAGCTTTCATAGCCGTTTAAATGGATGTATTTGAAACCCTAGTGAGAGGTTGAAATGGGTCCTGAGGAAACAGGACCCTGCCAAACAAGGGATCAATTGTATCCAACCTGCCGTGCTGCTGCATTGAGCCCTTCCGGAATTTCATCACTAGGTGCAGACACCAGCAGCTCTCCTCGTGCCCTGGTCTCTTTCTGAGGAATGGGAAAGCTCGGGGAGCACGGGGCTGAGTCACTTGGATGTGCCCTCCTTCGAACTGGCATGTGTGGGGCTGCCAGGCTGAGTCCCTCGCTGTTCCCTGGCACTGCTGTTCCTGTGCCCCTGTGAGCCACAGCTGTCGGCAGCTCCAGATCCAGAACCCAGATCTAAGCCTCAAGCTAACACAAACCCAAAGCCAGAAAAGTTGATTAGGATGTTGAAACATACTGTAGTTTTTGTAATTTTAAATTATAGTCTGGCCTACAGTCATAAAAAGCCATGGAAATGAGCAGTCATTCAAGAAGTGCTGCAGCTGTGGGAGGCTGTTTTGCCCTCAACAAATGTATAAAATGTCAGTTAAGTTTAATGAGACTTACACAGGTGCATTGATGACCTTGCGATTTCAAAGTATTTCGGTGTTTTTTTGAGTAATAGTGACTAAATTTTCCTGCCTGGCATAGCTGGCTTTCTTACAAAAATATTTATCTCCAGTAAACCATTTAAACCCTTCCCCATTTCCACAATGGGAACAGAGGATTGCACAGATGAAGGACTGTGCTGATTTCATCCAATTTCCACAAACAAGTTCTGTAATTACTCATTAAGTTTGAGTATACACATAATTATAAAATGGAATGTGACATTACACCCTTAGGGGGGTCATTTCACAGAAACTCTGCATTCATCAGTTCAAATGTGAAAAATAATATTTACATGAATTGTTTGCTAGCTCTTTACTTTAGAAGTACATTTTCTTTTAAAGGGATACTGTGTCACTCTTAAAGGATATGGAAAAAGTATTCACTGGGAACATTTTCCTAGACTGTTAAATGATAAACTACTGAAGTGCCTTAGACATGAAGTTTCTTTCAGAGATAGAGGAAAAAGCTGAGTTTATAGAATTTCAGGACCAACAGAAGTAATTTGGAGAAGGACTAAGTTCGATAGGCCTGGTGGAGATCATGCATGTTTGCTAAAGCAGATCAAACTTTAGTTATGTCTGTCCTCAATAATAGGGATAGATTCACTTTCAAATAAAAACAGAAAAAAAACATTTAGAACACTCTTGTCAGGATAAGTATTGGGCACATTTATGTGTAGATCGGGGTACTGTAGACAAGCCAAGCTATAGGATTAAAGCCTTCCAGTAGCCCCTGTGTAAATGTGAGTGAACAAAAGACAGAACTACTTTTGCTATATCCTTCTTGCTGACAGTGGAGAATGATTTCCACGAAGGCTGGTAGATATCAGAGACTTAAGTTTCAATAGCACTTACTTACAATAATTGTTTCTGCAGTTTCTTTGAGTAATTTCTAACCACCTTTAGAAAAGCAGAATTTGGCTTTGGGTTTTTTGACATTGGCTGACCTCTGTGTTCAGGGAACTTAGAACTGACTTGAATTTGACTGTGTAAATGTGACACTAAATAAAGCTTGAAATTAAACAACTGCAAAAAGTCTTTAGATGGATTGAAGGATTTACTGAAGCATCCCCTGTTGTACAAACTAATGGTTCTTTGGGTACAACACAGAGTTTTAAAACCTTAGAGCAGCACTGAAGGAGTATGCTGTTGAAAAGGATCCAACTTCATGAAAATAAAGGAATCATTCTATGATTATTTAGCTGCTCTTTTCTTTCCTGTATAACTTTATGTAGTGTCTTTTTTTGGTTTTTGAGTTTGAATACTTTAGTCCCTACAAAAAGTGCACAATTTGACCGTGTTCCTGTTTATAGAGACTCGTTCTCTGCCAAAGAAAATATTTGTCTGTGTGCCACTCTAAGTAAGTACTTCCTCTAGTCTATGTATGTGTTAAGTTCAGCTTGGCCTTCTGATGGTCAGCCTATAGATTGGAGCCTATATAAAAGATAGTGGGCTTTTAAAATTCCTTGTTATAGGTCTAGCAGCAAACATTCAAATAGCCACTGCAAGATTGCCATAACAATGTTATATTGTGGTCTCATATTCTCAGTTGGGCGTTATGGGGAATGTAAAAGGCTCCATCTGCCCTTCTTCTGTTTTTTCTCCCAGAATCTGTGTTTTGTTATTTTGCTGGTGACCGGCAGGTTGTTTTCCTTTGCCATGGTGGAAGTCCTGTTCTAGGACATGCTTTAGCAGGTCAGCTCTTTGTGTCTGTAGGTCTCCCCCCATTGGAAATGGCCTTATTCTACAGTTTGAGTGATTTTTCAGGAGCCTTAAAATTCTCCTTCATGGGTATGAATAGTATTCTTAAACATCTGTGACACTGAGGAGAGGGTAGGAGTAACTTTCCCCACTCCCTTCTCTTTCTATTTTCTATATGTTAGAAACCTTACAAAATTATTCAGAAGAGCTGGTTTACAAGCCTGAATCAAAGATTTCAAAAAAACTAAAAAAAAAAAAAAAAAAAAAAAAAAAAAAAAAATTTAAATAAANAAAAAAAAAAAGAAAAATAGAAGATATATTAAATAAACTGGGTCCTGGAGAAAGCCTATGCCCTAGGGATATCTGACTAAATGCTGGTGACTTTTTAAGGGTTTCCTATCTCCTTGAGTTAACATCTACATGGAGCCCTGTGACTTCAGTGGCGCTTGTGACACTTTTGACAGTTCCTAAGGGAGTCTGGGAAGGTAAGGCTGGGATCAATGTCAAGTTCTTGACAGGACTTCACCTCTGACATGTATTTGCTTCCTCTTCAGAGGGACATTGTCACATCCTGAATGCAAATAAATTAGATCAAGATTTTATATTAAAACTTTTCCTGGATTCTCAGAAGAGTAGGACTAGAATTTCATGCCAGTCTCATATTCTTAGGTGTAATTCTAAAAACAGGTTCAAGAAGCAGATAAAAAAAAAATCTAAAAATTCTTCCATCTTCATTGAAACTGTATATGGATTGTCATTTTCTATTGCAACCTTTATAAGTAATAATAAAAAAAATTATATGAAATAATAATAGTAGATAGTTAAAACTTGCATTCTGGTTGCAAAGGTTAAGTTTTATTAACACTAAGCAAAAGCACCTATTTCATCCTGCTTGAAATTATCTTTCATGCATATTAAACTTTACTCTTCATAGGAGAATTAGTTCATTAGCATTGTTGAATGCTGGAAGTATACAGAAGAAATTGAACCAGCCTTTTCATATATATTTTCTACCCAGTGTATGAGATGTTTAAATATAAGAATAAAAATACCAATTAAAATCAGACATTTCATTCCTGCTGTCCTAAAATCTGTGGAACATCAAGTACTTGCTATTCAGGCCTCTTTTCTTCATAAAGATGGGATTGAGAGTATATTTAAGAGACAATATAATGATCACATTAAATAAACAAACCCAAACAATTCTTCTGAAAGTACCCTGAATGATTGGTAGGAATATCATGATCAAAATGAGAACACAGTATGAGATATCAATAATCAACCGGCCTGATTACAAGAAATACAAGTTGCAATTAACTCATACCTATACTTGTTTTTTTGTGGATGTGTTTGTGCTTTGAGTAAGAAAAAAAAAAAAGCTTAGTCTTATAAAGTTTGAATACATGTGACAATTAGAAATATAAAGTATTGGACATGGAATGAAGTGGACAGAGAATATTAAAAATCTGTCTTCCTACTGCCTATGTGCAGAGCATCCTTACTGCCAGGGCTGTGTCTGAGCAGCAGGAGGCTCAGTAGGTGCAATCTGCCCTGCCTGGGGACCTTTCCACAAGACTGGCTTTGGTTACGGAGTCCACAGGGAAAGCAAGTGAGCTGATGGAAATAAGCATGGTGAGAGAGATCCCTGGGGTTTGCCCACATTTTGTGTGGGGTTTTTCACACATGGCTCAGTTTGTGTGGGCTTTGCTCTGTGTAGCAGAGTGCAGACTGATTTGCCTGCTGAGGTACTGTGGGTGTAAGTTAATGAGCCAGCAGATTTGAGGGATGGTATATGTGACATAGTCTGGTACTTTTAAAGTACCTGAATATAAATCATCTATGCCAACCCTTGCTTTCTAACAAGAGCTCTCAATCTTTTCCAGATAGCAAACAGTCATTAACTGAGGGGAAAAAGAGCAGTCCAGTTACCCACTTGGGCTGTTACTTATCTCTGGGTGCATTTCAAACCATCCCATTCCTGGGTCCAGGGTTACAAGGTGAGGTTGTGTTCATGCCACCAGGTTTAAGTATTTCAGTTGCTGCCAGAAATGACACAAGAGATATAAAAGACCACATATAAGTTTTTTCCTGCCATGGGGATCTTAGGGTAGGGGGATTTTTGAGAAGCAAATAAGTTATGCTATTGTGGAAATGTACAACCATCTTTGAGCTTTAATAACTATTTTATAAAATGATTGAGGCTCATCCATCTTTAAAAAGGGTAAAAGGTTGATTTCCTGAACTACATCACGAAAGCAGTCAGTTGAAGCACAATAAAGCATATCATTGAGTATGGAGAGTAAATATTCTCTTCAGCAGTCTGCTTCAGCCCATTAACCAGATAAAAATCCACTTGCTGATGGGCCATAACTTTGAAAATAAGCCTACCTCATAAAGAGTTCTAAAATAAGAATTTCAAAAAGTTTTCTAGAAGGACTCAATTTGCACATTTTTTCACAGCAAAAAATAAATGTAAACTTGATGAATTATTACTGAGTAAACTATGTTTTCAATTAGCACTTAATGTTTAAAGGCAGTCCAGAATGTGCTCCACACATGCATTCATAGAATCTTAGTGCTATAAGGCTCATAAAAGCGATAAAATATTGGGAAGAAGACAGAATGGAAAGGAAATGGAAAAGTAAAGCAGGAAGAATAAACCTCTTTTGCATTCTCTATCTGAACCTAGACACAACTGTACTGACATTTTTTTAGTGTCCTGGGCTTATAATTCTAGTAGTGACACCAGCACCTCCAGTGCTAGAATTATAACTCTGTTACAGAAATTTTTCTTTGTTTCAGCCTTGTGCAAATGTGATGTATAAATTCAAGTCTCATATCCCTGACTTATACAAATGATAATTCCTTTCCCCCTCCTTTTTCTCTATTACTTCCTTCCACTGTTGTTGCTAGTCCCCTTTCTTTTATTAATTATCCAAATTTTGTCCATGTTGGCCCAGTTTTTCCCTGGCTACTTAAAAGAAAGAAATAGGGCATGTCCATATCAACATGGAAATTACTAAAAATGTGACAAGTTTTGCTTTTTTATTATTTTAAATTTTTTTTTAAATTGGATTTTATGAATGCCCAGGTTTTCCATTTATCAGATCTTATCACCTGATAGAAGTAGATCCTATTTTCTAGAAGAGAACCCACTTTTAAGAGAGAATGGAACCACTCCGTAAATCACATTTTTTTTTCTAGAAGGAAAATAGTGCTGGAAAGAATCTAAAAGAATTATCCCGACTATTCCAATCCTTCAAAGCAGATTAAAGTTTATGTATTAACGGAGTGAGGAAAAGGTGGGTAAAAAGCAGTGAAAGCTTCCATTGCAAGAGAATACATTAATTCAGTAGCTGAACTATTGCTGCTAACTTCAACAGGGGCAGTCTTTCACCCCTGTGTCTACTGCTTTGATTAGGTGTCAAAAATGCATACCCCAAAATTATTAAATCTGTTTCTTCTTACTAATTAAAGATATTAAATAATGTATTTTAACAAGGTTACCTTATAGAAAGCTGAGCAATTCCAGTAAGATGCTGAACAAGCTAAATTCCTTTTGTCAATGGAGCTGAGGCCTTTCCCAATTTTAAATGATAAGTGAGTAGAATCAAAGGCACTTCAATTGCCCAGGGAAAAAAATCAATATATTTAAAAATGGGGATTTTCTGGAAAATGTAAATTTAATATAGGACGTTATATCATAGAATATGCTGAGCTGGAAAGGACCCATCAAGACCATCGAGTCCAACTCATGGCCCTGCACAGCACAACCCAAGAATCCCACCATGTGTCTGAGAATGTTGTCCAAATGTGTCTATAGATACTGAACATTCACTAAAAACTACTAAGGTTTTTTTTACAGGGGAAACAATATCCTGTGTAAATGGATCCCTTTAGTCCTAGTTTATAGTGTGTGTAAAGTCACAGGCACTTTGTTTCATATGGATGTAATAATAAAGATGGGATTTTAGAGGGGATAATATATTCCTTATTTTAGTGGCCCTTTCCCTCTGAGGGAAGACACTCCTTGGACCTGTCTCCACTTTTGGCTTGCACAGTGTCCCATCTGCTCAAGACACTGCTTTCTGCAGGCCACCCGGGCTGGTTCCCCAAAGCTCCCTGCAGGAAGCAGGCTCAGGCCCAGAGCAACTGCTGACAAAGTCTCATTTTGAGCTGTACAGACACATTCCAGTACATTTGGTTACCTTGGGGTTTATCTTACTTGGAAACTGAGTCTGTAGATCTTGATCAGTAATTAACTTTCCTTGGAGCATTGCATATTTATTTACCTCTAAGATTAATTTTAATGTATGTTTTCTGAGAGTAGCATGGTGATTCCAAAATCCTTCCTGGAGCTGCTTTAGCCATTCTCCAGTCACATCTGTAGGCCAGCTCTGTTAATTGGCAAGTGTGTACAGGCTTCTCAGCATTTTCATTTTGCTTGGAATTCAGATGTAACTTGGGAGCAATGTGGTACATAAGACTGCATTCTGAATTTCTTGCTCATGCTATGGTTGGTTAGAATTCTGCTACAAACTTAAATGTTTTATTCCCCAGGTTTCAAGTAGATGACTCCACCAGCTTTGGATTTTCCACAAATTCAACTCTAAGGCTGAAGATCAATGCTTTAAAAATAAGTGATAGGGAAAACAATTAGCTGAGGTATTTACCATGCTTTGGTCAAATATTACACAGTCTGCAGCTGATGGGATATTAGTCCATGAGACCAAAAATGGAAATCATGGGCTCTTTTCTTACCCTAACTGAAACTATTATACAGACAGGAGAGCTGAACACAGGCCCAGGCAGCATGCTGTGATAATATGACTATTTTGCTTCTGGTAGTTGAGAACACACACTCTTAGGTCCTTACCTTTCAAATAAGTACTGACTATAGGGTTCCATCTGCATGGGACTTTGTATTAAGAGCATGGGTGATAAGAATTTAATTGAGCTCCACATCATCTTCCTGTCCTTTCAGTGGGGTCACTGATGCTTCTTACATTTGTGAGAATAAATTCTGTAATATTTCTGAATATGTGAAACTTGCAGCAATTACATCCATTTAAATAAACAGTAGCAGATACAAAACTTCAACAACCATGGCTGAAATCAATGCATAAGATTTTAATCATGTCCTAAGTTAACAAATTTAAACTCTTGAAAGACAGATACAGTGTTTTTTTTTCTCAAAGACATGGTATGTTATACTAGGACACGATGACAAGTTACCAAAGGGCTCATTTTGTGCTTGGTGCTGCACTGAGCATATTAAAGCACAGTTCAGTGGTCTGAAATCCATGTTAAGACAAAATAGTTCTACAATAGTCTTGGACATGAATTTTAAAATAAAGTAATGGCAATGAAATAATATTATTTTAAAACTGTGGATAAAGTTTAGTGGTGGTGGTGGTGGTGAAGTAATCCTGAGCCTCAACACATAACAAGCCTATTCCTACCGGGAAATAGGGTTAAAAATAAACTTTCAGCCAAATTCTTTGTTTACAGTCCCATTGGTTTAAGTGATTCCCTAGGTCAGAAAAATTATTTGAGATATGAATATGCTTATTGGATAGGCCTTTAACTCCTTTTGCAGGGACTTTCAGTCAATGAAAAAGAACAAAGTAAGCTGGTCATAAGGTAAGTTAATTAAATATTAGGAAAAAAAAAGGCAGTGAAAGCCATCAGTTGGGACCTATTTGAATTACAGATTAGCATTTGCCCTTGCCACTTAAGTGGGTAGCTTGCTGTGATCCTTTTATGGTCTCACTTAATCAGTTTAAGTTCTTTGGCAGATAAAAGCCAGCTTGACAATGAATTTGTAATAAAGAATAAAATAATGATGCAGTTTTTCCTGTTATATGGGTAAAGAATAAGTATAATTTTCAGAGGACTTCATGCAAGACTTTCCCTAATTATTTCCCTAATTAATTCCTTGACTTTTTCTGCTTAGACTAATGCTGAGTTTAATTTAATTGAGACTTTCTAAAGAAAAGGCTGCCAGTGCCAATAACTTATTGAACGTCCTGAGTTTGGAGTTCCTCATAGCAAAATCCCATTTATGGTGACTAACAAAATCCAAGACTCCACACTAGCAGTTTTAAAGCAAAGTATCATCCTATGTCCCCAAATTAAAAATAAACTGAAACAACAGTACAAAGGTGGAATGTAACCAAGAAAGATTTTTTTTCTCTATTAGGACTTAAATTCACTTATTAAACCTTCCTACAAAAAGGTTGATGGGAATATTCTCCTGCAATTGGGGAGCAATATTACTGATGTAGCATTGTTTAAATCTCTAGCTGATACTAGTTTTTTTGGTGTATTTCTCTGCAGAAAGATTATGATTTTGAGGCTGTGCAGTTTGGAATCTAGTCCATTTAAAAATATGATTGAACAGTAGTATAATATTCCTCTGTTTTCATTCTTGCCCTTTTCTGTAGTTTTCTGTTACATTTTCTCATTTTAAATAGCAGAATTTTCTCTCCTTTTACCATGTGAAAGACCTGTATAAAATGGGAAAACTGATTCCTTATGCAGTAATGGTCTTAAAAATGCAAAGTGAACACACTTCAAAGGAAGAACTATTTTCCTCTCATATATTCTTTCAGTCACGTTCATTTTAATGGTTAATTCCAAGAAAGGGCAAACATTTTATGTGGGCTATATTTTTGCGAGTTAAATCCATGGTGTGGCAATTTGCTGCCTTTTTATTTTGAAGCTAAGTGTGTGACCGAAGAAGTTATAAAAGGTGGAAATTTCAAATAGCACTTACTGTGGATTTAACTGCCTACATAAAACTTCATGGCAACTCTCACATTGGCGTGAGCTCCCTTTGGTGAAACCGCACTGCTTTTGAAAGTCTTGCTTGAACAGATACCTTTTGGATTCAGCTAGAGCTTTCTTCCAGTTTCCATGAATCCACTGATTTCACATTGATCTAAAACACTGGCCCAGGTTCTTATTTGTAGCAGACAGCTTTGCTCATTTAGCTGAAGATATTTTTTGTCAGCTTGGTAGAGATTAGTTTAGAACAGGAGCACAGTCACACTGTATGTAACAGTGTGAAAGGTGTAAGAGGCCCTTAAACTCTAGTGGAGAGACACTCGTGGAGATTGGATTTTAATTGCTCATATGTATGCATCTGAAGCTGCTAACTGGGTTCTTCTGGCCTGACTTTAAGACTTTGAAAGGTTTAAGTGTGTGAATTATATTTTAATATATTTCTGAGTCATCATAATTACCTAATAGTATTCCCTAGCCTCATCTAGCACTCACAATACTCTTTGACTTTTGATTAATTTTGAATTTTACATGTGACTTTTAGGTCAGATAACTGAGAGTACTGACTTACTGGCTCAAAGTAGGTAACATCAGCAAACAGGATATTAGGGAGTATTTAGTTATATATATATTTTTTGAGAGTATTGTATGTTGACATTTATAGGAGTACCCTAGCTTTGGAGACAGCCAGCATTTCACAAAGACATTTTAGAACTTATGACTAAGAAGCATACATTGCTTTTGTGTGTGAAGATTTTTCTATTGTGTTGTTGTTTCCCTTCACATTGTATAAAGCTTCTTCAAATGTGAAGGTTGCTTTAATGTGAAGCCCAAAACACCTCTCCTATGAAAACAGGCTGGAGCAGTTGGGGTTGTTCAGCCTGGAGAAGGCTCTGGGCAGACCTTACAGTATCCTGCCAGTACCTAAAAGGGATCTGTAAGAAAGATGGGGACACGCATTTTGGCAGGGCCTGTTGCAATTGGAAAAGAGGTAATGGCTTTAAATTAAAGCAAGATTAAATTAGATTCAGACTAGACATATAAAGAAGAATTTTATGATGAGAGTGATGAAACACTGGAAAAGGGGTCGCAGAGAGGTGGTGGATGCCGCACCCCTAGAAACACTCAAGGTCAGGCTGGACAGAGCTCTGAGCAGCCTGATCTAGTTGAAGGTGTCCCTCCTTGTTGCAGGGAGCTTGGACTAGATGTCCTATAAAGGTCCTTTACAACCTTAACTATGCTGTGATTCTACTAGAAAGTGATTTTTTAATCATGTCATATCACTTTTTCATCTCCTGTAAGTCAGTAATCAGCCACAAATTGGTAGCTGAGACCATCCTGAATCCAAAACGTCTCCGGCTGGTGAAAAGAGCCTGGGTTTGTGTCCTGCTTTTCCACGTTTATTGCTCTACTGAGATGGACTAGACAAAGAGGATTCAGTCCTAGCACTTTTGCAGTGTCTCTATCTACTTAATTTGGTGTTGTTACGTATGGTATGCTGGATGTATAACAATGATTAGATTGAACATGAATTGAAAAAGAATCTGCTCCAGGAGTTGGGCCCCAAGATTCTCCTCCCAAGGAATTTTTTCTTGTGTAAGTTTTCCTTGGCACAGAAGAAAAATGAGCTACAAAAAAGGCTTACTAGTGAATCCATGACCTTGGGCTAGTTTGTGAAATTCCACATTCCTCTGTTCTTACAGAATCCTAAAATCTATGGAAAAAGGTGAAAAACTATTGGAGAGAAGTGGCTGCATAAATATACAATATTATTCTATGCAATGTTGGCTTCTCCCCTGTTGGGAAGAAGAGGGGAGAAGTGACACTGAGCATATTTGGAATTATTTATCTGTCCACTCTTAATTGCTTAGTCTGACTCTGTTCACAATGGTGCTACCTGAAGATTTTCTCTCACTCATATCCAATGGGATGCTATCAAATAGCTTAGACCTGGAAGTGAATTTGTTTCAGTGAAAAATGATGACTCCATATGATGCTTGTAGTAAAACTGAAACTATGTTTAAGTGTAGAACTATGATAAAAGGAAGTATTTTTAAGGAGGCATAGAGATGGATTCAATTTGTATCCTTTTCTATTCTATTGTTCATGTGTTTTAGTTATGTGTCATAATATGTTGGTGAGACCAAAGCAGAATTAGATATGAAGGGCAACTTTTAAATATCACTGTAGGACTCTCTTTTAAGCGTGAAATGGTAGAAGTTATCTTTGAATACCTCAGAAAAAAAAAAAAAAAAAGTATCAGGATTGCTTGGTGCCGGAGAGTAGGGAAGTTTGATGTTCTTCTCTTTCAGTGTATTTTTACATTACATTCTGGTTTTACTATTAGAGTAGGTTTGATGTAGCATCACAGTGCTCTACCATTTTCTGGGTTACCTTTCTTCTTCTGGGCATGCTGCTCCTTTGAAGAGACAGAAGAAAACTTCACAGGCTTTAGGATTCTGTGTCGCTGAGAGGTGCTAAATCATGCTGTGATTAACCAGGGAGTTTCCAATCTGAATGAATCAAGGTGAAGATGCTTACTTCAAATAGGATTGTTCTCGAGCTGAAATGCCTGAGCACAGAAAACTTTCCAACGGATGAATCTGTTTCCCTGCAGCAGGTATAGATGACCCCATTCTTAGCTAATGAGGGGATTAGTGACTGAGCTTCCTTTCAGCAGACCATAAACACTGTGGGAAGAAAGAAATTCTACATTCTACTCCCAGTTGCAAGTGATCCACAAAAGAGAGATTTGCTTAGTGCTGACGCTAGAATGCTAATTAAGGCGCATTGTTAAGGGCTAAACACTAGGCTGGGGCTTAGGTAGGTTTGTCAGGGAACAGGGGCAGAGAACCTTGAGGAAAACCAGGTATTTGGATAATTTGAACTGGCATTCTGGTGTTAAAAGTGTACAGCATCTTCCGGTGGTTTGCAACAGTGTTCCCAACTGGTAGGACAGTAAATATAGAGCACGTAGGTATTTCAGGAAAGATTATTCAGCAAAAGAATTCATTTGAGAATGATGTTTTCACTCTGGGTGAAGGGTGCTTATTTACAAGTTCCTGAAGCAAGCTGCCTTATTTTAGCTCTCTGAGACCCTCTCAAGGGACTGGAGTCCCGTTTGATAACACAACAAGGCGGGGGCAGTTATCAGGGCAGAGGAGGAAATCCTCCTCTGGCGCGCTGGAAGGGGTCAAGTTCCTAAAAAGGGAATCGGCTCCAAATGGGGCTATACCCTCCATTTCCAGGAAGCGTGAGCTGGGTGTGCTAAAACCAGACCTTTCTCTTCCTGACAGCTTCTTGAAACTCTGTTTTTGCTTGCTTAATAAATGGTCCTGACAAAGCACATGCACTGCACAGCAGCAGGAAAATATCCTGCAAGTGTGCTCGTAAAGAGAAAAGTTCAAGGAAGAGTGAAGCTAGCTCTGATTCGGTTATTTACCATCAATCAGACTGTTGCTTGGCAGGGAGTGGATGATTAGGAGCCTGAACGAGCTGAAAAGGGGCAGGAAGAAAGTGGAGGCAGCATTCTTCCTATTTAAAGCTGCATCCCCTGAAAGGAGTGTTTGCAGACTGCGCTGGAGCTGGCGCTGAAAAGAGGGCTCGCAGATTTTGTCCTGGAACTGATGCAGAAAGGCAGAAAGACTCCTCGGCTGGCTTCATGGTGCTAAAATAACCTTACGATTCTGCACTTTTTGCTGCCCGGGGAGGATACATGTCTAATATCTAGGCATGATGGCAATCTTGGTACAAACGAGAACTTTTTTCATCCTCGCTGCTTTATTAGGCCGATTTGTAACCATAAAAGCGCAAGAAGTGGAAGAGTATGAAGGTGGTGAGTTTCTCTCTACCTCTAAAACAATTACCTTAATCCGCCCTCTTTGCATGCAGTGTGTTTATTGTGTGATTTGGCTAATAAGCGGAATGGAAAACCTCTGGGGTACGAGAGTAAGACTTGTGCTTTTACATACTGGGAAGGGGGCAGAGAGGGGTTTGCGCTCTGGGTTTTTGAGCGGAAGACCGAGGTTTGCGGCGCTCGCAGCGGGCACAGAGCGAGAGGGGCGGTCAAAGGCCAAGTGCTGCCGCGGGGCGCTAGGGCTGAGCCCCCGTCCCGGCGGGGCTGCCGCCGCTGGGAAGTCCGCAACAAAAGAAAGGGCTTGGGACGGGGCTGGAGGACAGCTGGGCAAGCGAGCTGGGAGAGTAAACACCGAAGCCTCGCAGGGCGGAGTCGTTTGCGCTGGGCTACATCTGCTTTCTCACACACATTCTTTGTTTTAGAGAAATGCAGAAACGTGGATTCTCCCTTTTTTCTCCCCTCCCCCTTTTCTTTACCTTTTCCTTTCTTTCCTTCTCCGAGTCGTTTACCCCCAGGCTTTTGTGGAGGGGCTGCCTGATGCCGGGGATGGCACAGAGCCTCCCCTCCGCCCGGGGGCTGGCGGCTCCGGGCGAGCTCCGTGCGGGCAGGAGCCCTGGCGAGCTGCGAGCCTCACCCGTCCGACCTGCGCTGTCTGCGGCTGCTTGCGAGCCGTTCGTGTTTAATATCATTTCAATGCCTGCCAGAGAGACACTGATGGTCAAGAGAAGGCGTATGACTGTAGTCTTTCATCAGTCGGGATGGATGTCGTGATCTGTGTTGATTTCCTGAAATGTGAGCGGGCTGGTTGTGGGACAGTGTGGAGCTATTGTACTCCTGAACATATTTCCTAGGCTTCTTAGATGTAACACTGGCTTTTCCAAATTATGCCCTACAAAGGGACTTTGTAGGACATTCCAACACATTGTAGGATGTACCCTAGAGTGCAGTTTGCAGTTACCTTATCGTGTATTTTTAAGAGTAACTTTTCTTGTAACTGAACTTCCCTGGTAATACCCTGGATTGCATAAGTGAGGAGGAGTCAAAGCCTGATGAATAAACCAGTGCAATATTTCTGAAACTTTTGTTCTACAAAGCAAAATAAGACTGTCCTGCCCATGCACAGCTGTGTAAGAAGTCCCATAGAGGGGGCACTTTATATAAACTTGTGAGTGTAATTCATATACTCGCCTTAAAGAGAGCCATATATTATGCATTTTTCAGTTACATGTAATACCAAACAAAACACATGTGAAAATATTTACTTCGCTTTTGAATCCCTTTAATAAAAATTATAGCTTTTTTCCTGTTTAAAAAAATTGCAAAATTTATGTGAGTTTTCTCTGGGGTTATTACACATTGTTTACTAGATTGTGGATTTATGGAAAATATGGGATAAGCCAGTAATGTAGTAAAACGTTCTGGGACATGTTTCCCATCAGGCCAAGGCAACTGTGAGGTACATGGTAAGTCAGAGAGCAAAATATGTTGTAATAAATTAGTGGCATCTGTTTACACTTACTTCACTTACTCATCTTCCTGTTTGAGAATGTAATAACTTTTGTCTACTATACATACCCTTCTGCAATGTTCATTATATTAAAAAAAACCCCAAACCTATTTTAGTGTGATGTGAGCTTTGGTGCTGTGAAGATAGAAGTAGGGTGCATTCTACACATTGGTCTGGTTTAATTGCATAAGAAAGGGATTTCGGCTTTTATTTAGTTCCTCATTGAAGCCTACAAATGCTGAAGAGTGTACAGGTTTTACCCTTAGTCTGTCTTGGGTTTACTACTTCTGCAGAGGTCTAACATTGGTCAACATTGTATTTTATTGCAGGTGACTTTGTCTATACAGCTGCTTCATTCACTTGATCATATGTTCCACTTGAATATAGGTACTACCAGGTAAACAAATATTGGAGGTATCTGGGAAAGCAAGAAAGGCCCTTCAGGAAGAGTAGATTAGAAAAAGTATCAGACTTTCAGAAAGGACGTAAACCAGTGTTGTATCAGTTACTTTTCTTGACAATCTTAGAAAAAATAAGAAGGATTGAATACTGCTTGTCAACTTCAGCCATTGTGGCAGAAAGCAATAGTTTTTGTGGTAGTATGTTACAGAATTTATCATGAGGGGGATTGATATTGATGGATAAGCTCAATATAATAAAGCAGGTAAAAAGGTTAAAAAATCTTAATGAAGCAACTGTAATAGTTCTTCAAACCAAACATACTGCCTAACAGTAATTTTATTTTTGGGGCTTACCATTGCTGTGCTTTTAAGTAATTCCAGTTTCTTTATTAATTTTTTTTTCTCTTGAAACCATTGCACATTGATCTGTTCTGCTCAAGAGCACTTGACTGGTAGTGCTACATGGTGCATGTGCTTAAAATGCATGTAAAAATGTGAAAACTAGATGCTTTCAAACCTAGTAAAGCAAAATTGGTCATTTTGAGACTGACTGTTTAAATGTGCCTTTTTAAAAGTTATTGATAAATAAGGTCAGTTCTGCAAAATCTTTAGAAGGGCTGAAAGAGCCTGGTTTTAATTTCTGTGTAGAGACCTCATCTAGTTCAGAAATGCAACAGGATCAAAAAGTTGGCAGGAGGAAGCTGAAATTATCTGCTGTTTAAATGCTGAATACCTGGAAGCTCTGAGCTTTTGGTGTAAGGATTTCCACTCTGCTCTACAATCCTTCATCTTTCCCTAGGACTTGGGATAGAGCAAACTACTAGCAGAAGCAGAGTGTGCTTCTGGGATCCTTTTCTGTCCCCTTGGGAATGTAGATTTTTTTTAAAAATTAAGTTAGAAACACTCTTTTAGTGGAAAATCAGTACACTTGAATCAGATCTGAAATTGTGGGAACCACCTTTTTGGAGAAGGAATATCTGTGCAAGCTGCACATTGCCATGGCCGGTGGTGGTTTATTGCCACCATCTCCCGTGTTTCTCTTTAATTCTATACTTGCCTTTGGTTCTCATCAGTTTTTGCAACATACCCTTGCCTGAATTTTGTGGTGAATTATATTTTCCTGTCCACCTCTTGTGGTGTCAACCCTCCTTCAGCTGGGATCATTGTGAACCCTGGTATTTATTTAAAAGTATCTAATTTGCCATTTTTGACAGTATGAGCAAAGGGGATAAAAAAAAAAGAATTGCCGTTGTTCTGTTTGGATTAATGAGCCTCTTTGCCTTCTTTGAAATTCCAAGGTCTTTCATTTTGTCTGGAAATCATTTAAGGGAGACTTTGGAGACACAAACAGGTCAGCTGGTGGAATGGGGTCTGTGAAAGTTGTCCATTATCTTCTCACTGATACTATCTTTAGGGAGATTAAGATGTTACATTGCACAGTCCCCATTGTGGGACAACTGTTGGGAATAAGATGACAAGTAAAAGTCCTCTGTAGCTATGAGAAAGTAACAGAATTACTGAATATTTGTGCCAAATGCTTCTTTAGCTTTAAAGGGTCTTTCATCTATGTAAAGAGTCCTCACAGCTCCTAAGGAGAATGATATTTTATGGTTCTATATGAAAGTGGAAAAACACCCCTGTTTTTATAATTGTCACAATTTCAGTGAGGATCTGATAATGCTTAGAATTACAGAATTGTTTATGTTGGAAAAGACCTATAAAACCATTGAATCCAACTGTTTGCACAGCACTGCTTTAGCAGATTGATACTCCAGCTCAGCTTGGTGTTGGCTGTGAACTTGCTCTGATCCTCTTGTCCACATCATTGGCAAAGACATTGAACAGGACTGAGCCCTGGGGAACACCAGTAGTGACCAGCTGCCAACTGGTTTTAACTCCATTCACCACCAATCTTAGGGCTTGGCCATTCAGACAGTTTCCTACCCAGTGGACAGTACACCCATCCAAGCCATGACCAGCCAGTTTCTCCAGGACAATGCCGTGGGAAGCAGTGACCAAAGCTTTCCTGAGTTCCAGGTAGACAACATCCCAACCTTTTCCTCATCCAATAAGTGGGTCACCTTATCAGAAAAGGAGATCAGATTGGTCAAGTGAGACCTGCTTTTCATAAACCCATGCTGGCTGGGCCTGATCCTCTTATCCCCTTACAGGTTATCGTGTACTTGATTCTTTTTTTTCCCCAAAAGATCCAGATCCCTGGATTGCTCTCTTATATCTGTACCTCTGGTTTCTTAGTGAGAGAGCCTGCACGTGTGTGTGCATGTAGGTATATATGTTTGGGGGTTTAAGCATAGCAAATAATTCAAGAATAGAAATCATTATAGCTCTAAATAAGCAGAAGATGGGAATCTAGTATCTATTAAACAAAGTTATTATTCTGTGGGGACTAACTCATTGACTTTGAATATTTGCAGCTGACTTTCCTGACTGTAAAAAGTGTGGGAAGGACTAATTTCTATGTAGAAATACTCTACATAGAAATTTCTACAAGAAGAGTCCTTGAGAGGATTCCTTCTGTTCAGCCTGAGCAAAACTTTGCTCAGAATTATGGAATACATAAAATTGAGGGTCATGTTAAACTATCCTCATTAACGTGTAGGTTTTTTGGATAATACTTTGTGATTCAAGAATAATTGTATGCTGTGTTTGTTAGTGCAGGCATTTTTTCCCTGTGATGTTTACAAATATGGATTATTGCCATAGAAACCAAATGGTCATTTCATGAGTCATGTTTTGACATGCTCAGTCTTCATTTCTTGGAGAGGTCCTTTCATCCTTGCAATTAGTTTCTGTGTGATAACATTCCATCAGCTTGATTTGTTCATGCAAAACATGAAGGACTGGTCCTATTTAACAATAGTTAAATATAAGTTAGCTAAAAGTAAGTATTTTTTAACTTATTTAGAAGTTTCCAGAAGAAAACAAGTATCTACCAAATTTCTTGACTGATGATAAATGCACCTAGGAAAACCTGCCTAGGAGCAATTCTTGGTGTTGAAGTTGTATTTACTATCTGCGTAAACTGTAAGTTATGATTTTTCTGTGGTTAGAATTAAAACTGGTGAACTCACCATATAACTTGGTTTCTGGTGTTTTTTGAGAAAAGAGACACAGATTCTTGTGTGTATATACAGGGAAGCAGAAACTGCAAAGGCAGATCTTCATGCAACAATATAATCTTTTAAAAAAACTGAGCAGATGTTTGTGGCCTGTATACAACTATTTTTGCCTATACAGAGAAAGGCGACAAACTCAATGCCAAGAAATAACAAAGCAATAATAAAAAATAGTCAAAATTCCAGCTGGAGGCATGTGATCTATCCTTATATGTGCACTGTTTCACTTGTGTTTGTCATGGTGACCCTGTACATTTTTGTGTGTAAAGTCCTGATGATATCATTTTCTCAGAAGTTCTTCTTAGAAAGAATAAATCAAAGTGCTAATCCAGTGAATTCTCACTTGGGTCAGGAGAGAGAGACTGGACTTGCACTTCAGGTTTATTGTATAGACCACTGCCCTGCCCCCATTCTTAATATAATGAACAAGGCAAAGCCAAGTATCCTTTAATGTAAAATGAATAAATTAATCAGATTAACTTGGAATTTCAGTTTTTGACAAAGGCTTCTTGGAGTTTGAACTTTCAGAGCACGAGGAAGGATTGTTGCACTGCCTGAAAGATCAAGCTGCAACAGACCCACCTTGTTCGACCATCTTTGAATGCCCTGGTGAGACTGTCATGTGCAGAGGGTCAGGTAGAATTTGAACTGGAATGTAGGATGCATTAATTCCAAGTTTAATGAGGAAAATGTATTTCTTTCCATAATATAAAATAAGAAACCAGGTACTTTCAATCAGGAGAAAAATAGCTCATAAGTCATGTAACACTTTAAGGAATTAGAGGTACCCCAGGGGGTGGCATCATGTGTTGTTTACATCTCTCATTATAATCAGTGCATTGTATTTTTACAAATAATACTGTTTCTCTAGATATGGTTGGGTTTTTTTTTTTTTTTTGTAAATGGATTGTTTTGTGATTTTATGCTTTTCCTAACTTAAATTTAGAGAAATTTGAAGAATTAGTGCTGTTCCTGAACTACCAGAAAGGATAAACCAGGGGTACTGACTAAAGGAAAAGTAAAGTAAAAAAAGGAAGTAGCACAATTATTTTCGTATTAATTCTTATTTTATAATTTGATTTATAATTATGAAAACAGTAATGTGCTGGAAGCTTTGGATGCTGATAAGCCCTTGATGCTGTGATAATTAAAATATCCAAACCGTTGCTTACAATTATCTCTTCTTAGTAAGCAACATACATTTTTCATAGCCTGCTGTGCTCTCTTTTATTCTTGCAGTGAGAAACAATTCCATTATTCCGCTATCCCACCCGCATTTGCTGCAGAAAGGTCATGTGTTATATAAGCATGAAGACTAAGAATGATTGTCAGAGGGCCAGTGGTGGGATGCTCTCTGTTCAGGGAGCTTCTATTCATGCAGACCCTTGGGATTCTGTTTGTATCAGCTGCTGAAGATAGGTCTTGTCTTTGGAGAGCTGTCCTAAGGTTGTTCCTTGGCCACACTGCTGCCAGCTGAAACTTGACTGGAGCTTTGGAGAATTTGTGTTTTTCTGCAGCTTTGTGTGAGCAGTATAGTTGGGAGAGTGATATAATGAAGTTGGTTTTACACTGAAAAGCTTTCACGGTATTTTGTGTCTTCACTACTTTTCATTTATAGCCTTTGGACTACGTAGCAGTAGCATGGGAGGACTAAAGAATTAATTTGAATCTTTTTGCCCTTGTTCTTTGGGTAATGTGGCTGAATAGAAACACAAACAGCGACTCTGATACTGCTGGCAGGAATTCAGAGCTTTGGACATGAACTCATTTAGAGTAAGAACAGAAGACTAAACTGTCTCCCTGAGGCCTGCTCCCTGCTGTGCAGTAGATGTCTGGCACAGAAGGTTCATACAGTATCTTCTCCAAATATTCTTTGGTCATTAAATGCTTGCTAGCATCCTTTAGCAAGCTGGCCACCTGAAGGGCAGGATTATGGGCATAATGACCATGTAGTGCAGGGAGAGATTGAGGGAATAGAAACACCAAATTATTCAGATTGGAAAGGGCCTTAAAGCCCATCCCATCCCACCCCACCCCATGCTATGGCCAGGGACACCTTCCACTACACCAGGTTGCTCCAAGCCCTGTCCAACCTGGCCTTGAACAATTCCATGGATGGGGCAGCCACAGCTTCCCTGGGCAACATGTTCCAGTGCTTCATCCAACACACAGGAGAGAATTTCTTTCTAATAGTTAATCTAAACCTGCCTTCTGCCAGTTCCTGAGTTTGTCCTGGCCCAGTTGCTCCAAGATTATTGCTCCACATTAAAATGATAGTGAAAATACAGCTAAAAGCCAGAAGGAAACTGTTCCTCATTTGGGGAAAACTGTCTTGGGCCAGCTGTGTTTTCATAGGTAACCTCAGAGCTTATGCTGAGTGAGCATTTTGTTTAAAGCAGTTCTCTTTCTTTCAGGAAATCATAGACAAGCTTGATTGATATTAAATCACTTTCTCATCTGGAATCTCATATCTCCTGTCAGGATAAACATCCCAGTAGATCACGATAAAATATTTAATTAAAAAAATTAAAGCAGTAGCAGTGAACAGGAGCTGTTTTACACTCAGCTTTTCACAAATGCTTTCTTTACAGGGTTCTATCAGATTTTTTAATCTAATAAAAATGTGCTGAATTGCCATAGTGTTTGCTATCCTTTGACAGTTATTTATGACTACCTTAATGTAGGAGATTTTTTCCCTCAGCTGGAATGCCTCAAATTTCCGAAATAGTGATGATTTAGTCATATTTAAGCCACCTGTGCTATTTCAGAAAAATCGAGTTACCCTGAATTTAGTTGATAAAAATTATGAATTATAATTTTGGTTAACAAGTGATACAATCAATAAACCTGTGAACTTCTTTTTTTTAGTCCAGTATGATCTACCTTTGGCTTTCTTGATTTTATCAATGATGAGCCTCTTGGTACGAAAGATACCACTGAGGAGCTGGGTTATCTCACTTCTCAAATGCTCCTGGAGCCTGCTTGAAGTTCTTCTGAATAATCCTCAATGTGTCCAAAGCTTTGAGAATAGAAGATGAAGGGAAGCAAGAGGCAGGAACTTCCAGAGAGGGGTTGGGTGTGTGATGAGGCTGAGGAGCTCTGAGCTCCATACAACGAAGGGGTCATTGTCCTGTTGTGACTTCGGGCTGTGGAAAAGGGGTGGAAATAGCCTGCATTTTCCACTCCTGCACAGGCTAAAAGCACTATCTCTTTTCGTCTCTATTAATTTTTCCATTGGAGTGACTTCTTTCATCCTTAAAATTCCCAAAGCAGCACTATAATGCATGCTTTGAAAACCTGTTGGGTTCTAATATTGAAATGACTTTGTGCACTAGGAAAAGGACACAGTTCTAAGAGTAAATATCTGCACTTTAGAACTCTCAAATCAGGAATATTTTGGTCTGTAAAGCTCCCCAGTATATATGCTTACATCTTTAAAAGAATGTAACGTGTTGTTAACTTACTGCATGTTAAATATTAAAGTAGTTTATATTAATATATTGTTTGTTAGATACATGTTAGATTATTGATATTGTTTGTTAGATACATTTTACATATACATGAGTGTGGTGTCTTCCCACTGTATGGGAACTAGAGTGCAAAGCAGATGCATCTCACTGGTGAAAGTAATGGAGGATGATTTCCAGATGTTTAATGCTTGCTTTGGCAAGAGGCAGAAAGCACTGGAACATGCATTGGCGGCAACAAAGGAAGGGAAGAACCTGATGTCAGAGGCATTGAGCCTGGTGACAAGCAGAGCAGAACATGGAAAATGGAGCCACGTGAGGAAGGAGGAGCCCACATGACAGTATGGCTGCTGTCGCAGCACAGAATCTTGGAATTACAGCGGTGACTGGCGGACAGCTGGGAGCCTACTTCAAAAATTAGGACTGAAGTTAGACAGATTGTCCTTTACTAATTTTTTCTATTTCTTTCTTACTTTCTTTTTCCCCCCCTGGGGAAAATGTTTGCTGTAATGATAGAAAATTCCATATAAATCTGGACACTGAGCTTGAGCTTTGACTTTATATTTTCACTGTAAAATGCAGAGCCTCCCTGTGAATTTGTGCAGTGCAGAACACAAAGCATCCTTGATATCAAATGAAGCCTTAGGGTACTACTGTAATATACCTACTGAGTCATTGTGCTAATAATACATTTCTGGAATGGCATGGATTTTCATATTGAATAGCTGGCTGGTTTCAGAAGTGGAAATTGGCTCTTCAGCAAAGAAATCTTTGGCTGGTGAATCACCTATTGCTGTAAGGTTTCAGTAGGCATTTCTCTGGCTGTCCTTTTTAGTGTACACACCAACACTCTGCAGCTTTACCACATTTTAGCAAAACACTCCCACTTCTTGATTTGGTTTGTTGTTTTTTGGAGAGCAAAGTGAGATGATGGGGAGAGAAGAGCTAAATCTTGATACCTTTAGGCTGTGCATATTTGCCCATAGGAAGGGTGCCAGGGCCAACCAGTGTGAAAGGCACTGCTTTAATGTTTGTTAGTGGTATCATTCCAATGGCTTTTAAAATGAGAGTATGGAGCACTTGGTTCTTGAGGTTGGCTTTTTTTTCCCTCCAGCTGTTCTCTGTTTCTTTGAGCCTTTCCTGGTTTCCTAGGAAACCTCTGCAGTATGGAATTTATCTATTTTACAGGCAGTTTATTTTGTTTGTGTTTGAATGTAATGAACATGGAAAGTAAATATTTGGTTATTGAAATCTTCCATTCAGGAGAGTACTTTAGAACCTAACTTGAGGCACATGAATACTCTTATTTATTGTAATGAGACAACTTATACCTAGTTTATTTTCTCCTTAATAAATGAAAAATTTAATTACTTCAGTTTTTCTTCTAAAAGAGGGCAACAAACTTCAGGATCCAAAAATCTGAAATAAGATTTGATTAGGTGAAATGATGCAGCAGTGAGTTATCTTAATTATCTTTTATCAGTTATACTGACATTTTTGCACATATTCATGTGATTTAGCTTCCTGTCAATAGTAAACATCACTACAGAAACACAGCCCAGTTTCTGGTCTCACGGGAAACCAAGGGAATTTTAGTGGTTTTGGTCTGAGTTTGCTTTATGTTTAATTCTGATATAGTAAAGGTCCTTACATCATCTCAGATATACGTGTACAGAAGAACATGGAAGTTAAGGCTTTTGGGGTTCTCAAGATGACCTGTGTGCCTAATAATGCTTAATATAATAGATGAACTCCTGGTAAATTTTACATGAAGCTACAAGAGATTCAGTAAAGGCTTAAGTTTGGGACAGATTTCAGCATGCCTCAGTCTGGAGAGTGACTTGCATTTGGTGTGAGAAACATCCCGATCTGTAGCTCTGTCTGGAGGAATGCTTTGGGACCCCTAGGCTGGAGTGATGGCAGCAGAAGGGAATGGGGCTCTGCCTGGAAAGGGGATGCTCCTATGGTCCCATTTTCTAACAGGATACAGCTGTGGCTTAGTCTGAGTCCTATAAATGTCAGTGAGTGTTGACTCAATGCCATGAGAAGAAACTTTCTGGTGTGACAGTACCCTGCCTTTCTTTGACTGGGACTGGAATCACACCTGAGCAATTCCTGACACACATGCAATTTCAAAATGCCACAGAAGAGAGCACGACCCTGCTGCTGCTCTTCATGACTGCATCCAACATCCCTGCATTCAAAGCCCAAGTTACATCATTGGTACCACCTGCCAAGTAGAGTTAGCTTGAGAAAAGGAGTAAAACATTCTGCCTGTGCTGCTTTTTTAAAAAATCCCATTGTTTAAATGTTTAGACTCCTGAAAAGGAGTCTGCAAATATAGGTGAAATCCAGCACTGCTTTTGAGCTAGAGCTGGTGTGTGGGCTGAAACATGAGTTGCAGTGAAAGCATGCACTCTTAAACAGTATTGTTATCCACACTTAGAAGGCACCAATAATCAAATTAGCTGGGATACTCTTAGGATCCAGGAGTGTAACTCCTGGAAATGTACAGCTTCATCAAATGAGCCCCTATGGGCTTTGCTCTAGGACACAGCTATGAGACACTGTGCAGCACCTTCTCTAGGGAATTACAGTAGAGGTATAGGCTGTGCTGAGCCCATGTTTAAAGACCTTTACCCAGTTTGTCCTTTAGTTTCCACCATCACATAAGAAAAAAGGGTGTGGCTTTAATGGGTGCATGTTATCTCCCAGTATAATCATATAAATCTGAATCTGTTTAGGATTAATGGAGTGGTTAGTCTTCTGACATTTAGTTGTTTACTTTGAAAGCATAGATCTGGAACCGGTCAAGCAAAAGGATACACTTCTACTAAAATTAGTCTGTCAAAACTGCCACCTTATACTTCTGGTCACCAAAACCAAAAAATGAGAATAACTTTTTTACCCCAGAGTGGATTTTATTTCTTCATGAGATGACTAAATAAGTCTTGATCTTATTTTTGTGTGTGTANTTTTTTTTTTTTTTTGTCCCCTTAAATCTCCTCCCTTCTGGAGGCTGAAAGACTGAAATTCCTCCTTGAAGTTTGCAAGACTTAGAATTTTCTAAGTAACTTGTTTATACAATGGAATGCAGCTCACAATGAGATGTAAATACCAGCACTCTGATCCTCTGGCTTTTGCCTTTGTCTTGAATTGTAACTATTTATTGAAATGGCAGAGTAAGCTCTAGGACATTTTGTCAGAATCAGGCAAGACAAATAGCTGATTATTATGACCCCTTTTGATATCTAACAAACTGTGAAGCTTGAGGCTAGATCTTGCTTAGGCCTGGTTCTTTTAGTACTTGTTCTTCGTAGGCAGGAGGCAAGATTTTTTCACAGGGATATGGAGGTGGTGTAAGTTTTGTTAGATTTTTGAGGGGGATGGGCATTATTTTTTTTTCTTCCCCCTGGAGCTATTTAGGATAATGAAGATGAAGATTTGACAAGGGATTTCAGAGCTAATGCAGAAGCAGCTTCTCTTGCCCTTTGTGTGTCCTGTTAAAGCAATGCTTCTTGTACTGCTTGCCTTGCTCTGAGAAGACACCAAATGGTAATAGGACAAGCCTGGTTAAGGCAAGTTTAATAAAAGAAATTGCAGGTGGTTCTGCCTGACAATAGCCTCTGGCACACTGAGAAACTTATCTTCAGTTTGATTAGGAATAGAATGACAATGTTTCAGGAATACAGATATGAAAAAGAAAAGGCATCTGCTGTGTAACTTGTAGGTTATTACAGAGGTAGTTACAGCAATTATACTTTTTGTGCAATGCAGCACAATATCTTCAGGCATCTAAAATGTTTCTTTCATGTCTTAATGAAATAAACATAGACCCTGTCCCTCAGGGTGATGTAGGTATGTGCTATTCTCTGCTGTACATTTTTGTAGCCCTGTAGGAGATTTGAGGCTGTGAGAAATTGCAGATCTAATTATTATCCCTAATAAGAGATGTACTACTAAAGAATACAAAATACTTCCTCAAAATGCCTTTTTTGTCCTGTTCCAGCTTACACTACTTTTCTTCTTGTTGGTTGTTTTGTTTTGTTTGTTTGTGTTTTTATGGTTTTTTTTTTTTTTTCCTCCATCCTGTGGGAAACTTGTATGAGCCTGCCACCAAACAGCTCTGGTTTTGGAAGTGAGATTGTCTTCATGTGACATGCCTGAAGGGTAATGTTTTCCTTTCAGTCCAACTGAACGCATAATGCGTTTTCCAGTACCTGTGTTAACACACTCGCAGCCCTATGAGAAAGAGTCTGACATACTTGCAAAATACAGGTTTTTGTAGCCTGGGAAATTTCTGGTATGTCCTATGTGACTAAAGCTCTTGTCATGTGTTACAGCAGAGCTTTAGACCATGCTTACTTGGAGAAACTTTTTGCAGAAAGAAATGTGAGTAGTATGGACCCTAATGTGGACTGTTTGGTCAGGGCATGAATATTCCTTTTCTAATAAAAAGGAAAAAATTGGTCATGGCTTGAATAACCTGGTCTATGTGTTATGCAGTCTGTGTAGGAATATAGGAACAGAACAGAAAGCAGAAAAACATACTGCAGCTCTTTTCAATCCAAACTGACTTTGCATTTCTGATTAAGGAATATTTTCTGAGTTATCGGGCACTTGAATTCTCTATTTTCGTAACATGTAAATAGTTCAGCAATTACCTGAAATTGATCAGTTGTTGTGTTGGAAAGTTTGTCACTCCATTTAAGGTAAAAAAGTCAATGTTGGGGAAGATGGCCCCAGGACATCAAATGCTTGAGGCCTGATTGAAAGGGAGTTTATTTGTAAAGCTGGTTCTGGAGCCTGTGTGAAGCATAGCCTGGCTCCTGTGTCGTGCACCCCTGAGGCAGTATTATAAAGTCTGCTGGTCCCTCAGGCTTGACACTAAAATGGCAGGAATACTCAATTGTGTAGCTCCATTGCAGGATGATGTTTTGCAAAAGACACATTATGTTTTACATTTTTGGATGTTGTCCTGTTTGAAAGAAAATGCTTTTGTAACCAGGTGGATGTTTGACATCAACGCTATTCTGTGCTTTCAGTGTTTATTACCAGGAGTGCCTCTGGGATTTAATTTATTCCACTTAGGGGATTCTGAGGGGTAATTATGTCCTGAGTAAAGCAGTCACAGGTTTTATACCTCACCAGCTGGCTCTTGGGTCTCTGTGTCTGTATCACTGGGCTCCTTGGAGTGTATTCTTTTTGGAGACAGATTGCCAGTGATGAATGAGGCCTTTTTGCATATTGCCCTCAAACTGTTCTTAATTACATAAACCCAGCCAGCCACAGCGATGAGGTGTGCACAGAAAATATACTTCATGAAGTGACTTTATAGTGCTTACAGTGCAGTTAAGTTGGAATTACATAGCAGTTATGGGAAATGCATGGTTATTTATGCCCTGTGCCGTGCCTTCCCTCAATTCTGTGCCATGAAAGAAACACAGCATTTGTATCATTGGTTTTGTTGTAGATGAATTACTTTGAGGGTAAAAAGGGAGAACTAGTTTCTTTAATACTTTATTTATTTAATATGTTTCACTAATTCCCATTAGTGAAACAAACAGAAAACCAGTGTTTGATTGCTGATCCTAATCATAATTCTGAGTTGATTCCTACAATGGAAAAACAGAATAAACATGTACACTTTCATTGTTTGCCTTAATAGATTAGCATGAAATTAACAAAAGTGATTGATTTCAAGTTCATGTATTGGACAGTGAAATTTTATTTTCACAACTAAGGTGATTGTGAAGCAGAAATTTGATATGTTTGGCACTGAACTACCAGCCTTAGATATTTTACATGTAGTGAAAATACTATTCACTGAAACAGTTTGAAGGAGAGCCACTTGTGCAAGTTTTGTGTATAACTGAGACGATAAACACTTCTTTTCAATGTAGTATTTACAGTTTTATTTCTACAAGGAAAATTTTGTTTGAGAAAATGATGAGTGAATTTTTTTTTCTTTTCACCATGCAGCTCCCAGGAGCTTCACATGTTTTATTTGCTTTTTCTCTGGTCTGCAGTATGTAATGTAAATTCAGAACTTGGTAACCAGTGATTTTTGGAAAATTGCTTGAAAATTTCTCCCTTTCACCAGAAGAGGTTGGGCCTGATGTCAGTGCTGAGACCCAGGAGCAGTTACTAATCCTGGGGTGACATCCAGGCTGCCACTCTGTGTGATGAGCCTGCTCCCCTCTTTTAGGCTGGTACCTTTAAATGCCAAGCCAGTCTTTGTAATTTCTGAGTTTGACACAGAACCAGTGAAATAAGGGCAAGCCACCATTTATTTACTTCAGCTTTCATGAAGGAGGCCTATCCCAGGCTCTAGGCAACCTGCCATCAATTATCCACACAATTCATAACAAAAAAGGCAAAAAAGCAGTAAACCATACCCACATTTGCCAACTGCCTTAGCTTAGGGGAAATGAAATCATCCAGCCCCTTGCATTCCCTTAGCCCTCTAACTCTGCCTCATCAAACATTTATTCCAGAGACAAGCTATGTCTCTGTTGGAGTTAAAAATGTACATGTTAATATATTCCAACAGATCATGAAATTTCCTAGCTTAGAAAGCTGGCTGTGCCAAGCTCCTCTTCTATAGACTATAATTTCCTTTCTGAAGAGAGAAGGAGCATCTGGACCTACTCAGTCCCCAGCACAGAGCTCGTCCACGTCAGCAAATTGGAGCTCCAGTGTGGCTGCCCAGGGTCAGCTGTGGACTGCCTGGAATCTCCTTATTAAACAAGCCCAGAGTTTTGGATCTGGACCAAACCCCTAGAACTGAACATGCTGGGACATTTGAAAAGTCCTGTTTCTACACCAGAACTCAGTTGCAAAAGGTCATAGATGCATGTTGCAGGCATTTCCCTGTGTGCTCCAAGTCTCAGACTTCAAGTGCAAAGTCTTATCTGAGCATAACTTTCATGATCAGAATCAAACTGTCAGTTTATCTTGGTTTCTTTAGAAAAATTTGTTTAGAACTTGTATTCTCAGCCACTGTTGCTTGATAGAAATTTTCCAGTAATAAACTTCTGTCAAAGACCATACTTGAAGTGTGGTAATATAAAGTTATAATTTAGCATGAGTGGTAGAATATTAATTTTGGAGAGAGGATGGTGTGGTATCTAATTTCAGTCCTGGTTCTGTCTCCATGGTTCTTTCTAGATGACTGTTCATCTGACTTTGCTAAGAGAAAATACAGTAACATTATTCTTGGCACTAAACCCAAGGATTGTTGGCTACTGACATGCTTGGGTAGATGGAGACATACAAATGGGATCCTCTGGACACATTAGTCAGGGAGATTGGAACAAGATGCTTCCACTGGACAGCAGTTGTCTCCTGACCTGATTGCCTCAAAAAACCCCAACCCCAAACCCCACACTAAAAACCCAACCTCCTTATCCCCCAAACAAAACCCAGCACTGGGTTTTCTGATTTTCAAGATGCTGTATTGGCAGCCAAGTCTCACACAGGATGTTTCTGAAAGGCTTGGTTGAGCAGTGCTGAAACTGGTTTCATCTGCAGGGGATTCCCTGGGGTTTCTTTTTCGACACCAAATAATTTTACAGTATATTTTTCCTTTGATTGCAATTTCATACTTAGGTTACTAATGCATGAAAAAATGTACTGTCAGGTCAGATCATATGACTTACTCTCCTGACATTTGCTTGGAAGAGGCAGATCTTGGAATAGGTCTTCATCTGGTGTAAATTACAGTTCTACCATTACTTCAGTGGAATAATTTACACAAACTAAAGGTCTGCAAGATTATCCAGAGACCAGGTGTGCCCTGTGTTCTGTGTTTTACCCCATTGTCTGTAAAATTCTAATGTATTAATGACTGATGAGTTCCTATTGTGGTTTGTATAGATAATGCCTATCATAGTTAGCAATTGTGCAATGAAAGTCTTATCCTTACTAAGCTTACCTTGCATGTAAAGGATATGGATTAATTTGGAAATATTGCCTGACCTCCAGGCTGTAATTAGGTGTTAGGAGATACTCATAATGCACACACACTTCTAAACTGGAAAAACAGTGACTGAAAATGTAACAAGTTGTTGTTTGCTACTTTTTGGGTTCTCATCCAGCGCAGCCCTGAAAAGCCTGAATTAAGGCTTGGATTAAGGCCTCGTTCTGTTGTTGTAATGTTGTTACTGAGATTCTTTGTCCTAATTGGAGAACATGAAAGATAACTTTTCTTCCCTCCTGGGTGAGAAACTGGGCCCTATTATAGCCTCATATTGATTGGGCAGTGATGCCATTTCAGGTATCATGTGATGTTGCACATGAAAACAGCTGAATTTAGAGCCCTATGAAGTTTGCATCAGAGATGAGGGCTATGGGGGATGAAGCAGACAGATTTCAGTGTGTTAATTCCCATTCAGAAGTAGATAATTTAGTGGTTTCACTGATACCACTGCAAACGTCTTGAGAGAGGAGCAGATCTTTTTGCCTGGTCCCTCAGGAGTTGGGTAAATCCTCATTAGGACTGCAAGTGTTGCCTTACATTTCATGATATTAGTAAAACTACTAATAGTACTACCTAAACATAACCATAGGAGGCTTGTTTGTCTCCTCCTGACTGAAATGTTTTATTATTTAAATAAAGCATTGGGATATCATCAAGCTTGTGGTCCACTGAAATGAATAAAATTAGGCAAATTATGTTCATGTTGTTCTTTCCTGTATGTTAAGTCAGGAAGAAAAGCAACTGATAAGATTAATATCCAGATAAGTGAACATTTGAACTTCTTGAGATCATGTACTCTCCTGGAAGTATAGAAATCTCCTGATTGCTACAGAGCTCTTCTTAATAGAGTGAGGCAAATGCTGAAGTATGTATAAACAAATCTGTGCATGCATATGTGGGGCAAAAGTAAGGAAAACATTTATTATGTTGATGAATGAATATTAGAATGTATCCCTTAAAAAGAAAAGCATGACATTGGGAATGTTGGCATAGTAAGATATTTTCTTTTCCTCCTAATTTTTATGGAAATGTTTAGGAATAACTTATGCTTTAAAATTTTTCTCTTCCAGTCAAACTGTATTTTCAAAAAAGAGGCTGAAAATAGTATAATACAAATTCAACTAGTTTTGAGAAATTAAGCTTTTTGTGTCAGCAAAATTGAATTCCTAGGCAAAAATGTACTCAGAAGTCAGGCTTTTTACCATAGTAGAATTTCTTAGCTCATGTCCATGTGTAAGTACTCTGCAGATCAGTGAGTAAGCACAGGCTCCCCATCTCTTCCACAGTATCTGTAGCTCCTGTCCCTAAAGCCAGGAAGATCTCTGTCCTTGCTAGAGCACTACCATGGATGTTTGCAGCACTGCTGACTTGATTTAAAAATTATGTAAACAAGAAAAATTGATGTGGAGCCAAAGAATTCACAATCTGTGGAACTCAAGTGGGGGTAGAGTTGAGTCCCATGTCAAGAGGAGACATTTGTTGTCTGGTTCCTTGCTTTGCAGCATCACATGGCAGCACTGGATTGTTGGGGAGAACTGAAATGAAAAAAAAGGGGGAAAAGGGAACTATACCTTTCTTTCAGCCTTGTGCTAAATCAGCACAGATTTAAATTACAATTTAGGGATTTTCTGCATTTTTTTAAGGCCTTCAATTTCTGTGCTATTTAGTGTTGTCTGGAATTGTCCCAAAACTTATTAAGTAATATAGTTGAATGTAAATTTTTTGTTTCATATTGTGTATTGGTTAATAATATGCCTTGTATTCCAGAACAAAAATAATCAAGAAAACATACATTAAAAATGAATTAATGGCATGACCTGCTTTTGTATTTAGTGAATAATTATAATGGGATGAGATCTGTTTCTTTATTTCTCTAAATAATTCTCTTCCCTCTTTTTTCCCTCCCAGTTGATAAGCATAGTTTGGGAAAATGGAAATACGAAATATGACACTGACATCAGCTTTCAAAAATTCCATTCTGAAAAGCATTTTCTGTAGTTACATTAGATCCTGACAGAAGTGCAATCAAAATATTTTGTGGCCAGTGCAGAAAAGCAGGAAGCACTGTTAATCTTTGTGGGCTGTGGTGTTTGTTTTTATAGCTATGGATTAAAGCACTCTCCTGTAGTTGGCAGGAGAAGACCCTTATTTGATAATACTTAGTAACTTGGCATCACATCAGTTTCCATAATTGCCTTTCCATGTATTACACTGCAGCTGTTTCTCTTCCAGTGATCCAGGTATCACACTCTGAGTTACCTGAGATGAAACCCTTGTACTGTGTTAATGAGTATCTCTGCTGTGGTGTAATGGTGGCAAGACCCTTTTTTAAAAAAAGAAAAAAAAAGACTCTGTATGTTTATAGATGAGTTACAAGTGTAGCTCTTCAGCTGGAAGCATTTCTGACTGTAAGTATGTTTGTCACTCCAGTGTATGGAAAAAACAATGCAGGTTCTGGCTTGTATTTTTGGATAGTCAACATAAATACTTAATTAAAACAACAGCAACAAAAGTTGTGTTTTCCCATTGTAAGGGACCTTCTGAGGTCGAGATGAAAGTAGTGTAAGTAATTGGGTGTAGCAGTTGATTCTCCTTCCATGTGACAAAAGTTTAATGTGGAGAAATCATATTTCTCTTAGTTACGGAGGGGACTAATGGTAAGAGTAATTACTACTAATTATAGAGTAGAAAAAATAAGCAAATGTTAATATGTGGAGTTTAAGAGTAAAACCTTTTCAAAAACTGCACCTAGAAAGTTTAGAAACCTGCCTGGGCACTGTGTGGGTATGAAGATGGGTTTCCACCTAGAGTTAACTTCAGCACCTTCGAGGCAGCTAGAAGCCATTTTTTCAACTGAAACAACCACACCAGAGGATGAAATGTCCTTGCAAAAGAATTCCTGTGATGAAAGATACCAAAAATGTGAGAACTGGACATGGTTATTTGCGTTTGATAATTACCCTGGAGATATAATCAGACTGAAGTAGTACCTTTGCTTAGCTGTTGTCTGATGTCAGGACCAAGCTGTAGTTTGTTCAGTGTGACAAAATAGGTTATGCAGTGTATTTATTATAGAGACTTCTGGCTGTAAAGAACAGGGGTTAATCACTTTCTAGTGAAATCCCCAGATGCTTGTGGAGCATCTCAGAAAAAAATGAGATTTTTCTTTTTTTTGCCAGTGGATGAAAGGTAGGTGGTTGAATTTGTCCTTTCAATACCAGTGTTGTTAATGTTGCATGTGAGGTAGCTGTATTTCTAAGTAAGAGATAACCCACTTAAAAAAATCTCTAAAATACTTTAAAAAAAATTATCAGAATTTACTCGTTAAATTTAACTGCTTGTCCTTCAAAATCAGGTGAAATTAAATGCAGTCCTCTTGAACACTTTTAAGATGTGAGCAGAGAGGCAGATAAAATACAGTATCGCTCTTATAGAATTCTGGTAACAAATTTCTTTCCAGGAAACAGAACTACATGACTTCTCACAATGTATGGTTAGGCAAGCAATGGTGAAACGATTTCAGAATCATAGAACATCTTGTGTTACACGGGACCTGCAATGATTGTGCAGTCCAACTCCTGTTGTAACATTAACACCAAAATCATCATTATTATTAGAGAAGCAAGTAAACTGAGCAAAGCAATAGTTTTCAGTCTGATATTGAACATGCTTTCGAATTTTATAAAAGCTATTAATTCACACAAATCAGGTGTTAAATAGAATCTAGCAAAAAAAAAAAAAGTTTAATTTATCTTTCTACCTTAGTGCAGACTAAGGCCAAATTTCTGCAAAATGACCTCTAGTTGGCCTGCCAAAAAAAAAAGGAGGAAGGAATGTACTTGATGAGTAGCTGTCCTCACAGTATCTCAGGGTGAATAGGCCTACTATTTTGGAGAGGTAAAGATTTCAGTGTTCTAAATTGGGAGACATGTAGGCCTGAATTTTTGAAAGAAGCAATTTATTTGCCCTTTTTACTTCAGGTCGAGTGGTGGTTGTACATCATTTCATTAGAAAACAACAATAAAAGAAATCTTTCCAGCTGAACGACCACAAACAAGGGACAAATACTTTCAAATACTACACATTCCTCAACTGTAATATAGGAACAAAGTAATATTATATAACCTAGGGTTTTCTTTTTTTTTGAAACTTCAAGGTATTTAATATCCTTTGTTGGAATTAATTACGTTTCAAAATATTTTCTGTAAATTGTCATCTTCAAATTGCTGTTTGATGGTACAAGGGAAAAATACCTTTATAATTTAATTTATTAGATAATTTTCTTGAATATTAATCATAACTAAAAAGATAGCATGCTCAAATCATATCTCTACATTTGAAATACTTTAGAATGTATACATAATATATGCATAGTAGAGAATTTATGCAATGCAAGTTAAGAATCCTGATCTTAGGAAGAGATGGTACAGGAAACTTCACAAAGTCTGTCTTTTCTGAATTCATTCAATAAACAGAAAAAGAAATCATCAGGAAAAAATTACTGTCAAAAGGATTATTTGAGCATAATTACCATTAGTAGTTTTTAGGCAGGGTGTGTTCAGATTGTGCCCCTGATTCCACTATTTGTCTTATTGCATCAGATGTTTTAAGGACTTCAGAATTAGCCAACATACTCTGCCTTTTCTCTGGAAGGCACTACATACCAGCAAAATATTTCCAACTTCATTAAAATTTAAGGCAAATGGTTTGTGTTTATTATGCAAACTAAATATCTGGTAAATGATTTTCAAGTTCATAATACAAGAAAAAACAGACTATGGTTTAGGACTCTAAATAATTTTGGAACTGCAAGATTACCTAATGATTGTATTTGAATTCAAACATCAAGTTTTTACAAAGCCAGACATGTGCAAGCTGAAACTGGAGGAGTCAAACCAAAACACAGGTTATTCTACAAATATTTAAAACATCCCAGCCCTATGTGTAGGTTATTCAAAAGTAGCAAGAAGCTTGCAAACCAGTGCCAGCTACAATCCTGAATATGAAAGCATGACCCAACCTGCTGGTGAAGCCATGTGACAGCCTGGTGGATGCACACATGCTTTTGCTCACCTCAGAAAAGTAATATTTTTAATTTGCTATGCCTACATAGAGGTCATGCACACCTTGGTATCCAAACTATCACTAGAGGGCCTATATTTAAGCAATTATATCAAGCTAAATATATTGATGAATGTGTGCCTGTGTAACTGTTTCTTCTGCACTGTTTAAATAGGTTTTTGTGGCTACTTTGTGCTTGAAGTGCTATTCAGACATGATTTTTGTTGAGTGCAAACCTGCAGCTGTTTTCTGGAGGGTAATTTATGGCCACATTTGAAGTACTAATTCATTTAATGTAACATTTTGAATCTGATAAAATGCGAAGAAATGCTTTCACCGAAACATACATTTTACCTGATATTTTAATGAGTGTGAAATTGGACAACTAATAATGATGATGCAGTTACAGAATAAAACCAGCAAGCACATTAATTGTCACCTATGCTAATTGTGTATTGAGAGGGTAGCAGTGAACCAAGTGAAAGTTGTATAGCATGCCATGAGAAATGCAGCCCAGAGCAAGGTGCTCAGTGATAGACAGACATTGAAGGAAGTCCAGGATATCTCAGGAGAGTGAAGTAAGGGAGACCAGAGCAGGAGCAGGAATGAAGGCTCAGGAATCCAGAGCCCAGCTGTGGGAGGATGTATGTTAAGCAGAAAGTAAGCCCAATAGCTTTCCCTGATATAAATAGCATAAATAAATATCTGATATGTCAGGATTTCAGTTGAAGGAAGAATGATTGTGAGTAGTGCAGACCTGCCAGAACCTGACACTAAACATGCAACCAGCAGCAGGCCAGGACTCATCATTGAGCATTTCTGTTCTCATGACCTGGAAAGGATTTTACAGCAAAATACCTGAGCTCCATTTTATTTATAATTGAGGTGTTTTTTACAAGGTGGAAGGTAAACTAAGTTCAAACTGCTTGATACTGCAGTAAACCAGGGTTCCCTTCAGTATTTTTGGATCAATGCATATGATGAATACCTGATGTTCTGATGCTGACTAAATGGGAATTTATTAGCCATGGGTTACTTTATGTTGTTTTGTGTGACTCTGCAGATGGTTTGTGGGAGCAAACATAGGAGCAAAGGTAGGAGTTGGAAAATGATTAGATGAGCCTGATCCATATATTGCTGATGTTAGGCTTTTCTTGAAAACTGGGGAAATGCATGTGCAATTAATTAAAACTTGGTTACTAATAAAGCATTTTGAAATAGAAAACTAGAACTAAATAAAAAGAAGGAACATTCTGATGAGGTTAATGTTATGAAACTAAAATACACTTAACGCTGTGTTGCTCATTAAGATCTTTAATTTTATGAAAGTTAGCTGCTAAAAGTCTAAACCATGACTGAACAGTACATTTGTTGCCAGAGATGATACTCTTAAGCTTGTATTTCTTGTGTAAAAGACTGTAGCCTCTCAGAAACAATAGATTAAATGCAGCCAAAATGTGGGAGGTTGTTTTCTGTTTGTGTGCAGGGGAGATGAGCAGCCAGCCACGTGTGTGCAGTTCTTGCACTGACTGCTCTGTGTGAGATCTGTGTTTGAGTGTGATGGCTGCAGAGCAGGCCAGCATGGCTGCTGTTCCCTGGGCCCTGTTCACACGTGCAGTCAGGTAACTGCACTGTCCTGTGCAAGGGCTGGCTTCTGGGTGTCTCCTACCACCATGAACAGATGTGGAATGGATTGCTTCATGCATTTTTTTCTTGCACAAAACGTTGTCAGTGCATTGGGCGCCAGCTGCGGGAACATAACAGAGGTCTCTGTTGTAGAAGGTTGAGACAAAAACCAAAGAGCCTTCCTGAGTGCTAGGAATTAGAGTTAGGGGCACAGTTTTGACAAGGGGCAATTTATAATTCAGAAACACCTTATGTCAACCTTAGCAGAACCTGTTTATAGTTTTGACATAAATTTGTGAAATTGAGATGGCCTTTTTCTGGTATTCAGCTTTGGGTGGGACCTCACTGGATTTAAGGTAAAAGGCACAAGTGTATGCTTATCTGGGAACAATGCCACTTTTATTTTTCCTTAATTTATAAATTTGTAGATTGATATTCTTCCCTGATTCTGTCTGCAGCATAAAATGGAGTTCTACAACAGAAAAATCAGGAATAAACCTGTGTGATAGTGAGGCTAATTTTACAGATGTCTTCTCTGTCAGTTTAGCTTCAGCTGCTTAAAACTGCAGTGCTTCAATGGTTAGCAGGTATATTGATAATTAAATATTAAACATCAGGTATATTGATAATAAACACCAAAGGTGCTTCTGGATTAATATCAGTGACCAAAATGCGAGTTTGTGCATTCTAAATGAATCTGTGAACTGTTTCATTACTATGAGATGGAATACATTTGAAAACTGATCTTGTGCCAAAGTGAACAAAAAGATAGCTTTGTCCTCAGTGCCAAGAAGATGTGTTTTCACCACTAGATAATTAATGTGCATTTACTCATGCCAATGTGGAATATCAGCCTGGATTCTGCTGTACAGTAACTGTGTGAGATAGAGTTACTCCAGTGAGGGTTGACCTTGTCTCCATTGGGATAAGTGCACTTTCTAATGTTGGTTCTCCCATGGAGCGGGGGAAAAGGTCCAACAAAGGAAAAATGAAAAACAGCTGCTTTGCTCTCATTCTGAGAACCCAAATTTGTATTGATAAAGATTTTTTTTTTTTCCTAGTAATAGTTATCTTAGTCTATATTTATTCTTTTCCTACCAACCACACTTATACTGGGTAGGGAATATGAATAGGACAGGACTAGTTTGAAACCTGGAGCCTTAGATAGAGAGGGAGAGAGTGCCAGGGCTTGGGGTGTGACTTTCCTTTCTGGAAGGACCAAAGAGAATTCTAGGGGATGGTGTAGGAATATTTTAGGGAATGAATGGGACTGAAATTCAAGGGACAGAACGTGCTGTGGTTTGGTAAGAAAGGGGATGCAGTCCTGGCTACACACTGCTAAAGGAATTGCTGGAACAGAAATGTGTCAGTATGTCCAATTCAAAGCTTTATGAAATCATGAGTCATATTAACAAAAAAATTAAAATAAAATTAGCTTTTTAGTTATCTTCTCCACTTGTTTAGATTTTTAGGCTTCTCTCCATGCTTTTATCTTTTTTTTTTCCTTTCTTCATT
>VZTR01007880.1:187098-197710 GCA_013400775.1 Chaetops frenatus | reverse complement strand
TTTTTTTTTTTTTTTTTACGTTTGTGTTCTAAAGATTTCCTTTGCAATCTTGGAGCTATAATTCTCTTTCTTCTCATGAAAGATTAAATCCTCATAAATAATATGACCCAGAACCTAGAGTTTAAGAAGGATGCCATACATCTTCAGACTCATCTTCAAATCATGAGAGGTGATGCAGTAATGCATCCATATACCTTACTCCTTGGTACTGACAGATGTGATTATGTTTGGATCATATGTAAGGTGGAAATGGGTAGAATTCACTAATTTAATAGTGGAATAATAACTATGTTTTTAATAATCTTTATTATTTAATCTTTGTTATTACCATTATGATAAATACATTCTACTTGTGAACAGCAGAGTAATAGATGCCTTCCTGAGTCATGGTGAAAACCATGAATGTTAGACTAGTCAGGGTCTATAACTTGTCCCTCTATAAATCAAACTTTAGGTTAAAATGAAGATTTTAAAACTTTTGCCTTTTGTTTATAATTTCCACACTTTATTAGTTGTTTTGCAATATGCAGAGATACATATTTACTCAAAATAGGAAGGAATTACAACATAATAATGCATGTATTTGATATACCTGGAAATGTCCAACCAAAATAAACTTGGTGTTACACCCATGCAGCATGGTGTAAACAGTTTCTAGATTCTTTCTTGTACCATTGCTCTTAGAAATTTTTGAAGCTATTCACTGTCTGTAAGAAAAGATATACTGACCTGACTTCAGAAGTAAATGGCATCTAAGAAATAAGGTTCAAGGGTTTAAAAATAACCAGTCTGAAACACTCTCTGAAAAATGTATTATGGACTGCACTGTACCTTAATTTTTGTGTATGTGAGAAAAAAAGAGAAAGAGATGATCTAATGGATTTTTGTCTAACTAAACTCTAGGAAATTATTCTCAGGTTTGTAGCTTCTGTAAGTAAGCATTGGAACAAGGATTTCTGAGAGTAATTGATAAAACCTGCCATCTTTTATGTAACAATTAAATCCATAGATGAATAAGGAATTGATACTGATTTCCCTCAAAGTGCTTGGAAGTTTTCAACTCAAAGGCAGAACACTGTGGTTGGTGGTGTTGGGCTGTTCTGGTTCATTAATGTGAAATAATGTGTCATCAGAGGGGAAATTGTGTAGTGGTGTCTAAACCAGTATAAAGAGACAGTTGTTTGAACTGTGTGCATCCATCCCCTTTTGTTATTATTGCTACCGATATATTAATTTGTACCTTAGTGCAAGCTATGTATAAATTCTATGTTGGTTTTATATATATATATATATATATATATATATGAAATGCATTTTGTTGTTATAAGCTGAAAAAATGGGAGGCAACTGACGTGATCTTTGGTTGTGCTAGTTCATCATCTCTAGGGGGAAGAATAACTTATATAGGAAAATGCTCTTCACAAAGATCTAGTGTGTTTGCAAGGGACCTTTTTTGTAGGAATTTTGCCACCAGGAACCCAGTGTCATAAGTAAGCTCTGTGGCTAGTAACATGTATGATTCTGTGTCTGTGAATGCTACGTGTCAAAAAATGTAGGCCTTTTACATATGAAGAAGATTTTTAGAAATTGAAAACCTGAAGCAGTTGAAATTTAACAGACAGGAAACCAGGGGGCTTTGCTATACTGAAAGGAAAAAGCTCCACAGGTGCCTGCTTTGCATTTCCCAAACACTCTTGTGTGGTGAGCATGCAGCCACCACACTGAGCAAACACTGACTGTACTGCATTAAAGGCTTGTTGGAGCTGCTGGGGTGTTCATACTCTTGCATGGCTTCCTACAGCTCTCTGCAATTTCTCTGCATTTACTGTGATGTTTTATTTGCTTTCTAAAGTAAACGTCAGTTAATACCAGGCCATGAAAATGGTGTCCTCTTGCCACCCACTTGGTAGTGCCTGCTAGCCATGAACTGCACTCCCCATAAACTCTCCTTTGGTGATGTGTTTGAGATTAAAAAAAAATGAGCACCAAGCAAGCAGCTGAATTAGCGCTCAGCTCAGTGGTGCATCTCTGCTGGATTTTGCTTTTCTCTTGCCATGAACAGCACTATTTCAGGGGCTGTTGCCTAGACCAGGCTTCCTCTTTATTTTGAGTAAATCAGGGTGATAATGTGAAATAGAGAGGAAAAAATGCACAAGCAGTGATTTGTTGAGTGTAAATGGGAAGGGAAATAAACTCTGGCCAAGGGCTGAAAATGAATCTCATCAAGCTAACCGGGGCCTTCAGACTGATTTGTATTCCACATTTTCTGGATTTAATCTGCCTTGGGATTTGGGAGATATTTTTAAAGAAATGGAATAGTTTTCTGAACTCTGGAAGACTGAAGCTATTTCCGTTTGAAATGGCCTTTCTGGCTATATCTGAGTTTCCCATATGTACTAAAATACTGCAAAATGTGCTTTAGTTATTTTCTAGTATGGTGGGATGTAATAAGTCATAAAGACAGATGAAATGTAGATTTTTTTTTCTTTTTTTTTTTTTTTTCATGCTTGGGTTAGTGATCATCACTGTCAGGAATTTTCCCTTATCACTCTTTCACATTTATCCCATTCTCTGAGTACAGAATATATGGGAACTGCAGGGGGCATGGCTGTAGTGGCTGCAGGAAAGGAAACCCACAGATATTTGCTAAGAGCTGATGATCCTTGGGATAATGGCTTTTCAGCATTTTTTTAATAAGTGGGCCCTGAGAAATGTTGGGAGTGCAGTGTACTGCAAAGCATTTTAAATCTGTTAACAAAAGATTGCCTTTTCCTCTGACTTACTTAAAAGCAAGGAGCTGAGGTACTTGTCCTGACTACATCTCATCCGTGTTGGAAAAAGGGGACATTTCCACAGTCCTGGCTTGTTTGTTTCCTTTTATGCCGCGGGTTGTTTTGGGAAGAAGTGTCAGGGACTGACTTAGAAGTGGGCTCTGATGTCATCTGCTCAGGGCCCAGGTTTGGAATGTCAGGACACCTGGTTTGAGCTAGGACACACAGCTGTATCTGCATTTTATGCACTTCAGACACAGCTGTAGTTATCTTAGGGGATCTCTTTAGGTTAGTACTGGATATATAAAGTCCATTTGGAAATATATTTAAGGAACTATTTAAATAATTTAGGTTTAAATATATTCTTATTGTTTTATATATAATTTATTGTGTATATTTAATATGCTCTTAGTTGGATAAGCAAACACTCTTATTTGCTTATAACTCACAGAGCTATATGGACCATATTGTGAGTTCAAGTTTGGTAGACACATTTATAAGACTTTACAGTCTTACAAAGCCTTGTTGCAATGGAAAAGGCATTGGAAAGAGATTTACTTGATTATATTAAGAAATGTATTTGGATTGAGTATTGCTAGAAATTGATGGCTGTGATAGCAACACCATCTAAACACAGGAAAAAAAGTGTCTTTTTCAGGAGTCCTCCCAACCCACTTTTATTGTCTTTCCTGTAGGGATGCTTTCTGTCTTTAGTGCCTCTTTGTATTGCTACACTTGGATAAATAAAAAAGTAGAGAGGATAAAATAATTATTTACAATGATATAATATATTCTTAATACAAATATTTTGATGCCTTCTCTCAGATTAGTTTGAATTTTTAAAAAATACAGCCCTATTTGGTCCTGGCCTCCTATATTATTATGGTAGCCCTTTTTTAATTGGTCAGAACCTGTGCTAAATGTTTGTTAAATACAGAAAGTTGAATTTGGTACATTTCCAGACTGGTCTGTTTGAAAGACAGAAGGAAATTTCATGCATATAAATCCATAAAAATTTTGAATGAATGAAATCCCAGAGTGATCGTGTCTGTTTTCCATTTATTATATATGATATCCTGCACAGAGCAGGATATTATAAAATAATGTAATGCATAAGTCAGGAACAAAAATTCTGTGAGGGATTTTAGTTCATGGAAAGAAAAAGGAAAACTGTGGCTCACATTCCTTGATAAAGATAATTCCTGAACAGAACAACAGAACCTTCACCTGAGGACAGCAGTGTACATTGTAACCTGGTGTTAAGGTGCTACTCCAAGTGAACAAGTTTCTAGAAGAGATTCCACACCCTTTTTATACCTTACCATGTATGGATCTTTTGGTAAACAGTTAAATAATCCACTGTGGCAGTAACTAGATTTTGTCTTGTCAACAGAAGTTATTATTTTGGGTTTTTTAAAAATTACGGTTTAGGCTTAAATCTGTATTTTAAGAATTTCTTTGTAAATGTGAGCTAATTCTTAGTTTAGTTTAAAACAGGAAGAGAAGAAGAAATCTCATGTTGCTTTATGCTGTTTACCATTACAGACAGATGTCTGAAAGTACTTTTTAAAGCAGTTGGGGCCATTTCCTAAGAGATAAAATAGATCTTGAACAATGTGCTTGTAAAATGCAGGAGTGTGTCTGATCCAGCTGCTTCAGGTTTGCAGACCATCCAGCAATGGAAAGGGGTGCAATAGAATTGAGTCTCGTGTTCCCTGAAGTAGGATCGTCTGGGATCCTAGGGATGAAATGCCAGAATCACAGCCTGGCCGTGATTAGCAGCCAGTGCCAGAAGATAAGTAAATAGCAGTGGGATGTATTTCTCCTCACTGTATGAGAGAGAACACTTAAAAGGCAGAGCTGCTCGTAAGCTCTATATAGAAGAGTCTGGAAAATAAATTCCTGCAGCATCGTTTTGATTTTCACTACATGTCTCAGAGCTTTGAAGTTGTTCTGGCAAGTGATGATTGGTTTGTTGTTGTTGGATATCTCAGCATGTATTCATTATGCTTACAACAGACATGAAGATTGCAAATAAATTGAGTAAACCATTTAAAATATGCTACGTGCTGTAGACAGAGGAAATTTGAGGAATGTGTTTAAACTTTTTAAGCCCTCACCACCTGTTTGCAATACAAGAAAAAGTTGATAGATGCTGCCTCCTTTTTGACCCTAAGTTATGGGTAACTTCTGTGGAAGGATTCCTGTAACATAAAAGTGCGTATGTCTTAGGGTGAGTGCTTTTCAAAGTAGTATTTCAAGCTCCATCATACAAAAAAAGAAAAAAAAAAAAAAAAGGTAGTTGTTTGCTGTAGTCAACTTCTTAAATTTTACTCTAAATAGTTTGTTGATGGTGGTAGAATTTTTCTAGATGTATTTATTACACTTAATGATGAGGTAATTGAAACAATCTAAACTTAAAGAGTGAGCAAGGAAAATGGACTAAAAATGTTGCTAATAGTTCAGTTTCCTATCTGTCATCTCCTGGCAATATGCCACTACCAAGAATTATCTTTTTTTTGAAAGAGAAAATCCAAGACTGAGCAACAGTAATGGCCTGCAGAGGGGAGCTTTCATGTGTGTTAAGGTGAACAGCTGATGCAGAATATCCATGGTGTACTGGAACTTTAGGATGCATGATTTTGATCAATGGTAAAGTTCTTTGATCTTTGTTAACCCAGTGTTCCTGTGGGTTGGTGAAGTGTTTACCATGAGAAGCTGCAGTATGAGTGGGTGGATCTGGCAGGAAACTACTACTTTCAGCCCAGAAGAATGATCTCCTGTGGCATAAAAATAGATATAAAATGTGGCACAGAAGCTCTTTTGTCTCTTGAGTTTGGCAAGCTTACTATGAGGATGGAAATTAATTTGAAAGTGCTTATTGGAGGTGTTGATCAGAGGTTTACCAGTCATCCACTGAAGGAAAGTGAAACATTTGCTGTATGGGTGGCTTTTGAACCACTTGGGATTTGAGAGCCAAGAAATACATTTGCCATAATTGAATAGAAGTCTAAAGGTGTTAGTTGAGTTAATCTACATAATTATGGTAGTTTAAACTAGTTTGAGTCTAGTTACTTTTCAGAAATACTTTGTTAGATGATTCAGTTTTAGTTTTAAAGCTTTTAGAACCGATCATCATGAAGAATGAAAGAATCATTGAAGGATAGTTAAGGCAGATTTTAGGGTTTGATTTGGAAATGGACTTGTCTGTTACTGTAGCACAGGCAACAGTGTATCAATTTCAGGGGCCAATATGCATTGTTTGGTATTGAAGAAGTATTTAGCTACCTGTCTCTCATTCTTGTCAAGTTGCTTTTGGACTCTTTTGTGGGATCTGACATTGCCAGTGGGTCTTCGTAGCCACAGGCCAATGTTTTGGTTTCTGCATTTTATGAAAATAGATGTCAGTGTTTCAGTTTTATTGACTCATGCTCTCGAGATGAAGGCATGCTGCAGAGCATATGGTGGCTGTCTAAAAAATGTCACTTTTGTTGAAAATAACCAGTTTACAGATATGAAAGCCTTTACATACCAAAGCGGCTATAAGCATCTATAGTAGAGGGAAAAGTAATCAGTCTAACTTAGTAATTAAAGACTAATTATTTCATAGAGCTCAGTATGCTGACTCTCCAAACAGTTCCATTGGCTTGGGCTTCCAGACAGTTCCCAGAGGAGCTGCAGCCTTGCTGCAGTCTGGGGCTCAGCATCCTGCTGGCCCTGTGCCATTCCAGCCTTGTTCTGGGATCCGTGCTGGAACTGCCTCAGGCTGGAGCTCACCCTGTGAGCAGTACTCAGGTGTGTTTGGAGATGTCCATGGAGAAACTGCATCTCCCTGGGCAGGCAGAATCTTCTCCCCAGTTCTTAAATACCCTCCTGCTGCTCTCTAATTGACTCAGCAGGAGATGGAATTTATCACTTAGGGCTGCTTTGTCGGGCACTGCTAATTAGGCTCAGGTTGGGTATCCCGAGCTGCCCTGTGTGCTAAGAAATTTGTAGAAATCACTCTTTAGGAAAGTGCTCAGGTCTATCATTGGTGCCTCTTTTCAACATCCCCAAACCTTACCTGGATTTCAAATCCCAGACCATGTATTCTCACAGGCCATTGTGATTTAGTGAGGGAGTTTCGCTTCCCTCTTTTATCATCTGAGGTGGCATCTTTGGCATTGAGTTAAAAATTCCTATTTGTGGAGGTGGGAAGGTCCCCACCTGTTGAAAGGAGCATTGTAACACAGATGTGCTAAGGTTGAACCTGGTGCTATTTAAGTAACTGCTTAGTGTCTGTGCTGTGTATTGTGACTTCAGGTTGGAATTGGAGTTTCAGATGGCAAACATGGAACAAACATTGCTCAGCTCTACAGATGGTAATGTATAAAAAAATATAGAGAGCATACACAGTGAATACAAAGAGTTGGGGGTCCTTGTGTATTTACAGCTTTTAAACCTAAATGGTCAGTCAGTGCTGAAGAGGGAATTTCACGACTATGAAGAAGGCAGTATGATGTTCATCTGTAAGTCACGGGTTTCATTCCAAATTTTTCTCCAGTGTTTAACAAATAATTTTTCCAAAGTATTTGAGTGAACTACTTATTCCATAGCACCAATAAAGGACTCTGTAAAATTATGTGGTTTGGAGTAAAAATAAATTGTGTTGTCCAGATGTAAATATGGATATGTATAAACCAAAAATTTCTGTATAATTCTGTTAAATTTGTGAGAGATTATTCACTGGATGCTTGTATTTGAAGTTACTGCTGGACCATCTATTATCTGACCCTTTTATATCATACTTCATTTGCTCTCACCACTCTACCCTTGAGCCCAGTATTCTGTGTTTTGATTGATTACATCATTATTGAAAAATGTAGTGTGCCTCATTATCCTGGTTCTTCTAGAATTGTTAGATAAAAAGCCTTTTAATTTGTAGTTGTTAGTTAAAAAACCTTTATTTTTTTTTGATGGCTGCTCACCTATCTAGCTGGAGAATGCAGTCTCTCAGGGAGATTCTTGTGGACACTTAGTTCCCATGTGTGCTTCTGGATAATGTCAGTGGGGTCCAGTATGTCTGGCATGCTCTAATGTCATGTCTTTTTGCATGCTGGAGGTCTTGGGGTCTCAGAGATGCAGACTGAAGGGTATTGTGTGGTATCCACACTCTCGTTTCCTAACAGGACAGAATCTTTATTATTCTTCAGTGCCTCAGCACTAAAGCTCAACAGTGATTTCTGTTACTTTGGAATTTTTACATTATGTCAATATTCACATTGATTAGAAATCTTGTCCTATGATGGTTTGGGGGTTTTTTGAAGGCTGACTACAATGTGGTTGTTCCCTAGTAGTGGCCAGGGATCATGAATCCCACTGCAACTCGGGAGGTTGCACTGCCTCTTACAGTGAGATTTAGTGGATGTGCATCAGTGATATTTACCTGGATCTGTGGAAAAGCCTCAGAGATCAGCTCTAGTACAAATAACTTCCTTTTTCTTTGTAAGAGTCCTGGAACTGCTGCTAAACCAAGTGCTATGAGGCACGAATCTCAAGTAAATTATATTATGGATAATAAGAAAACATGCTAAGAAATTATACAGAATTGAAATTATTTTTGAGACAAATAATTTAATTTGTTCAGAATCCAATCAGTATGTTGAGCTCTAATTGTATATGTAATGTTATTTCTTTAAAAATGAGCAGTGACTGGCCTACTAACATAATACTTAAGAAAAGATTAGATTGGCAGCATAAATTGAAATGTTGTTTGAACCAGATCTTGAAATGTAATTACCAAGTGCTATATAGTCATTATGGAGAACATGGTTTCTAGAGCTGTACCTGATAGTGTACAGAGGTGGTCTATACCAAACCAAAGCTTTCAATTAATTTGACAGATATAATAGAGCAATAAATGCCAGTGTCTAAGAGGATTTTTATGGTGTAATAATTTCAGTTTGATCATTTGCAAATACTATTATCGAACGAGATCCTGTTTTTTATTTAGAGATTATGTATTATCTGATAATTGAATAGAAACGAATAAGTGTAGGTATTTCTGGATTTTGTATTCAAAGCCAAAGAATACTAAGACTTTTAGCCTGTTTGAATGGCCAGATACTCAGCAGCTAGCCAGGGTTATTTTTTAGAATGGATATTTCTTATTTATGATTAGTTCTTTATTAAAGCTACAACTTATACCTCACTCAGCAGTCACCTTTCTGATTTGTTGGCAAGATTCTATGAAGTACAACAAGCAACCTCTGAGCTATGTGCTTTTGTGAGTTATATTTGATTTATAGACTAGAGTGTAAACTGCAGTGCTCTGCTTAATATCAAGAGTATAAGGGGCCCTGAAACAACAAGGCTGTTTATATCCTTCAAGTGTTGATATCCAAGGAATGCCTCAGAGTGAGGTTTGCTTCGAACACAATGTATTTATTACTTTGTTAAAATGGTGCAGCCAAACATGTGGAACTTGGGACTGTGTAATTCATATTGTTCTAATACACTGAAAGGATATTTTGCACCCCAGAACCTTGTTGATGCAGCTCTGTCAAGTAACTAACTTCTAAAATATGACTAGATAAGTTACAAAAATGAAGGGATACTTGGTAGTCCCAAAAGAACAGTCTATGTTTTGGCATAAAATATTTCAAGCATGTAATCAGACTGACTTCTGGTATTTCCTCCTGGTAGGGAAAAAGAAAAAAAAAATCAGAAAATGTGTGAATTACACTGTTATGGTTTTAATTTACTAGATTTCTAAATTGGCGGCTACTGTATTAAAACCAAAGCAGAGTGATTTCTGTGTCATATAGCAGTTTATCAGGTGTGTACAGTGGGGTGCTGCTTATTTTAAAAGTAAGCTTCTCCCTGTTTGTCCTGCAGTACATCAACAGGGAAGATTCTCCATGAACCCTTAACTAAACAAATTTATATTTATTTCTTGTGTTTGCACTTGCATGTTCAAAATTGCAGAGGAGGCTTGTATCCCTGCTGAAATGTCATAAAGCTAAATTGGTCATTCACTCAAAATTCTCTCAAAAAAACCCACCCCAACCAAACCCAAAAAACCAAGAGTCTTCAATTTTCTAGAAATTACTTCTTGGGGGAATTTTTCTATTAAAAATCCCATGTATGTAATTTACATAATATATAACTCTATATATAGAAAAAAGCTATTAGCTAGCTTTAGGTGGGTGCAGCCTTTGTTGCAATTTGTACATTTTCATGGTTTACATATGAGAGTAACTGCAATAGCTCATGGCATCTGATACAAATTTAATCTGTCATACTGACAGTGTTTATTATTCATTTTCAGTGCCTTCTACAACAGTAAGAAAACCAAAACAGCCCTCCAACCACAAATAAACCCTGTAAAAAATTCCCCTGTCAAGTAGTGAGCAAATTCCTTGTCAAGAAAGGATTTGTGATCCAAGTATAGGAGGAACTTCAGATATCCCAAAGTTTCTAGCCGAAGAACAGAGAGCAGTCAATGTGAATTGTAAATGTACAAAGAGGAGCCTGATCCAAATTTGAGGCTGAAACAGTTTTTGTAATTGTTAAATTAAGGGAGTATTAAACTAGAACATTAAATTCTGTGTTGGATCTAGAACGTAGCAAGAGGCACATTGTTATATTTATGTTTTACATAGGTCTTCAAAAATCATTAATTTTCAATAGAGAAAGTTAGTGAAAATACATTAAATTATCCCAGGTAATAATCAGTTTTAGATCCAAGTAGTCAATGCTTTTGGGAAGGAATGTATCTGAATGTGATTTCTTGGGGTTTGTTTCAGCAGCAATGAAATCTGTGCTGGCTCATCCATTAGACAGAGATTTTTACTGTTTTT
>VZTR01007880.1:153108-187032 GCA_013400775.1 Chaetops frenatus | reverse complement strand
TTTTTTTAGGACTAACTTTTCCATCTCTTACAAATAGCTATCTTATGCGTGTTATTTTTGGTTTCTAACAGGTCTTATCCTTGGTTTATGACTATTCTTAAAAGTATATATTATATCAGCATCTGTGTGCATGGATGGCAGAGTGTTTGTGCATCGTGGACAGGGCAGGGCTGCCGTGGGCTGGGGCTCTGTGTCGATGAGGTCACTGCGGCAGTGCCCCAACAGCCGCGGGAGCCGCCCGAGCTACGAGCGTGCACAGCCACTGCTTTCTGTCAGTACTCGCCTGGGATACCCTCATCCCCCTCCCAGGCTGCCCCCACAAACACCTGCCCTCTCTCTTTTCCAGTGCTAGCTCAAGAGTTACTCTTCCCCCAGTTTCTCCAGGTTACTCCTGCAGTTGTCTCTTGCTAGTTGAGGTAGGAGTGTTGCCTGCCAGCTGGAAACTGCTGGAAACAGGGAGGCCTTTTATGGAAATGCTGACACAACTTTATCTATAGCATAGCAGTGTAAACCATCTGGTTCCAATAAGGTGGTTATTATCTTTTCTTGTCAAACTTATCACTATGAAAATATTTTGCTCTCTTCAGTATAAAGGGGTGCAGTTATGGACATGATAAGAATGAGCTTTATGAAGGATGGTTTTCCCTTTTGATACTAATTTATGCATGTTTATTTCATTGTCAGAGGCAAAAAGCCTCATTCCTTTAAATTCTCCCAGTTCATCAGCTTTGGTAGTTCTTTAAGGATGCAACAGAGAAGACCACACGTATGTCATTCTGTAGCTTTTAAAATTGCTACAATCTCCTTGTATATAAACTACTGCAGCAGGTGACTGTGCTGAAGTGCAGTTGTAAACAGTGGGAGAGTCTGTCAGTGAGGACTTTGATCCATTAACATCGGTGTAACTGTTCCTGTTCACACAAATTCTTTATATTTAGTCTGTGAGAATTTGTCTAGTTTTCTCTTTTGCTTACTTAATACAGTTCTGTCCATTGTTATATCATGTGTAATAGTAAGATTCATGATTAACAGGTAGAGGTTGGGAAAGCACAGGCCTTGAAGGATTTTACTTTAAACATTGAATAAGGCCCTGGTGAATAGTAGAAAAGAATTTTTTCATATATTATCAACCCAGTACTGAAGGCCTGCTTCTTGTGGGTGGTCTACAAGTATCAATTTGTTTTATTACATGCATCTTGTATCTGTTGCAACATAACTGAAAGCCTGAGCTCTCACATGAAGTTTTGAAAGAGCCGGGCAGAAAGCCCTCTCCCAAGCAGATGTGCATTGGTGTGTTAGCAGCTCACTTTCGATCACTGCTGTCTTTAAAGCAGAAGTTACATTGTACTTGGAGGCTGGTGAAAAGCTGCTTTGGAGTACTGGCTGTTCATGGAGTGTTTGGGAGGGCTGGGTGCAGCACACAGGTGAGGCAGTGCTGCCTGAGATGAGATACAGAGCTCAGTCTCACTGCACGTACGATTCAATCTGGCTCCTCAGTTGTATCTCACCTCGGTGCTTGTGCAGATCAGTTGTGTCTCGTGTGTTGTAGCTCCACCCTGGCACATTCTTCCCTCAGAGTGCTCAATCTTGAGCACTGCTATGCATCTTTAATGGCTGAAATATTCACTTCTTATGTTCTGCAGCGCATTTTATTTGAGCAAATTTGTTGGATTGTAACAACCCTTTCATGAATTTGATTCCAAGCCTACTAACCTGGTAGGCTTAGGGATAACACAAAATATTATAGTGGTGACATATTTAGCCTTATTTGCAGAAGAGATTGTTGGCAGTAGCTGCATAAGGCTGTGTTATTGCAGACCACCAGTGGAGCAGGAGTTAGTGAGGCAGGGCATTGGCAATATTAGATTTCTTCACTAGTGTAAATAAATTTAACAATAGGACACTGCATTCTGGAAATTGTCACAAATCTCCAGTGCACTTTGTGGATAGATGCCAGCTATTTCTAATCCTTTGGGAATTGTCAAATAGATAGGTATCTATGTGAAAAACAGTTCCTCATCAAGGAACTGAAAGTCAAAATCTTTAGCTAGTATTCACTGGAGAAGGCTCAGTCTCCTGACAGCTACTGATTTCTCAGAGCTGACTCTTCAAATCAGCTTTGAATGCAACACTATATTTCCAACTCTTTTCTTCAAGAAAAATAAGTACTTTTGGTGATGTCTTTGGTGATTGTAAAGTTCTGAAGGAGCTAAAAGATCAGATTTAGTTCAAAAGCTCTGTTAAGTCCGAAATATAACATCCTTAACTGATTAATTGAATTGCAGTCCAAGGTAGAAGAAAACACATTAATTTGCAGAGATGTTCCAGTCTTGCTTTACATAAAAATGTGAGTAGTGACCCAGGCAATAAAGCCACCTCTTAATGGACTTGAACATAAATATCTTACAGGCTTTGAAGGACCAAGACAATGATCTTGATTCTGTCCTTTGATGATAACAGGCATTGGTCTTTACTGTTACCTAGAGTGTGTTCCAGCAAGTTCAGTACTTTGCTGAACTGGATTTATATTTCTAAATTCACAGTAAAAAACAGTCAAACGATTGTATATTTAAGGTGTTATGGTTTACTTTTTGCTACAGAATTACCAATACTTGAAAAGTCTTGTCAAGAAGTTCTTGAATGGGAAATTATGATGTGAAAGTGTCTTCTTGGTATAACACTCAGATGTGTAAGGTGGTGAAGTAAATATCTGGTTTTCCTTAGGGAATGGGTTTCACAGAAAGAATTTGGCGTTTGAGGGAAAAAGATGAAGTGAAAGGGTTTTGTGGTGCAGAAAATGAAAATACATGGGAACCTAAAAAGATAGGAGATTAGGGTTCTTTTTGAGGAAAAGTAAGACCTTCAAAGACTCCAGTGAGCTTGTGATAAGTTGGAGTTTATCTGAACCAAGCAAAACATTATTTGAGTTTCCCCAGGGAATGATTTGAAAAAAACTGCAGAGATTGGGTGAATGGACTTGTATGATCTTTTTATGCCAAACTGCTATTTCAGTCACAGTATATTGTTAAAATGCAAAGCCTGCAATAATTCCCTGTTCAAATAGAGCCCATAAGGCCCTAAAGTGAACCTTTATGTCCTTTATGAACATACTAAACTGTAAGGTTGAAAGAAGTGATTGGGCTGCTATTTGTTGCTTGTATTGCAGTCTTAAGAGCTGTGTGAAAAATATAATTTGAGATGCATATCTTGTGCCACAGGTAATCACTTCTACTGATCCACTGCATTAGAGAGAAAAAAAACCCACCACTATGCTGAAAGGTGTTTATAAGGAGTTGATGTGATACATCATGAAATATCAATGCCTCTAAATGTAACACAATAATGCTTTACATGGGATTAAAGTCCACTGACATTAGGAAGTGTCTTTTGATGCCATTGGCTCTGTCCCCAGAGATTTATTACCTGGGGTTTAATGGCACTGAGGACTTAAGTAAAAAAAAAAAAAAAAGCTGGTTTTCAGCTGGGTTTGTGCTACTATCATGTACGTCTGGAGATGGGTAAACTAAAACACTTTCACTGTTAAACTGAGTCAAAGGTGTTGTGCAGGATTCCTGGCTTCCAGCTGGTGATTACCATTCAAAGCCCAAAGTTTGGTCATGTTAGAACCCAGTTTTATATCAGTGTTCTCTCTATTGTTTATACCAATTTCCGAGTGCAGTGAAGGACCAAGGTTTGATACCAGCAATGGGGCAAAATCACACTTGAGTGCCCACACACCCTGAATGTTTCCCTAGAAGTGATCTCAGTCTAGTGTTTGAATTGCATTCCTTAAGCATGGATGCTTCTCTCAATCACACACAGGTTTTTCATTCTTTTACAGAAATGCTTTATTTTCTCTTTTGTATTTCATGCATTTACATGAACCTAATTGCAGCTCCCTAGCTCTGCTTTGGGAGTTAAGTGGTGCAACAAGATGTCAATACTCAGAGGGCTTTGCTTTGGAAAAAAATGTTATTGTAACTTGGATGTTGCCTCCTTGGGCTTTTAAAGACTCATATCCAAGAAACAATAGTAGGGTAAAATTAAAAAGATCTGAAAAACGATGAAGTAGTTTTGAAAGGAAGAACTAAGGGAACTACTAAGTAGATTATGTTCAAAGCAAACAGTAGCTGGAGGTGATGACGGCTGGTTTGTTTTAAACTAGGCATCCCTACTTGAATTGTAATTAATTCCAAACTTTTTAGTATGGATTATTTCCCTGACAAAAGTTCATAACGCTTCCTCCCTGAAGTATGGAAATATATCCAGTGATTAGGAGCAGGAGAGCCTGCAGGAAAGCCTTTCATTTCCTCTGTCCCAGAAACCATAATCCTGCAGCAGAGCACAGTAATGGATGGTATGTATCCATTTATCACTGCTATGCATCTAAATGACAGGGTGGACAGTATGTCTTCTTTGCTGACCTTTTTTTTTTTTTTTTCTTTTTTTAAACATTTGTATGGACCAACAATTGAGACAGTACCAAAGACAAGTTAAAATTAAATTGAAATGAAAATATGTGACTTTTTTCCAGTGCATTATACAGTAATACAGAGTCTCCAGGTGGCAGAGATTCCTGTAGTTCTTCTTTCATGGGATTTTTGTTATGAAGTTAATGTTGCCATTTTCTACTGGTTCATCAAGGCAAAAGAAGAAAGTGGGTTTTGTTTAAAATGTCTTCTTAAAAGTGATGAAGTTATGCAGCATTCTGAGAATGAAGTGAGGATGTTTTTCACCTGACCTAGCTCTGTTCTTCTTCCAGTGGGATTTAAAGTACGTTGGTCTGCAAATATGAGTCTACTGGAAGTGTACAGTCACAGCCTGTGCTAGAGGGGAAGCAGCTCTTAAATAACTGAGTTTTCCCTTGCCAGCCTGGATGAGATGGGGCAACCTTGAAAGGGTCTCATGACTCAGAAATGATGAAAAAGATGGCATTAGGTCAGGTCAATGAAAACATTTTTCTGCAGCTTGACTTGGATTTTTTTTTACAAGACTTTTATTGGTGTGAGGTTCCCTCTAGCAAATCCCAGTGGATTTTTTGGCTGAAATAGGTGATTTCAAAAATCTTGAGAATGAAAGAAAAGATTTTCAAGTTACATAGCTAATAAAAGGAATGTCCTTGGTATTTCAGTAATGAAATGCTTTCCAACAAAAAAGCACTTAAAAACCCCACAGCCCACATTGTATTCCTGAGCAATGCTAATTGTCTTGCTTTTATATTCAGTCTTAGGGATTTTTTTCATCCCAAACCTTTATTGAAATAAGCTGAGCCCTACTCGCTTGTTACTAACATCATTACTTTTACACACTGAAAGGAGGAAACAGCTTATTGCACCTCTGTCTGTAAGTAATAACTAAGTTTAACTCTCTCTTGGGCATGAGACACATCTAAATCTTTCTCGTGTGCATGTGTGTGATTATCTTCAGGATTACACTTGAAAACTAGGCTGTTCCTTTAGAACCTTCCTCCCTGATGCTGTGCAGAAGGCAGCCGTGGTGCCCTGAGGGTTGCCAAGGTCTGTTCCATGTCAGCTGGGAACCAGAAGTTGCTGACTGAGCTGTCTGAACTGTGGTAAAGGTAATGGTGGCAGAAAAGAAACAAGGGGCTTTGTTCCTGAATTTTTTGCAGACTTTTCTGCTTACCATTCTTGTTTTTTCATTTCTTAGAGGCCCAGAATTTCAGCAAATGAATGGCTTTGCTGTACAAACAGCATGTTATGAGTACAGCTTTCCAGAACTACCTTCCTACTCCACCCAAACACTGGGTAGTTTTTGCTTCAGTTTGAAATGCTGAGCCTGTTGGAATGCAAGGATTTTTAATTATGGAATTGAATTTTCTTGCTAATTACAAATCTTTATTTTTAGTTGAAAAAGAGGATGATATTAGCCAGCAAGGATGCTTTTAGGGGATTACAGGAGTCCACTTTGCAAACCACAATGTAGAATAGCTTTGTGGAAAAGGCAGTGTGTAATGATAGGTTTCTATAGAACTTTGATGTGTATGGCTTCAAAGAATGAGGGTGTTTGGGCAGCAGCAAGTATTTCTCTTAGATATAATAAGAAAAGACATCCATATGCATTTTGTGTGACTTCAAAAGAGCTAAATCCTACAAAACAAGGAAAGCAAACCAGTTATTTTGCAATGCATTGCTATTTTACCAGTTAGACTCTGAGTATTATAGCATATGTGAAACTGAAACAGTGGAACTTGTAAGATTTGGAATGAATGGGTACAGAGAAGAGCAGACAACAGTTAGAGGCTATTTATTTAATGTATTTTCTCCTTTCCATTGAAGTGGTTCAGTCTGATTGCCTTCTCCAATGAGATGATTGGCTGGCTTGGTGCACAAGTGAAGACACTGTTTTCTTTTGGTTCAAGAACACTTTGACACCGTATCCCATAACATCCATAGGCAAATTGGGAAAGTACTCAGTATGGGATTGAATGGGTGCATAACAGGGTGAATCAAGACCTGGTGGAACTGTTGAGTTCAAAGAGTAATGGCTGGCAATTCTGAGTCCAGCTGGTGGCTAGATCATGGTGACATTCCTCAGGGATTAGTGCTGGGAACATGAAGAGATGGTAATTTCAGAATCTGGCTGACACAGTACAATCTTACCCTGCATGGTTTGTTCCTTGGGCCATAGGTTTCTCACTGACTGGACAGCCAAGGTGGTTTCTTGTGAATTGTCCATAGATTTACTACGGGATTCCAAATGGGCTGTGAGTGGAAACTCTGTCTCGCTGATAATGGCACAGGAAGCAGCTGAGAGAATTTTCTTCACAGTCAAAATACATTATTTTTACTAATTCACAGCAGTCCAAGTCTGGCTTTTAGAAAGACTGAAATCAAACATTTATGGATTCCGGAAAGGGAGCCAAAATAGACAGTAGAATAATATTGCATTTTTACTGTAATCTTGCTATTTTAGACTTAAGTTTAGAAATACTATGTGCAGTTCATTATGTCCTGATCAGCTTTGCTTTAATTTGCAGTAGCAGCAAGTTGGGCAGAATTTCCAGTTGGGGTGTGTTTGCTTTCAGAATGAACTTCTTATATTTTAGGAAATGTGCTAATTGCAGGTTTAGTTTTGTTTTAAAGACAATGTCTGCATTGCTGAACTTGTATATGTTTAGCAGTGCTAAGCCCAGGCCCTGCCTGTGCTGCCTGAAACGTGTTTGCTGTGTGTTCTCTTTGGGAGCTCCCCACCAAAAGAATCTCACGTTTCTCTGAGACCAGCCTGTCTTCATGTGAATGAAGTGATTCCTCTTAAAAATGTCATCCCTTAGTCAAGAATGTGCTCCAACATTTTGCTTATAAAACTGAGTAATCTCTGTAGCCATAAGCCTCTTTTGAGATAATAAATCATAATGATTGCTCATGATAAGCACTTTGTTTAGGCTTTTCCTGCACTGAGTCAGCAGTAGCTGAGCTGACTTTAGTTACCTTGCATGACAAAGTCCAAACAGAGAATTTGTGGCCGTGTGGGCTCCAGCACAGACCAGGGTCCCTGCTACTGACTTCAGCTTTTGACTGATTTGTTCCAACTGCTGAAATCTGCAACAGTGTTTTCTCAGACATGCCCTGAATGGCTCCCCATTACAGTCTCTGTGCAGCCTTGGACATTTGGAAGTAATTTTATTTCCCACTGTATCCTGGAGGCTTGACTGTTGTTGTCTGAGAGTATTTGTATAAGCACTGCTGGCATGAGGCTCTTCAAGTCCCTCCTTCACCCTGTTCTCCTGCAGGCACCCAGCAATATGTCCAGCCAGCCTACTTGGGAACTGAAATAAAACCAGAGAAAAAGAAGGTTAAACATGTTTACATCTGACCTCCTCGTGGGATAACTTTAATGAGTTAGTTTAACTAAGTGCTTTTGAAATAGACACGTCTATGACTGGCATAACCGTAAGGAAGGGACCAATCTGACTAAACTTTGAGCAAGGTTGCTCCTGCAGTTTCCTGCCTTGTCTGGGGTGTTTATAAGGATTGAGTATTGTTTAGTAGCTCAGGACCACTAAGGTTAAGATGCAGAATACACCACCATGATTTGCTCTTAGGGAATTGAATAGTATAACAAACACTGGATAGTGCTGTGGGACCAGTGAAAGAAAGCCTTTCTACTGGAAGGGATCCCAGTATATTCTGCCATTGTGTTCAGCATGTGTTGGATCTTGTAATAAAAGGATTTTACTTGATTGTCCTGAGTTGGAAATGAAAATTACCTGTAAACAGGCAAGCAAAACTTCTATTTGCCCTGATGGAGACATAAATCCATGAACCTTGTGAGAAAAAGGGGGAATAGGGGCCACCAAACCAATCATAGTGTAGTACTGATTCTGTCCAGGTAAGTGTAGAAGCAGTTGCATATTTCAGATATTGATTTAAAATTAATGTGTAAGTTTTTAACTGTATCCTAAGCATAGTTTTCCCTATTCAGTTTCCCCATTCAGCCAAAATTGAAATCACTATGCTGGAACAGAGATTTGCTTATTTATTTAGGCACAATTTTCTTGAAGAAACAAACCCCAGCTGCCAGGTCACACTAAGAGAGCCCTTTACCTGAGAGATGATTTCTTCTCCCAAGTCAGGGTGTATTGTTCTGCTGTTGCTTCCTGCTTCTGGACTGCTATTCAGAGCTTGGAGGCTGGGTTTTCTTGGTTGATGAATCTCAGAGGCTGAACTCCCTCCCCTTAGTGCCAGCCAGAGGCAGTGTATGGCTTTAGGAAAGCTTCATTGATGGTCACAGCAATTTCAAGAATTAAGTCTCTTCTCGGAGCTGACTTGCACCTTGATGCTTCACAGTATTTATTCATACTTAATGGTATTTGTGGCCTCTGCAGGAAAACAGTTGAGTCTATAATTTTCCAGCTGAAAATATGTTTTAAAATTATCTACATTATTTAAGAGAACACCCTGGAACTTTTCTGCTTTTGAAGGCTTGCAGCTCCTTGTCTAGAGACCTCACCTCTTCAATCACACTGAAACTCACTTGGACTTTAAAGCATTCAACACTTTTTATTCTGTGGAATGCTGTTAAAAAGGCTTATTAATTGTCAACTTTGCAAATTATCCCCTAGGATTTTTTTTTAAGCAAGAGCTCTGAAGGTTAGATTAAATCCCCCACCTCTTTTCCTAAGAAAAAGTTCTGATGAAACCTGGTTTCCTACAGGTTTATGTTTTAAACTTTATGCTTGTGTACATTCCCAGAAGTATAAAGCAAGGGATCTGTTTTTATCCACTTTTTTACAAGGGAGGTGGGGCAGTAACTTGGAGCTTGCTTCTCTACTTAAAAGTGTATGTGCACAAAATTGTGCATCAATTCAGTCTTTTATTGGTAAAGTATTCCAGGTTCCTCCTCATGTATGTAACTGTAAAATACTTAGGTGAATTCTCTCTGTTAGTCATTATTAACAAGAATTTTTTCTGTGCAAAAAATGCAAAATAGATTTTGTATTTGTAAGCACTCCTGAAAATGATCTGATTTTCAGAATAATTGCTGTTTATATTATAATTTGCTAGTCACAGTAATTAGGATAATACTTTACTGCTACTCCAAGAAAAAAATTGCCAGAATATAAACAAAACAGGCAGTCTGATTCTTATTGAAGTAAATGTCAGAGTTTTTCCCATTGATTTAATGGGATCTGGATCAAGCCCTCCATTATTGTTGCAGCAGGCTGACAGTCAGACATTATTAACAGCAAGCTCCTCTGTCCCTGTCTTGGCAGTGAGTACACATGCACAACAGCACATCTGCACAATGGTCCCTAGCACGGATCATCTTTCACTTTGATTTACTTCTGCACCTCTGCTTTGTGAGTCAGCAGAATTAACTTTTGTAATTCATATCTCAAAACTCAGCTTTTCATTTTCTAGCTTTTTAAACTTTAAAAGCACTGTATCTGTGTAATCTTATATTTCCCTATGCTATTCACAAACTAGTGTGAGGATGACAAAGGGAGGATGAGAGGATCCCCATGCAAGCTTTTTATTTCTAACCCTTTTTCATTAAATAACCATACCTCCTCTGTCCCAGTCTTTTTATGTTAAGCAATACAAATGAATTGGAGTTTGGTTACACTATGCATCAAGAAGCTCTTCCTGACAGAAGAAATCCTAAAACTGGCAGACTGCTTTAAGTACCAGTCATCATCTTTTTTGCTTTTGTTAGACTGTGTTCTCTACCACTGTTGGTCTGCCAGCCTCTGGACTCCTTTAATTAGCACATTTGGTAGGACCAGTAAAAATGTGATGAAAAGGAGCTGCTTTGATGCCAAATCCTTTTCTCTTCATTGCCATTTCATCTATGACTCAAAGCTGTTCATGTCTGCAGAAAACACTCCTCTGCAGGTTTTCTTGGGCCATTTATTTCCTAAAGTAGGTCATTGAAAGATGTATTCCTGTCCTTCATATACCTGCCATCATCTCAGCTGAGGTAGTAGCGGTTCACTGCTTCTGCTTTTTATGGTGCACATTTTTGTGGTGTCATTTTTTCTCTTTCTTTCTATTTGTTCTGCCTGTTTCCATGTCCAGGCCTTACTTTTCTTTTTTCTTGTGCAAGATGTGAACCAGGAATCAGTGAAAACCATATGGGCACAATAATGTGAAGTAAGTAACTTTAAACAGCAAATGAAGCAGCAGTAAATTTCCAGGTGTTGCTTTCAAAATGATGTAGTGAAAAACCAAAATCATTTCATGTGCTGCCTTTTAAAACCCTTGTCCTGCTGTTGGCTTGTTGAGGAGTGGAATTAACCTTGAGAGAGTCAGCACAAGCAGCCCAAAGCAGGGTAGGGCTTACACACCTGGTCTGTGCACAAACTCTGGTACTTGCTTGTGATGACTGATGGGTGTTGACAGCCATCTAGTGGCTGGGATGTCATGTTGGGTCCCCTGTCCCCTTCCTCTCCCTCAGTAATTAGTGCAGCTTCAGTAGTGGCACCAAACTGGGCCTGGGTATGTCAGGGACTGGTGTGATTTTACTTCCAAGCTGCTGATGCGTAGTCTCTGTGTCTGTAAGTTAGCTATAACTGACTGTTTGACTGCTGATAAATTAATTGTTTAAAGTAAAACCCAACACATCAATATATAGCAGAAAAAAATTGCATTTCACTTACTGTGCTTTGCATTCAAATTCTTTCTAAAGGTTGGTTGTTGTGTAAGCTCATGGATGAATGAGTCCTTAAATATATCATTGAGTGTTTCTCCTACCTTGCCTTTTATATTTGCAGACTGCTTTGAAACTCGGTGGATTTGAATCCTGTCTGTTCTTTTGTCAGGTCCAATACCAAGTAGAGTTGTACTTTTTTGTTGGTAAGAAAGGAATTGGTTAATTGCCTCATTAAAAATTTCCAAAGCTGCTTCTCAGGCCACTCAGCACCTTGTGTTACAGCTGTAGAGGTAGAAAGAACATGTGATATATAAGGAGTTTGTAAGTTGGTCTCTGTGATGAAAATAAACCTGCAAATTTCCAAGCCAGAGAGGAAATGGTAGAATGATTTCCTTTGCTGCCTTTGCTGCTCTGGGTGTAGCTGGATAACGTGCCTGCAATTCAGGCCTGGGAGTAGAATGTCAAAATCTTCTTGTGAAATGAGCTGGCTTTGAAAACAGCTGCCCTATCTGGGTTACTCTCTGTGTAATGCAGTCACAGCAGAAAGAAAAACTAGGAGCACTGAATGTAATCAAAAGATGTACAGTTGTGTTTTCTGACAATATTATGAGGTGGTAGGTTTTTTTGTTGTTGTNTTTTTTTTTTTTTTTAATTACCATCATATCTGCAATCTGATAGGGAAGCAGACTTCTTAGTAACTTTCAGAAGTTGGTATGTGCTTTTTCCCCTGCCTTTGTCTGCCTCTTTCCCAGCCACTGAGTGAGACCCAGGCAGAAGCTAGTCACCATCTGGCTCAGCTCTGATTTGCCAAAGCAGTTGCTATGTGGTTTATTTGAAGTTATGACAGAATGCTGACTTTGGGTTCAATAACTTAGCAATTTCATTTATGCAAACTGCTGCTCTTTTGAGCAGCACAACGAGTTCTGTGGGTGATACGTTAAAGAAGACGTAGACCATATGCCAGACATCTGGGGGGAAAAGGCTAAATATGTCAGACAGTGCATTATGTCATGCTCACTAGGGAGAAGTGAGAAGAGTGGTTTCCAAAATACGATCTGCAGTTTGGAAAATGATTCTCACAGTGTCATAAATGGACTGTACAGCACACTTGGTTGATGTCTTTACTTCACACTGAAAACATTTCCTCCTGAGCTTCTGTAGCACCTCTTTGAGTGATTTTGTCTGTTGGTGTGATAAAGCGATTGAAGAGGAGCTGAGCTGGTGAAAATTTCAATTTGAGTTTGTGTTAGAAAGCTGTTAGTGATGGCAGGCAACAGTTAATGATACATCTGCTCCTTTTCTTCATGCTTTGACATTGATGGAGTAACTGGACTTGAGATGAGGCACACAGCTGAAATTCCAAATCTGTTCATATTTATTACTTTGTAATTTTCTGTTTACATCTGGTTTAAATTAGAACAGAAATGTATAGAACAGTGAAATTGTCCTTGTGCTTAGGGCTGTTAATTTTTACACTAGTAATGAGTTTGCTTAAACAAACAATGGTTGTGATCTCTGACTGTAGGGATGTGTCCTGTGTGTATAATTAACCATACTCCCAGTCTTGTATCAGTTAGAAATTAGACATACTTGGGAATTTTCAGTAGTAGTTTTAACTGGATTGTCCAATTTCAAAGACATTTTTGATAGGAGGGATTTCTGTGGTTAGATGGAGCTCCCACCCACGTAAGATTAGTTTTCTCTGCAGCATCTCAGGGGTCAGGAGAATAATTTTTGGACTGTGAGTAACATCTTTGCTGTGTGTGACTCAGACACTGTCTTGATGCTGGGATTCTTGGTTTGCAAGTTGTGACACATGGTTTAGGGACAGCATGGAAACGGTTCTTTGGTTTTGTGGCTGCTTGCTCCTTTAGAGGATGAAATATTCATTGGGACAAAATGAAGGAATCTTTTCTTGCTGCTAGGGCATTCTATGAAATGATGGATACACACAGCTTTCTACTTTGTTTTTTGAAATCTTTCTCAGACACATTTTAATTTTAGGAGAAGATACTGAGATATACTCACCTCATGAGTAAATAATCCAAACATATCCAGTGTGTTTTGCTACAAAGTAGAAAGAAAACAATGGCAAAGACTTATATATGGTAAAACAGTACAAATGTGTGATTGTGTGAATAAGTACATAGAGAGGATGTATGCATATAGTCAGTCCAATACTGATCCTATATAAATAATGACATAGGATGGTCTTTCATATATGGTTAAAATACCTAAGGGGTATTTTGTATGTAGTTAAGATATACCCATGGCAATATGATGTGTGTGCTGGGTTAATCACATGGGGCCACAAGCAGCTGGACTGTAAAAACTGAACATAAGTAATTTAAGGAACCTCTTGTCACTCAGCTGGAGATACTGCTGCAAGTACCACTGCAGTGGTCCTGCTGCAAGTGCCACTGGACAGAGGCTGGCTGTCCTGTTTGGAAGATTTGATTCTCTGTGCTGGTATTCTCCCACACCAATAAATAAACCTCACCCAATCAATGGGATTGTCTTTTTTCTTTCCCCCAGCTGCTGCCATGTCATCACAGTTGAATCCTGTCCATCTGGCTGTGTAAGCCAGCAGGGAGCAGGCACTGTGGGCTGTTCCATACAGAAGTGTCGCAGATTCTTGTCCCTGGCCAGATCCTCTAACACCCTGTGCTCAGCACTTCGAGCAAGGACTTGACAGGAGTTCCTCAGGGCAGAGGTGACACCCCACTGAGCAGGGTGACATCCAAAGACTCTTGAGGCAAAGTTCATTTGATACTGTGGGGGACTTTGTGCCTCTATTTTACTTCTTTCTGATCAAGAAAGAAGGTGGTAAAATAAGAAAGACGTGTCTTAGAAGTCCTTAACATCAGCTTCAGCTATGCTGGTGGATTGTTTTCACTGTGTACATAATGCTGCTTCTCATATCCAGATGTGCTCTTTCCTTGTCCAGTCCCATTCCTTCCATTTCCTGGTTGGAAAACGTGTTGTATATTCTCTCCTCCATCCCAGGAGAAGATGGTGAAGAAATGGCCTGCACACAGAATGGACAGGTGTACCTGAACAGGGATATTTGGAAACCTTCACCGTGCCAAATCTGTGTCTGTGACAACGGCGCTATTCTCTGCGATGAAATCCAGTGCCAAGATCAGCTGGAGTGTGAGAACCCCCAGGTGCCCCCAGGAGAGTGCTGTCCTGTGTGTCCCCACACATCTCGGGATTTTGATCCCACCATTGGTAAGAGCCTTTTCTAGTTTGAAAGGATAGACAGCCCAAAGAACTAGGAAGCTTGTGATATTGAAGTTCCTAGTGCTATTTTAATGGTGAAAATATAAATCTGGAAATAGTAGATACCTGACAGTTATCATCCCTCTTGGGCTGACCCACAGCTGACTTTAAACAGTTTGCTTTAGATTCTGAGTCTGATATAAGCACAAATGGCTTTACAGCTAAGAGGTTGATCTGAAATCTGTCTTGATATTTTAAAGTTGAATTCTGGCTTCTTTTTGTGGTTCATCTGAAACTGGAAGATAAATACATATAATAAACATACTAAGATGAATATGTATTGAATACATAACTATATATAATAAGTGTATTCTTTCAAATGCTTCATTCAGGGACCCTCTAATAGATGAGTAAAAGTAAAATGTTCCCCCAAAATAAAAACATGATCCTTTTGTGAGACATAGAAGTATTATTGATTCCCTATTTGCATATTTTCTGTTATATACCTTAAAGATAATGTTTTTTCCAGTCCAGTTCTTCTTCCAGGAGGGACTTGGATAAAAGAATTTTTTTTTAACCTTGCAATTAGAGCTATATAATACTGGGTATTGAATTATCAGAGCTACATTCAGTGGATAATAATTAATTTCTTTGGGAGATAAAAATGCTGTTGATCAGCTTAATATTGAACAAAGTGGTGATCAAGACCAGAGCAGGGACTTGTGTAGTTGAGCAGTGGAGCAAGATGTGGTGAACATTAATAAATAGATGGTGCATCCTGCTCTGTTTTGGGAGTCATTGGGCCAACACCAACAGGGTACACCCAGCAAATATAAAAGCAGTATGGATACATTCCCAAATTCCTTACTATTATTTGAGGTATTTATAAAATATTCTTCTGAAGGATTTTTGTGGGCCTGATTGTGGCTTTATGGCTCTAAATGCAGGCTCATGGGTAGTGCAGGTGCTTCTTAAAAAAGAAAAGGTCAAAAATCTGTCTGTGAGTTCTGTCTTCTGAGAAATACCATGTAATATGTTATGGATCCATCAACAATTATTGTTGAAGTCAGTAATAAAGTTTCTCTTGACTTCCTGTCAGTCATTAGGCCAGCATATGACAAGCCATCACAAGAAACTCTGCTTTCCTGAAGTGTTTTTTGTTGTTCTGTACAATGAGGAAAAAGGCTGAGAACCAGGGGACATTTTTGCAGTGTTCTGTTTGCTCACACCTGAAGAAGGGAATATGTGTGTCCCTGGAAACTCCCCCAGCTCCCTCTAGGCAATGCACCATTCCCTCTGCATCCAGTATCAGGGGTGGCTCTAGCTGCAGCACCAGCACTCAACTCTTACTGTATTCTGTCTCTCAGAGTGAAACCACTAATATCTTCTCTTTTTGTCTTTTGTCCTTCCTCATAGGTAGAGGAAGAAAGGTAAGATTTCCTTTACGTTTTTTGTAATGTATTATTACTGGTAAAAGACTCGCATGCATCTCTTTGAAGCACATCATGAAAGATATATATAATCTCTGTTAAAAACATGTAGTTCTTCCTCTTGGCCTTCCTTGGTGGCTAGGGAGATTGCAGTCCACATGGAAAAAACATTGGGATGCAGGCAGAAATCCTGATCTTAATACAGAGAATCCCTTGGCTGAAAATCCCTGCTGCCTACATCAAAGGAATTCCAGTTTGAGTAATTTGGTGGTTTCACCTCTAGCAGTACCAGAGGCTGAGGGAAGCTACCATTATGTCAGTTGATGCTGAACTGTTAAAATGTGCAGTTGGTTTTTGTGCTGAGGCTGAGCTGCCCACTGGGCAGGAGGTAGCACTGGGATCTTGTGTCCTTGCCCAGAGCCACAGTTCTGTGGGCAACTTCTCTCATTGTGTGCAGTGAAACAAAGGGAAGACCTGTTCTTACAAAAGAAATTAAAATTCATCGCCATAAATAGGCTTCTAACATAGTAAATAACTGCAAGAAATAACTGGAAAAGCTTTTAGATAATCAGGTACATGCACTCACCAAAACTGAGTACTTTCTATGCAGAGGTAGTTTATGTAAATAAATGGACTGTAACCACCTTATTATTTATAACTTGATAAGCAAGGCAGGAAATTTTTTTTTCTTTGCAAAGTCTTCTTTTTTTTCCTTAAAAAAAACCAATTACCACCAATAGGTTTAAATCCAGTTATTTGATGTAACATGTAATCATTGTCAACACATTCAGCTCATAGAAAAGTCAATCATCAAATGCTGTTGTCCTTCACTCTGAAGCTATGCAGTATCATTGTCCTCTGTCCCTAGGCTGCAGATGGATTTCTATATTCATGGATTTGATTATACATATTTTAATTTAGTGTCTTGAAGAAACGGAATCTAAATGCTGCTCTAGGCTCTGTATTTTGTGTGAATCAAATCATCCAACAACAGAACTTCAACATTATTTTCTAGCAATTTCTACCAGTTATAGCAGAAAAGTTTCATATATTTTTTTTAGTTTGTATCTTTTTTCATGCAGTAGATTACACACGTAAAGAATAATTTTAATTTATAGCCTTCATTTAATCAGTGTCCATAGTCATTAAAATCATATGAATTATTTGTCACAGGTAATGTAACTTAGTTTTGTTGTATCCTTAGAAAAGCCTTAGCTTTCATCACAGTCACAGGGATGGTATTGGTGAAACTGGTACTGGTAATTGTACTTACACTTCTGGCATCTGATGTCTTGGAATCTTCTTCCTACAGGGACAAAAAGGAGAACCTGGAATAGTGCCACCTGTAAGTCAATATTTTCTTTATCCATCAGCACATCCTAATTGTGCACACATTAGTGCTTTAAAGCAGAATAGCAGTAATGAAGTAAATACAACAAAACCATACAGCCTAGGAATGAAAGGAGTGGAATTAACTATGCTGTTTCTCATACATAATATTAGAAATTCCTGTTAGTTGTTAGTTCTTCGGCCACAATCTTTATTTTAATGGTTAGGTTTTTGGAAAGTATAATGGTAAATTAGTACCTGGCAAGTGGTGAAATAAAATTTCACTATCCATTTATTCCTTTCTAGTGTGAAGAAAACAGATTTAAATAACCAATAAGATGAGCCTAAATCATTGTAATTTACTTATTTATTTAACCTTTCCTAGAGGACCAATGACACTTCTAAGATTTTGCTCACATTGCTAATGAAAAGTCTCCAAACTGGGAACAGATAACCAGTGGAAATTATATTTACTTTTTTTTTTTTCCTCCCCTTTCCCTAAAAGGCCTTTTAACTTGCTTGGAACTTTAATGTCGTGCCTTGCTATTTACTTTTCAACAACTGATTTTCTGTAGGACAGTCATGAGAAATGCAGCCATGTCATGTGGTGACTTTAATTTATATTCCCTGCTCTAGGTTTCAGGGATACGAGGTCGCCCAGGACCAGCTGTGAGTACTTTTTGATCTTCTGCTTCTCTGATGAGGCATTTGCCACTTTGTGCCATGTCTGGTTTGTGTTGTGAGGGTGACGTGGAGCAGGATTCTGCCACTCCTTGGTGGGTGTTGTCTGCAGAGCCACTGGCTTTGAGGAGGAGAGAAGATGATGGGATGTTTTTACCATTGTTAGGCCAGCCATGCCTGAATGAATGGATGTGTGCTTGTAGCATGGGAATGTCTGAGGCTCTGGGGGGCCAGGTGGGTGCTGGGGAGTGCCTGAACAGCAGGGACCAAGCAGGAGGAGCTGCAGGGTGCTCCATGATGTGGCTGAGCACAGAGCAGTCCTGGACTAGCAGGGATGGTGTCTCAAACATGTACATCTCTGAATGAAGGACCTCCAGCATTCAGAAAACCTTTGATGGATTAATGGTTTCACCTCTCATGTGGAGCACATGAGAAATGAAACCATTTTGATTTCTGCATCATGGTTCTACTCCCTTCAGGCAATGTACAGTTGAGAAGAAGTATTGAATACTTGGTGATTATAGCTGTTCCCTTCATGATGATGAAGGGAATTAATTTTCAAATAGGCATTGGATTTCATATTTTCAGAGCTTTTTATTAATCATTATGTAGTTTAAAAGAGACTTAATATTTCTGATCTTTCTTTTAGGGACCTCCAGGCTCACAAGGTCCACGAGGAGAACGAGGACCAAAGGGAAGGCCTGTAAGTTATTAAATATGTCAGAAATAAACCACCTGAACCAACCTCTAAAGATTAAATGGCTTTAAACTGTCTCTATGTCTTCTAGGGTTACCAAAACTGTCCTCGTATTTTCCAAGAATCAGGTATCAAACAGGAAAACATCTCTATTTCATTGTTCCCAGGGTAGATTGAAACCTGAATATTTTGAGAAATTGACAGAGGTTTAGCAGTAATTCCCCTAAAGCCATACTTTCTCAACAAACATTCTCAGACAGAACTGGAACATCACGTTCCCGTGATTAGAACTCAATGGCTGTTTGCTGGTGACTGCTGTGCAGCAGCAGCAGTGTGAGCTGTGTGCCTCAGTGCACTGCAAAAAAGACAAAGCTCAGAAAGTAGCAGGAGTTAATATGTGACTATGTTTGTTGGTATGCTGGTGAATAATGTAACCAGGATTGCTCAGTGGAAATAAAGACTTCATAAGGGAATTTCAGTGTCTGCATGTGGAGAACCACAGGAAGGCCAACAAGGAGTGCTTGAAAATACCCCAGATGACATGTTCCTTTTGAAAAAGCGAGGTCAAAGAGCAAAAGCTGCTAAAAGCAGCTTTAAGAGTCAAACCATTGTAATTTCAATGTGGATATTTTCCTATCCCTCAGGAGAGAGCAAGCCAATACTGAGGTTAGGCATAGGGCTAAACCAGTCTCCCTTGCCCTGTTTCCAGTGTGTGCCTGTTGTCTGCAGCTGGTAATGATGTTGTTAAAGCAGTGCAGTAAGTGTGTAGCCTCTTTGAGATGCTTGCCAAGCCACTGCTGCTCTTCTGATTTCCAGAAGATATTTGTCAGAAGAATGAGTATCAAAATGCTTAATAGAACTCTGGGAATAGTTGTGCAGTCTTGGGGTGTACAGAGGAATCTTGACTTTTTCTAAATGAGACTGTGTCTGAAATGCTTTCCTAATGTGCAGTATTGTCCATGAGATGCTAAGTAAATTCTGATTCCCTGCCATGCCTCCCTTGTGTCTCTACAGAGTGGTGGCTACAAGCACCTAAAATCCCAAAAGGCTTTGAGTCCTTTTGACACAGGTTATTATTCTGCTTTCAAGGAATAATAAAAGATTGAGAAGCAGTCAGCTCCTTTGCAGATGTTCTGTAAGAGACTCTGGTGAGCTGTGTGTATGCCAGAATGTGGGTCTGAGACCAAGAGCACTGCTCTCACAGACACAGTGACTGCCAGTGCAGAGATTTATTTTTACTTGTGGAAAGGAAATATCAGCTCAGACCTTCAGTTTAGATTATGAAAACGACTCATGGAGCAGATAACCTTGTACAGACTGCCTTTGTAAAATTAATATGGGTAAATACATCACTGACTGGGGATGCTAATGGACTAAGCACAGTTCCAAGCTGTTTATTTGTTTCTCCAGATTATTTTTTGCTGTTCTTTACAGTCATGTTCCTCCTGACTAGTGAGCAGGACTCTGCTGTGGCTCTTTGCCTTTCACAAAAGCAGGACCCTTGGATGTAAAATGAATTCAGGACCATTAGCATATTTTTACACCAGATTGTTTGTTAGTGTAACAGTGAGAAACAGCTAGGGGATAGTATGGCTGCATTTTCAGAAGGCACCCAGGGAGGAGGAGTTTTGGAGCATGATGACATTTTAGTTGTTTAGAAATGGTCTTTTGAAGACAGAAAATAAACCTGGACATCCTCAGAACCATTCATATGTTTTTCTTTCCATGTGAATTTACACTAGATTTTATTTGCAGTAGCAGTTTAAGTAGATTGATATTTGGGAGTGTTCTACTATGAGCTGCATTTTCCTTTTATTTTATTACAAACAAAACCTTTAATCCTGACCAGCAGCAGTGGTGGGCCAGAATGAGAAAATTGTGTGTTTAAAGGGTGCCACCTCGTGGCATTTGTGAGAATGTTTTTCCTTTCTCCGTCGTTTATTTATTGATTTTTTTTTTTTAAATTTCATTTTATTTTTTTGGAACCTTACTGAGCTTGAACTGGTGAAAGAAAAGGAAAGGGCTTTTTTCTATACATGTCAACATATAAATACACTAAAATAAATAAAATTTTAATCAAGCTTTTATTAAAACCCCACCAAACTGGTTATATACACTAGTTACTTGCTACCTACAAATACAAGCATGTGTTTTGGTGACTTTTTGGTCTTGAGGTATGTCATTGCATTTCTGCTTTTGAAGCAGTTTGAGTTTTGGTGACTAAAAAACAGGTCCTTTTCTAAAAAGAAATGAAAAAAATGGGCCTTTTTCTCGATTAGATTTTGTTAAGATGCCTTGTTTGGGTATTGAAAATAAGCAATCCTACTGAAACTTGCCAAAATCTGTATAGGCAACTGTGGGGGTTTTGTTGTTTCATTTATTTATTTTTTTCCTAATGCTTAGCTTTGTTTTATTTCTGTTTTGAGAACAAACAAATAAGGTATCTCAGTCTTTTCCTCATTGGGACAGTATGCACTTTTAGGTTTTGCAGTGTGTCCTTGAGTTTATAATAAATATATTTAAGAAGAAAGTTTTGTGCTAAAATCCTCTACTTCCATCCAACATGCATAGACCTTCTCATTTGTTCAGAATACCATCTGTTCACAGCTCCTTCTGTGAACCATATTAGTTCAAACCATAGCACTTCAGACATAAATTCCACTGAAATGTGTTGCAGACACAGTACTCGCCTCATGGAAACACAAGCAATCCGATTTTTAATTGTGTTTGAAAAGATGACTCAGTGAGCCAGGCTTCTAAAAGTTTCAGTTTAAGGATCTTTAAAACAGAAGAGCTCATTACATGGTCTAAAACTTCTCCTTGCCTTGGTTAAACATTTTATTCTAATGAAAAGATGTAGTAATGAGCACTTCAAAGTCTATTATTGAAGCATGTCTTTATTGGCCCCATTATTACTCATTTTGTTCCACTAATGTTTTATTCGCTGCCTCCATATTTAATTTTAGTTCTTACGTGAGTTGAGTGCAGTTTAGGAATTAAAAGTGGGAATCAAAATGAGAGACATGGAATGGGCTCTAACCTCTTCTGTAAACACTAGCTAGAGGTGACTTCAGCACCAGGTAACTTTCCCTGCATCTCTGGCATTGTAGCTGTGTTGAGGATTCAACAGTGGTATGAACTGGGTAAATCATTCATGATGTCAAGCAGGATATAAAAATCCAGCATTACTCTGCAATTCCCTAAGCCTCTGTGTGTATTTACACTTATGAAGTTAATTAACTTCATTCTATATGGTGTACAAAGCCAAAGAGTTTTTCAGGAATAGTGTACTCTAGTGTGGAATGATAAGAAGCCTGAGTTTCTAAAAGAGCCTGTGAGAGAAATTACTGCAGTTTACTTACTTATTGGATTTGTGATTCATTTTAGTCAGTGCTTCTGATCTGAAGGTGGGAGCAGAGCTTTAGGGATGTTGTTTGTTTGAGGATCTTTCTGTAGAAAAAAAATTTTATCCCAAAGAGGCAGGTATTTGCCAGTTACAATGATTTCAATGACTACCTTTGCACACTGTTGGCATTCCTGATTTTCTTTGTAGGGTCCTCGTGGTCCTCAAGGGGTTGATGGGGAACCTGGTATTCCTGGCCAGCCTGGTGACCCTGGTCCTCCAGGGCATCCAACTCACCCAGGAGCAGATGGAATAAGCAGGGTAAGTTCTACATTTGCTCTAGCTGAAAGTGGAGTGTTGGACCAGATCCTCATGATGTAAATGGTAACTTCCCTTTGGCTCTGTGACGATGGAATGCTGTGCCCACACTTCCTGTCTCCCAGTCATTAGGGGCAGCAGCTAGTGGCACTGCAAATTCTGCCAAAAATTGAGACAAGTTGAATGTGAGAAACCTGGGAAAGGATGCACCTTTCACAGAAGATTTTAGCATCTAGAAAAGCCTAACTGCCCTAATCTAGAACCACCACGAGGGTGCTGTTACTTCCACCAGCCAAGGGGTCTGAGCAGTTGTACACAGGAAATGAGTGCACCAAATTAGGAATACAGAAAAGAGAAAATTAAGATGAATTATATATAACCAATGAGAGAAACTAGAATGTCGTTGATTGTACTTCTTGCTGGAATTATTCAGACCAACACTGAGAGGATTAAGTAAGAGATTGTTTGTGAAAGCAATGCTAACCAGCCATGGAAACAGACAAGGTATTCTGCAAGTCTTCTCTTTCTCCTTCCCCTTCTATTGGACACTAATTATGATTGATAGTTAAATACATATTTGAATTTATCAAGTGTTTTCACTTACATATTTATTGCTGTTTTGACACCTGTTTTGATTTCTCATTTCATTGTTCCTGAGACGTTACTGAAAACAATAGAGTTACAGTGACAAAAATCTGCAATATTCTTGTTAAGCCAATGACTTAACCACACTTCCAAGCAGTCCTGAATCCAGCAGACTCAGCCCAAGTAAATATCTTCAGCACACAGGAATCTCTTAGAATCACAGAAGCACTGTAATGGGTGTTAGGCTGTTATCCTATATAGAATTCCACAGAAAATATGGAAGAAAAGTGTGGCTGGAAATCTATGACATTTTTTTGTTTGTATTCCTGTCTCTGGTGTCAGGCAATCTCCAGCCTTTAGAAAATGTGTTTGGTGACCAAAGTAATGAGTAACTTACTGTAAATGCTGGAAGATTTGAATCCACGTTTGAGCTGTTGCTTGAGCTTCTCAGCCCCTCTAAGCCCTGGCCTGCTGTGAGTGAGGATCTGGTTCTGAATGAAGCAAAATTAAACTGTTGATTTCAGCTATATGTTTGCAGAAGAAGGAAGGCACTGAAGTTTCTCCCTTCTCTAATTCATTGGTCTCTGTATATTGATAGGAACAGCAATGGCTTTCAGCTTTGATGCATAAGGGCAAAGTGCTTAAAAATTCTAATTTGCAGTCATAAAGTCAGCAACATTTCCATTTATCTTATGATATTTCTGAACTTGAAGCATGGTGTGAAAAAAAAAAGTGAAAGAAAAAGTAAGTCTTAGAAGACATGAAGGAATATGGCAGCTTCGGTTTAGATTTGAAGGTCATGAAAAAATGTAATTAATTTAGTGGGAGGCTTTCCTCTCTTTAGGTCATGTTACACTTGTTTAATATTAAAGTGGAAATAGAATATTAGGCATATAATGTATTCGTGTGGTCTTTGAATCTTTAAACATCTCAAATTTATGGAAAAGACAACTTTTGTTTTAGAGATTAAAACAAGAATTTAGTTGTTAGCACTGTGAAAACTAGGTAAGCAGTGAAGATGTGATTACATGGATTTTTGCCTGATAAACCATCACAATGACTTACAGCTAAAATCACCCATCTTATTTTTCCAGCCCTTTTCAGCTCAGATGGCAGGACTGGATGAGAAGTCTGGACTTGGCAGTCAGATGGGATTGATGCCTGGTGCAGTGGTAAGGCCACATCAGCCCTGTACTGTAAGAGAGGCTGGAAGTGGAATGCATGTACAAAAACCCAGAAGGCAATTCATCCTCTTCAGCTTCCTGTGCCTTTAGAGCCTGGTTGTACAGTATATCCTAGTGGGGTTTTGTGCAGTACCTGGGGAAGAAAGTGGAAAAAAACGTTTTCTCTTTAATTATAGCTTCTTCTCCCACCTCTATCCTTCTCTTCTGAAGTATATCAGCTGCTAACAGTAAGGTACAGGAGAAAAAGAACAGCTCCTCTTGAGTCACTGCAGAGTGACTGAAAATTTTCAGGTATATCACAAAGCAGCATAAACAAATGTGTAACTTCTTTTCACTTGATGACATGAAATCAGGTTGGTTTTTTTCTGTAGTAATTAAAAAAATTATTTCCCAAACCTTAGCTCTTAAATCTGTGCTTTATTTCAAGACAGGCCTTCTATTTCTCCAGAGGGCTCTATGGGGACTCACTGGGGACTTAATGATAACACTGAAATTTTCTACTGTCTATGAAAGCTCTTTCACCATACTAATTTTTCTCATCTGGAACTCCTGGGATTTTTTCTCAATAATACCTCTCTTCACTTTTGGTATTTTGAAAGTATGGTTGCCCTCTGCGCTGAGATTTTTAACACCCATTTGTAAGGAAATCATCCTTTGGTGATTGTACTGCCCATGATTTTGCCCACCTGAATCTTATCTGAGTCCCCCTTAGTAGCCTTCAAAATCAGTTCCAATACCATATGAAAGGTTCTAAAGATAATCTGATATTTTTCGTTAGGAATAACTTTTGCAGGGATTTCTTCAAGGAACTTATTGATGAATGTCTCTCTTCAGTGAATTTTCTTTCTGAACATACAAAGATTTTTTTCCACACCACTGTCCTACTTTGTTGCTTTCATTGTTTTGCTTAATCCTTTCACTCAGTTTTTCTCAAGGTGCTGCATCTCTTGTATTGCCTCCTCTCTTGTCATTCTCACATGTGATTGATTTTAGTGTTAATATAGCTATGGCCTTACACAAAGTCTGCTAGAGTCAGTTCACACTTGCTGTCTTTGGATTGGTTCATCATGTTATGTGACATCCTTTTTTCCTTCTCTTTTAACTCAGTAACTGACAGCTGAAACATTGTTTTGTTTCTAATGTTCATTAGCTTTTTTTAAAATGGCCCATTGCTAACTCTTCTACATTTGCTTTGTAAAAACTAGTAAGAATTAATGAATTTAAAAAGACATAAATATTGAGTTTCTGTCAAAATGAATGTTTGCTACAGATATTTTTGCATTTCTAGAACAAAGATAATTACTTTCAGACAAGATCATGTTTATTTCATGTTACAAGTTACAATTAGGTTTGAGATTCTTCCTAAAAGTCCCATGACACTTTCTAAGGGACAATCTGAGCTTTGTGTAATAAACCACAATGATTTGGAAAGCTCTTTTGGTGGTGTATGATACATTTAAACACATCCTTTCATTTCTGCTTTTCAGCTCATGACTGAGAACAAGATTAATTTATTTTGTCATTGATTTCATGATGAGATTTACCTGATTAATGGGATTCCCTTCAAGTGAAGACTATTACCCTCAACTCTTATTTTGTTACTACAATTTTTCATGGAGCTAGACAGACAGTTTGGTTATTGTGATTCCAGAGACTGAGGTTGCTGGAAGCAGCCAAGTCCATATTTTCAGCTGCTAATGAAATTACACTCCTGTGGCTTTTGGACTTTGAAGATTTCATCCAATATTCAATTGTATTTCATAATGCCAGTTTTGTGAGTAAAAGCCTTTCAGAGGTTTGTCTGTAGAAATGCTCGTGGCCACTCTCAGGCCATCTTGCTCTTTGTAGGTGATTGTTATGTGGGAAGGGTTGTTTTCCAGTGTGTAACAAGTTGTGTGTTTGACAGGGTCCAGTGGGTCCAAGAGGTCCTCAGGGTCTCCAAGGAAAACAAGTGAGTGCTTCATCTCGGGGGATTTAATTGGCCAGAGCTGAAGGCAGAGCTTGTAGTGAGCTGGGTTTGTGCTTCTCTGGGGCAGTGTCCGTCCTCAGTGACTTGTGGCTGAATGCACTTTCATCCAGGAGGAAATTTAAACAAGGGCTCTGTTCCAGATGGACTCTATACACAGGCATTGGCTCCAAAAGAACAGTTTATTAGATCTTTAACAGGGTTTTAACCCAACGCATTTTTTAATGAGTGAACAGCAATGAAAATGGTGACTGTTCTGGTTTTGGTATTGGCATGGTGTTAAGTTTCCAGTGGGGTTTGTGTATGGCACAGGATTTATCTACAGCTTGAGGGGTTTTACTATCCAACTTTCACTCATATGGAAATGTGGACTGGTTCTGAATTAGAATCCAGACTCTTCTATGGGGTGTGATTTTCCTGGTCATGGATTTTAAATTATATCCTTATAATTGCCTTTGAAATTTGTAACTGTATTAATGTTTGGTTAATTTTAGGGTGGTGCTGGCCCGACAGGCCCACCTGGTGAACCTGGGGATCCAGGACCTATGGTAAGATCAATAAATGCAAACATTTCTGCAATAGAATTGCAAATATGCTATACTTTTTTATTTCAGAACAGAATGTTTGTCATGCTGTTTGAGCTGAAACTATTAAGTGACTTCAGTGAAGAGTTGTGATGTTCAAAGCATGTTGTCCTGGATTGATGAATTTGAATGGTTTTGAATGTGAATAGCAATGATTATATTAGAAGCAATTGTTCTTACTTTTCCAGCACAGGCCTGAGGATGTTTAGGAACTGGTAAAGCTATACCTGATAGTGTAACTTACACAAAGGATGATAAGACTTTTTTTTAAGGCAACAGAATGATTCAAAAGTAAAAGCAAGAGCCAGAGATTTAAAACAACAGCAGCTGTGATTTTTAACGTTTTGGCATTTTTTTCCTGAAGAGTCCATCCTACATCTTCATATAATATAATACAGGTTTTCTAGGGTCAGGATGGTTAGAAGGAGCACGACAAAATTAAGCAAATGTACTTAGGCATAAAATCTTCCTTTTTCTACATCTGTATTTGTAAAACCAGACTTTGAAATGGAATAGATATTTAAACGATGGCTAAACTGGCTTCTCAACAAATATGTTTATTTCTTAGGGGCCAGTTGGTTCTCGTGGACCAGAGGGACCTCCAGGCAAACCTGGTGAAGATGTAAGTTTGTTATTCTTCCTATCTTTTTTTATTTTTAGTAAAACAAACATTGGCATCTGTGAGACAATGACTAACCAGCAGATGTGCCTGTTCTAACTACTATTATCTGCTTTCCTTTGTAATTGTACTCCTCATTAAATCCAGCATCACAACTGTGAATCTTGGCAACCATTTCCCAACCCCTCCTTTCTTTTCCTTATGTGTCATCATCAGACCTAAAGTCTAAGCACCAACTCTATTTCTTGCCTCAGTATGTTCCTAACTAAGATAATCTGTCTTGAAATCAAACAAAATAATAAATCACAGGGGCTCAGTTTGAGGCATCTCCTCTCTTTTGGGATTGCAGGTTGGGTTAGAAGAGCTGTAATGGCAACATAAAAGTATGTCTGGACACGATTTAGTATTTAATTGGTTAAAAAAGCAATAAATGATTATGTTCCTAACTTATTTTTTCCTTTATCTGTGTAAACATACATACATATGTAAAATGTATATTTTATGCATGTTATATGAGTGGATATATACTGCTCAACAGTAACCTAAGACCGTACTGGTAAGTGTATATTAGAAAACTGCAGATGCTGTTTTAGTATAAAAATTGTGTGACAGCTACTTTCCAATTAAACTGTACAAGGATTTTTAAGAGCCCTTGGCAACAGTTATCTCTCAGTTCAGGGAAGTCAAATCTTGACACTGCTCTAAGAACTTCTCCCATTTCCATTGTTTGGGTGTCTTTAATTGCATTTGTGAAGTATTTTGCCTTCTCTCTGGCCTGAAACTATTTTTCTGACGTCTTTCATATTGCTGCATTCTGGTGTCTTGGGTGTATTTAAAGTGATTGATGCATGTAAAGGAACATTTGGCTGTGACTCTAGAGGGCTTTGATTCATCTTCAAAATATACTTGTTTGGTTTGACCATATTGTTATCCCCATTGCAATACACAGGATATAGTCATTGTCCTAGAATGAAATGATACATGTTGAAACATTTAAGCAGAAGGAGAGTCACAAGCTACCATGCAGGTAGTTTTAGATTGCTGTTCCAGTGGGAAATAACAGCAATTTGATGCTCTGTGTGAACATGACAGAAGGTAATTTATTCCCAGGAAAACCAGGTGGCAGCACCATCTCCTGATGGCTGGGATGCGTTGTGGGCTCAGCCTTCAGTTTTTCCAGTTCTTGGTTAAAAACCCTGTGTAAGTTAATGTGTCTAAGGCACATTTACTAGGCAGGTATGCAGTGGATTTATGTCACTGGCATTGTTACAGCTAAGAGAGGATGTATAATGCTGATGGCAGTGTCCTCATTTGTTTGAATGGATGAATGATACAAAAAATCTGTTTCCCTATCTCCTGTTTTAATGTATTCCTTTTTTTTCCTCTTTCCTTAGGGTGAACCTGGTAGACCAGGACAATCTGGTGAGCCTGGATTTCCAGGATCTCCAGTAAGAGCATAATTGTTTACATTTTAGCAAATTAATCATATGTCATCATATGATACTGGTTCCTTATTGCTTCATCCTGATGTGACCTATCAGTACTGCTTTTAATTATGAGTGCAAAGTTCTGCTATTCAGTATCTGAAGTATCTTAGCTCACTCCTAGGCTCCAGATCGCTGTTTGCTGAACTGTTATCTGAGAGCAAAACTGTTGTTATCTGAGATTCCTGTTCTAAATTCATATCACCAATATTCTGACACAAGGCACTTATCTCCCTTCTGTTAGCCTTTCCAGAGAAACTTGGTAGGAAGCTTAGTGCAAGAGAGCTTTGGTTTAATTGCTACATGTGTTGATAGCAATTATTTATCATGTTTCTGGACTGACATTCTGAAAGGTACAGTTTGCAGTTCTGAGTTTCTGTTTTATTTTAAATGATTGTTCTGAGATTTGATCTCAGCTTAATTAATGTTTCTTCATATTAACTCTCAAAGCTTGACCTGCCACTCATCTTATTTCATTACTTCTGTTGAAATTTGAGGTTTGATCACATACCAATATAAATGAAAAAGCTTTCAATGTCAGTGAAAATGTGTACAATGCTGAGATTAAATTCAAGGCTGTATCATCTGTGACCTGCTCAAATGCTGTGCCTCACTATGATGGAGTGATAGCAATATTAGTATTGCTGCTGTTACACTTGTCCCTGCTAGCACCATTATTGCTGAATTTATCTGCAGAATCAGGATTTTGGTTTTTTTCTTTTTCCTACCTAGGGCCCTCGAGGCTTTCCTGGTGCTCCTGGTCTCCCAGGTCTCAAGGGTCACCGGGTAAGAGACAGGCTTTTCCCTCTGCATGTAGATGATATTTCCTGGCAGTTTCAGCATGAAGATTTTTCTTTTTATCTGTGCAGTTTGCCTACACTACAGACGAGGTAGCTGTAGCAGAATTATGACATTTGAGAGAAAGAGGACCTTGCAGAAAATCAGCACTCTTCTCCTTTAAGCTGACCTTTGTATTACATGCTCCAGTGCTTTCTTTACTCTATTTTCAAACGTTCTGGGAATCTGGAAGGAGCTTGCATGATCCCTGCCAAGCTTCAGGAGGTGCAAACCTGACAGTTTTCTCACTTTGTTGGCAAGTCTTGCATTAGGGTGGAGAACTTGAGAGGTGGATATGTTTGCAACATGGAGTGATTACAAATTACCAAGTTTTCTGGCCAGAATTTTACTTCAGGGAGGAATAAATAGGTTTCCTATGGCTCAGAGCCTCCTCCTTGTTGTTTTAGGATTTTTTTAAAAAACTTTCTTGTTTTAAAAAGGAAACCAAATCCAAGGAAATGTACCTTGTACAAATGGTTTCCATTTAGGAAATGTTTAAAAACTTTATTCCACTTGGGTTTTTTTCCTTCTTTTTTTTTTTTTTTTTTTTTTTTTTTTTTTTTTGTTTTCTTACTCTTACCACCTCAGGTCCATTCTTAATACTTTAGTATCAAGTTACTTTAGCAATAATAGTAGGAACGTTCTCTGTGTGTACCTATATGAATACAATTTCTTTGTATTTTTATAACTTACAGGGATTGAAAGGACTTGATGGTCCAAAAGGTGAAATTGGAGCAGCTGGAGCAAAGGTATTTTTATGGCCCAAACAAGTGGTTAAGCATGTTCTGTGTAACACCAAAATCCTGAAAGGCAGGAGATGTTTGAACACAGCTTTGTACCCTCTCCGACCTTTATATGGCGAGAGGGTTCAGTAGTGCCAGTCCCAACTGCAGCTGGGGCTGCTTTAGGCCTGTAAGGGAACACTGGGTGAGCTGAGTGCTCCATTTGTGACACACATGCAGAAGACAGCAGAGTCTGTTAACAAAGGGCCCATGCACATTTTACAGTTCTTGTTGGCTCTTTGAGACCAAGCTGAACATTTTTTAATACCGTCAAACAAAGCAATGCATAACTAAAACCTGACTCTCTTCTTTCAAATTATGAGAGATTGGCTTAAAAGAAATAGACACTGGAGAGGAGAGGGGATATATTTTAATCAAACTGATTGTTTTATTAATTTATTCTCTTAGAAGTTTTGATCCCCATTGGCACCGCACTACTCTTACAACTTCAGATCAAGGCAGTGGTAACACAGGATAGCCAGCTGGAGTCCATCCTTTCAAGATAGGTTAAAAGATGTTTTAAAACAGCATAGAAGACTTTCTTCAGGCTTTTCCACTTTCATCAGTTCTGATGTTGAAACATTTTTGGCCTGGTGTAGGTGATACTTGAATGTGGGAGAGAACAATTCCTTTAGATTAAAAACATAGTAAATGAAGTGAATCTTCCAAAATCTAAATTTAAATGTCAGATGAGTAGTTAAGGATTGTTTGTGTAGGAAAAGATTTCTTTCCCAAGGTTGCCTACCACTTTCTGTGGAGGCAGCAACAGCAGCAGACTTGGCAGAGAACACATAAACATGGCATTTCCATCAGTTGAGGGGAACAGTGCCCTTGCCATGTGTGATGCACATGGTACCTGTACAAATCTGCCCCTGAGGTCCAACATAAACATCGAGGACAGGGGTCAGATGTGACTCCATTTTCCTTTCACTCATTTCTCTAATTGTGCCATTTCATTTCTTTTTCTAGGGAGAGTCTGGACCGACCGGAGCCATGGGTCCAACAGGTCCTCTAGTGAGTGTCCCGTGCACTGGCTATTGCAGAAGTGACTGTAAATACTATTGCTGGTGGGAATTTCAGGGGTTTGATACCTGTGTTTGAGCTGAACTTCCTCTTGATGAAGGTTTCATTTTCTATCACTCTGACAGTGAATTTGGTCCACTGTAAGCTGTTATTCCCCTCCATTCACAGGCATAGGTAATAATGATAAATCAGAAGGCTCAGCAGAGACTTGGCTGTAGGTGTGGTGCTTGTTTTTCAACTCGTGTAAGTGTAAGGTGATAGTTTTTGCTTTTTTACAAGTTGATGCCTCATATGGAGTGATTTCAACATGAGAAAAACTGCTTTGGATTGTTCTGAGGTAGAACTGGAGTAATGTAGATCAGGAATGAACTAGCTAAGAAAACCATGGATTTTGGAGGTTATGGCGAGGATTAATATGCCTGACCTGGAAGTGAAATGGAGAAACTTTTTCTGAGAGTAATTTTCATTCAGATGTAGTTTTGGACAACTGAGTATGTGTGAGTAGTGTTACATGACAAAATTTGCCTCTCAGCAGTGCTTCTGGAAGTAAAGCCTCTTTCTGATATCAGCTAACTGCATCTCTCTGTGAAGCACTATCTTGTGTGTAGAGTGTAATGTCTCTAAAGTGGAATTTACTTGTGAATGAGATTTAGTGGAAGAAGTTGCATTGTAGTCGCTGGAATTTATTCTAATGTATTTAGAACTGGAAATACTGTTGGAATGGAGAAAGAGAAACTATAGTTTATTAAATTTCCACTGCGCAAGCCTGTGAGGCTGTAAGGACTTATATGAGCTGCTACTTCTTTTCTGCTATAGGACAAGATAAATTACTCCTGCAGGGGTGAAAAAAACCAGCCCTTATTATTACTCTGGCATGATGACCTAAATAATGCACTTTTTATTCTTTCTTCAAGGGACCTAGGGGAATGCCAGGAGAAAGAGGACGAATTGGACCACAGGGTGCCCCTGTAAGTAGAATCTTCCTCCTCTCTTTTAAGTCTTTTCTTTTACTTAAATTTAAATCCTTGAGCCTGAAAGTGTTTGTTCATGTGACTTGCTAGTCACTTGGGTGGTGAGTTCTGCTATAGCTTAACAAAGTTGGGGCTGAGCAGTTTTGTGGGTTGAGATCTTTACCATAAATTTTAAAAAGTTAAAAAACAGTTTGAAAATGAGAATGTTAACTATACAGTAACTTTTTCTGTACTATACTATAACTTCTTTAACCTCAGCAGAGCTGCCCATGAGTCCAAATACCCTCACAGCATGATTTTCTGGGATGTAAAAATGTCTTCTGTGTTTCTGTGGGATTTCTTGTGACAGGTTCTTTTCAGCAAAAATTACTGAACTGGAAATAATGTTGTTTCAGTTTTGTCTGGAAAAAAGGTTTAAAATGAAAGTTTAGATGAAAGTCTTGCAATTCAGATTTCATTTTAGATGAAATTTAAAAAATTAATTCCAGATAATAAGGCTAACTTCTTAAAAATTTTGTATTTTCAGCAAAAAGAGGGATTATCCTTGACATGAGATCATATTTGACTTAGAACTTCCATCCTGCTGCTTTTACATCCAGTGTCAAGTATTGTTTTTCTGGCATTTCTCCCCATGACTTTTATTTGCTCCGCTTGTGTCATGTGCCCCTACAATGACACTCTCTAAATATTGTCCTTTTTGAAAATAGAGAAATCCATTGACTGGAATGGGAGCTTAACTTCTTCCAGAAGTTTTCCATGAGAGTGTTTGGAGGAATGTGCAATCCAGTATTTCTTCTATCACTTTAGTATATATGGTTTTATCACAAATGCTGACAAGGAATAATTAAAAATGTAGGCAGAGTTCTTACAGATACTCTGTGTTTTCTATTTTCATGTCTAGGGTGGACGTGGCCAGCATGGTATGCCTGGGAAGCCAGGCCCAATGGTAAGTGATTGAGAACCAATCACCTACTTTTTCACTCTGTATTTCCACTTGCCTTTNGTTTCTGGTATCAGTTAAGTGCATCTGGAATTAATTATCTGAGAATGATTCCTAGTTCTACTCGTTTTAGTTTTAGTGCTGTCCTCTGCAAAATTGTCCTCTGTAGTTTACTTCATCTGAAGGTTTTAATTTGCAGAGGAGTAGGCTGTAGCATCTCCTGGGGAGGTGATGCTCTGCTGCTCTTACAAAGCCCATATGGTAGGGAGGAAAGTGTCTCAAGTGCACACACTGCAATCTAAAACAGTTCATAATTGCATGTTATCTTCCTTCACATGCAAAGCAGGCAAATGAGGCTTGTTCTCAGCAAGAAGAAAGGCAATCACTGAAAGCACAACTTGCACCCTGCAATTGTTCCATTACCAAAAGTGTACAAGAGCCTTTTAATTAAGGACAGTCCCTTTTTGAACTGAAGGACCAGAAGCCTGTGTCTGAATGTCTGCCAAGCTGAGAAAGCCTGCCTTGCACAGCTGTTGAAGCTCTCCCAGCATGGCAGCAGGGCTGCAGAGGAAGACGTGGCTGTTTACTCTCAGAGTGTCAATGTAGCAAAGAATGCTGGTTTTGATCCTACAGTCCAATCTCACATTGCATTTGCACAATACATTTGTGTGAATTCACATGAGTCAGGGATTATTCCCATACATACAGGTAATTTTATGTTGCTTTTGCATGTGAAAACTAGTGATGATTTTGCACTATTTGTGCAAGGCCAGCTTCCACTGTAAAAATGTGATAATTTTTGCTTTTTTTTTTTTTT
>VZTR01007880.1:89887-153014 GCA_013400775.1 Chaetops frenatus | reverse complement strand
TTTTTTTTTTTTTTAAATATCACTTGTAGGGTATGGGTGACAGCTTCTACCCATTGATGTACTCAGCCTTTACCATTTTGTCATGTTCAGCTTAGAAAAAAAACAACGAACTGAACACAAAACCCAACAACTAAACACCCCAAAAGCACTGCACTAAAAAACACCCCTCAAAACCCTAAACCACACCTGCCTGCAGTTAGAATTTCATTCTGTGCATACTGTTTATTTGTGACTAAGTTCTGAGAAAAAAATCATTTACCTGTGTCATCTTAATAAAGACTGTCTTATTAAAACTTCATTAATAAAAAATTAACTGTAATAGAAGCTCAAAAATGAGTGTCAGTGCCTAAAAGCTACAAAACTCAATCATTTAGTGTATCATGAAGGAAAGATAAGTTGTTAGAACAAACTTTCAAGCAAAGAAAATAGTTTTAATATTTAAAAAAAAATTAAAGTTAAAAGAAGTTGGGTTGCAAGGTATGAGGTTATACATGAAGCTTGTAATTTTTCTTTGGCATAAAATGTGAGCTCACCTTCACTGGACGTGATAATTGTTGGCTAATATTTTTGGAAAATCCCCTGAAGTGTCACAAGGGAGATACTCATCCTTATTGCACATGTTTCTTACTGAAGAAAGCATTAATGAAATGTGTTGTTATTTGGGTCAGTGCAGTGGTACACCATAATCCTGGAACTCTTCCTGCAACAAGAGAGATTTGGCAGACATTATTTGTGATCCAATAAACTGGGACATGGGTTTTCAAAAATATACTTGGTGAGCTGTTCTATCAGTTCTGTAGAAATCCAGTGCAAGGTCACGGCAGAAAAGTTGTCTGTAATTAATGCTCAGTGGGACAGATTGTTCTAATTAAGTTTGTCAGGAGAGCTTTATTACACAGAACATTTTTTCTCAGCATGAATCATATTTTACAAAAAGACAGAGAATCAGGAAAAGATAAAGAGGAGTTATCTGGGAGCAGTATTGCAGTGAGCATTAATAACCACTGTGTGCCGCCATCCAGAGACTTAGGAATAGAGTAGGAACTTCTGTTGAATGTCTTGTTCAGCACAAGAGGTGCTGTCTCTATAGCCCTGAAATTGGGATACAAGATTTGTGTTTTACAGCTTGCAAATGAATTCACCTGTGAATTTAGCAATCTTAACTCCTATATTTGTTAACTGTGAATTGTGAACATTGCAATTTGGGCATTAATAGCTGAATCAAGAGCTGTAGTTTTGCTGAAGTCAGCAAACATTATTAAAGAACTGCACAACAATTCCATAAAATGTATATGAATTGAGTGTAACCCTGATATTTGTAGTTATTTTGGTTTTGATACAAACAGATGTTTTTTGACTAAAAAATACATGTCATTTTAGACCCACGTTTCCCCAGTGATGAGATACTATCTCTGTGATCTAAACAGCCAAATTACAGCTTTGTGTGTCTGTCTTTTACAGGGCCCACTTGGCATAACTGGATCTCCAGGTTTTCCTGGTATTCCTGGTGTAAAGGTAAAAAATAAAAAGAAAGTATCTTTTTGAAATGTCTAACAACACACAACTAAAAACGTGTACTAGGCTACACAGAGCTCAGACTAACATGTGTACACATCCCCAGGAGTTGCTGTGAAATCAGTCTTAGTCAAGACCTTCAGACAGAAGATAAAACCCAATTCACCTCTTTTAAGATACTTTCCTTTTACTCTTGCCCATGTAAGATGACTGTTGTGCTGTACTTCAGGAATCTTGTTCACAATATTCAAAGAGTAGCAAGATACATTGTTAAAAGTGAGGTTGTGAAGGCAAGTCAAAGACATTATGGAGGCAGGATCTTCTAGTGCTGAAAATTCTAGTTTTGGCCAAGAACACTTTTTGAGATGATTTAGACTGTTAAGGGAAATGCCTGAATCCCAACAGAAATGTGCTGCAGTCCATCACAATAGAGCAAATTACAGTTAGTACCTTTTGTGGCTTGGTGGGATTGGGCTTTGAAATGAAAAACTTTCATTGGCTGCAGCACTGTCTTCGTGGCACTTCCCTCTCTTGCTTTTCAAGAGAGTGCTCAAATTTTTTTTTTTTCTTCTTGGCCTTGAGACAGTGTCTTCAAAGATAGAAAAGACAACTCATACAGCTTCCTTATACTTCTTATACTTGCCCTGCATCCAGCTGATCATCTTTGTTCCTTTAAATTCCTAAAACATGATAAGAAAACATTATACAAGAAGAAACTCTCAGCTGGTCAGGTAGCCAAGTTCAGCAGATGTTTTGTGTTGTGCAGCTGGCAACATTCATGACACTGTTTGGAAACAACTTAATAACAGTATCCACTTAATCATAGAGCCATAGACTAGCAGGTTGGAAGGGGACCTCTAGGATCATCTGCTCCAACCTTTCTTAGAGAAAGCACTGTCTGGACAAGATGTGTGTACAGTTAAATGATAAACCTTGTAGTGCATGTCATAAAATGTTTTAGTATGGCTCAGCATGATTTTACCTAAATAAATGTTTGAAAAAGCTGTCATATGATGAATCAATTAGAGCTTTTGAAAAGGAGAAGCTACCTTCAAGTTTGATCATCAGATGATGTAACATTGGGGTAGTTGCTTTGAACTCATAAAAGCTTAGCAGATTATACAATGAAGATGTGGACTTCAATTATGAAGATGTGATATTTACAGCCATCTGTTCCAAAAATCGTATTTCCTGTATAAAATTAAAATTCAGAGAAGACGCTGGGAAGAATTTATCATCCAGTCTAATATTACAGGGATTTGATATTTAGTATAGTGCTGTGAGTTCATCTGTACTGTGCAAAAAAAACCCCAATTCAACCCATCCCAGATGTGTTATCATATCTAAATCTTAAGCCATGCTGTTAATAAAGGTAAAAAAACCTCCAAACTTGTAAAGTTACAGACACATAGTGGGATTGTAGAGAGACAGGTCAGTTCTTGATCTGCTTTGGACTCCTGGATAGTGCTGCTTTTCTGCAGAGTTTCCTTGTCTTGAATACATTGAGAAAAAATCCTGTCTATACTTTTAATGCTTGCATTCACCTAGAAGTAATAGAAGCAAAATTAGGTAAGCAAAATTGTATTTTCAGGATAATAAACTGTTTCAGACATTTTTTTTTTCTGTTATGAGCTCAGTATTCATTCTGAGTTAATTTATAGTGCTGCTTTTTAGAGCAAAATGATCCCCAGTTGTTTTCTCATTTCGACTCTTAGGGTGAAGCAGGTCCAACAGGTCCTCGTGGTCCTGAAGGTCCTCAAGGACAAAGAGGTGAAACAGGTCCTCAGGGACCAGCTGGGTCACAAGGTCTTCCTGTAAGTACATTGAATTGAGTTCCTCAGTGCTCAGCTTGTGCATGTTCGCCTGTTTATGGGGGTTTTTAGTGCCTCACCTGACACTGAGTTTTACTCAAATCACCTTTTTTCCAAGGAAAAAAGGTCTCGTTCCTTTGCTTTGTGCTAATTTTATTGATAATAACTATGTTATTGTATTACAAGTTGGAAAGCTGAAAGTTACACAGGTTGATATGGTCTCAATCCTCAAAATACTTTAAAACTTAATCTTAAACATAAGATCTTCAACATTAAAAATCCCATTAACTTGCATGCTTTATTGCCCTTTTTAGCATTTGGATACGTTGCTCCCTTTATTTAATAGCCTTTATTTTCTGGTCTTGTAAAGCAGATAAAAAAACTATCTCCTGCTTTTGTAATTGATGCCCTTCTCATTAAAATGTTTTTTAATGATTGATACCTTATCTTTAGGGTGCTGAAGGGACAGATGGTTCCCCCGGTGCAAAGGGGCCTACCGTAAGTAATCATATTTTCTGTTGAAGAAATTGTGTAAGTTAATTTGTTTCCTTCTTTTGACTGTGTTTACTTACTGTGCTTGCTGTTTGTATTTGCAGGGATCTCCAGGCACTGGAGGCCCCCCTGGTTTATCAGGCCCCCCCGGCTCCCCAGGACCCCAGGGCAGCACCGGCCCCCCTGGGATTCGAGGCCAGCCGGTAATGGGGGCTTTGTGTCTTTGGGAATTCTCGTTTGTGGCACTCCATGGAAATAAAGCAGGGATTAGCTGTGGGCTTCCTTTGAATGTACAGCATTGGCATGCCAGGGAGAGTGCTAAGACTCGCATTCTGTGAATCTGCTGTGTGTCCAAAGTCGTGTTACTTCTTTGAGAAAGAAGTGTGTCTTTATACACCTGGGAAAAGAGGTTTATTTAAGTTTTTGTCTTGATAACGTAGTAATAAAGAAGCATAAGAAGGGTAAAGACAAACCATTATAAGTATCCTATTATATTGCCTGTAATTAGTGACTAAACTAGGAAATGTTTCTCTGTTTCATGGCATAATACAAAATAATGAAGTGGTTTATGCAGACTTTTAACTTTACTGGTGCTATTCATGTGTTTGTTTTCAGGGAGACCCTGGTGTCCCAGGTTTCAAGGGAGAAGCAGGACCCAAAGGTGAACCTGTAAGTCTCTGTATGCTTTTTAAGATGAAGAAGAAACATAGAGGCTTATAACCATGTAACTTGTGTGGGAGAAAACTGACTCTGCAGAATTTGAGCTGCTTTGTCAACCAATCTTTAACTTTTCATTCTCACCAGTTGAATGATTGTATAATAACTGACAAAAATCTACAGGTGAAGTAATAGTTTCTTTACCACTGTCTTCTCCTTTGAAAATTTCTATTAGAGTCTCACTGAATTTTGACTCCTTTGCAGCTTGACCAAATACAGATTATTATGGGTGATTATAAGAAACAGGGTACAGCCCAACTGCAGAATTACTGCTTATTAGCTTATAAACATTGTAAAAGAGAAAGGCAGATGCTGAAAAGCTGTTACTTTTTAACTGATCCAAAACCTAACTATTTTTTTCTCCTTTATTTGGAAAAATGCTTATAGTGTTCAGAAGACAGTCTGTTTCAATATGCCTGAGAAATGGTGAGCTTAACAATTTTTTTAAAATAACATTTTATTCTCACTAGGGCCCACAAGGTCCCCAGGGTCCCATTGGCCCCATAGGTGAAGAAGGGAAAAGAGGTCCTCGAGGTGATCCAGGGTCAGTAGGTCCACCAGGTCCTGTTGGAGAGAGGGTAAGAAATCTGGAGGGAAAATATGTCTTAAGAAATGCACTGCTAAGCTGAAAAACCTTTGACCTACCCATGGAGATTCTTACAGCTTCATTGTGGGTGTAGTCAAACCTTACTTAGCTAGCAGTAGTTAATATACCATGTGTTATTTTTTTACACTGGATACATTTATGTGGAGATTCAGTGCCCAGGATAGTATGGTGGGAGAAAGAGTGGAAATAGGACAAGCTCATCTGCAGACTTTTTCCTACAACTGTACAGCTGCTCATCTTTGCTTTCAATGAGGCTGTTCACAGAGAAGGAGCTGTCCAACATGCATGAATGAGATACTGATATTTTACCACTCTAAGTCATAACCCCCCCTCCAAGTTTAAGTACTGAAGTAAGAAAATTGTAAAGGAAATTAACTGAATCCTCAAACCATAAATTTGGTCCTTTATTTGTAATAAGGTATGTAAAAATTAAGATAATTGTCTCATCTCTACTGCTTTTCCTAGGGTGCTCCTGGTAACCGTGGTTTTCCAGGTTCTGATGGCTTGCCTGGACCAAAGGTAAATTAAATTAAAATGTCCATCTTTTATTGTGTAGTTTGTTAAATTTTCATAGATCTAGAGATATAAAAAGAAAGTGTTCTGTTACAAATGTCCTCTTCTGGGCAAATAGGCAGATCCAATTTACAAATGCCAAAAGGGGGTCTGAATATTTTGAGACAAAAAATTTTTTGGGAAAATTCACTTTCAGTTCCCGTGATGTTCAGCTTTGCTTGCTTGTCCCTGACTTTGTGCTCTCCTGTGTTGAAATGTGCATGGATAAGGGATTGACCTGTTCTACTCCTGTATTGCTTTATGTATTGCTCTGTAGAAAGGGGCTCTGTGAGAAATTGCCTCTTCTTTGTGTGTGGTGTGATTTTTCTAGACTTGTGCCTTCAACAAATGGGTTTATCTGGCTTTCCTAACTGCTCTAACACTTCCAGGGAAGTGACTCACACAGGCATTTGTCTAGTACTTCTGTAAATCCCTATCATGGTACAAATACAGGGATCCTAAAATACTTATATAAGTTTGCTTTAAGGAAGGGAAAACTTTCAAGTAGTAATTTTGGGGAGAAAAGATAATAATTAGAAAGCTAATAATAAAGAAAAGTGTTAGTGATCTGTAACTTTGGTTGAAAAAATAGGTCCTTAATAGAAGATAATGTTTTTATTTAACTTTCTATTGTCACTGTTTTGGCTGTTTATTAGTAGCTCACTGGTGTCTTTCTAGGGAGCCCAAGGAGAGCGTGGTCCAGCAGGATCTTCTGGACCTAAAGGAGGTCAGGGAGATCCTGGACGTCCTGGTGAACCTGGCCTTCCAGGTGCAAGGGTAAGGGACTGATAGCAGTACGCTATGAACCATGGTACCTTTCATTTTCAAAAGGCAGCAGGGAGTGGTTGGGAATTTAGAAGCTGTTATACAATGACAGCCTGGTTTCAGTGGGCCTAAAGGCCAAAAGACCTGTCTTATCCCCTGCTGATGTTGGGAAGCACAGGTTTTGTCTTAGAAAAAGGAGAAATAGCCCTGATTGAGAAAAGCTGATGCAACTGAAGGAAGTGTGCTTGTAAAGCACAGTTGCCACAGATACCTTGGGTTGAAGGCCAACCTTCATTAAATTGGTGTTTGATAATATATGAAGCTGAGTGGTGCATATCACCTAGAGATTTTTTTTTCAGGAAAATTATTGGAGGACAATTCAAAATATCAGAAAAGAGGTTAAAGAGAGCAGTAAAATGTGATAGAGATCATGGCAGAGATAAAGATGAGCCTGTGAGAAGGTCAAGAGGTATAAAAGAAAAGAGAGAATAGGAGGAAGGAAGATCAAAGACAGTGAGGGCTGAAGCTGGAAAGTGAAGGATAAAGAGCTTTGATACAGAGAAGTTCATGCTATGGTTGTAACTGAGCATTTCTTTGGGATTTATTTATATTTCTTCATTGTTATAGAATTATAGACCTAAACCTAACACCAATACTATTCCTGCTTTTAGGGTTTGACAGGAAATCCAGGTGTTCAAGGCCCTGAAGGAAAACTTGGCCCCTTGGTAAGTGACAAAAATTAGTCTTTTCAGTTGATGTCACAGTAATTCAAAGGTCCCACCTCCGTGAAATTGCTTTTGTCAACATGAGTTTGCTTGATTTATTAAGGCTCATCTTCTCTTTTGATAGTTCACTTTACATTCTTAACTTCAAAATTAGTACCAGTAATGTTTGTTTAGTTTTGTCAGTGTAGCAATGTGTATCGTTCAGCAGCTGCTGCATCAGTTAAATGTGTTTGAACTAAATATTTTCCTAGTTGTTGCTTTAAGGACACAATAAAGTATTTTTACATGATTGAGTTCTAATAATTGCATAGCATTTGGTTAAATACAGCAATATGGCTATTGCTATGTCTGCTTTAAAGACATTTTGACTGATAAGTGACTCTCCAAACGACTTTAGTGTTATTTTCTTTATATATACAAGCATTTTCTTGGGGTTAATAAGTTCATATGAATAAATATATTTAGAATTTACTGTGGAAAGTCCTTTATCTCTGTAGGGTGCTCCTGGTGAAGATGGACGTCCAGGTCCAGCAGGTTCCATAGGAATCAGGGGTCAGCCAGGCAGCATGGGCCTTCCTGGGCCAAAGGGTAGTAGTGTGAGTATGGCAATCCCTGTTTGACTTGAACCATTTTTATATATTTTAATGGATGAAAAATCATCTAAACCCTGTCATTTGTATTTCTGCAATTTAGGGTGATCCTGGAAAACCTGGAGAAGCAGGCAATGCAGGAGTCCCAGGGCAGAGAGTGAGTGTGGCTGTTATTTGCAATGATTACAGAAAATGATGCTTTTCTGTTATGTGTGTTCACTATACAAGATTTCTTCCCCTGTCATTTCAATGTAGGGAGCCCCTGGTAAAGATGGTGAAGTTGGCCCTTCTGGTCCTGTTGGCCCACCAGTAAGTCAGCTTTTACCTCTCTGCCTGCCTGCCTGGCATGCCATCTACTCACTACTCTTTTGCCTTCTGTTCTTATCAACCTTCATGCCAGTTGTTGATTCCAAGTAAAAAATTCCAAGAACATTTAAAGAATAAATGGTCCTAGAAAAATTGCTAGCTTTGTGTTAAAATCTATATATTAGTAGTCTGATTCCTTATACTAATTATCACAAAAAATGGTGTAAGAAGCAAAATATTCTCATAGATAATTTTCCTGGCTTTCTTGGTTTTAATGGAACTGACTGTTTTCCTGTTACCAGAGAACCTTTAGGGGAAGGATTTTAAAGAAATAATCTACATCTTACTACATCTTCTAGATAGGTCATCTTGTCCTTGGATAAGTAAATATCTATAATAAACAAATACCTAATTGAAAATATGCATATTCAGAGAAAAGAAAAATGGTGGAGCTTGCCTATATTCCTCTTCTGTTTACTAATTACTTCCTTTTGTCTAGGGTCTGGCAGGAGAAAGAGGAGAACAAGGCCCTCCAGGTCCTACAGGGTTTCAGGTATGTGCATTCACTTTCATTTTTTTTGGAATTAAAAAATAAACAGCCATGTCTTTATCATGGAGAAATTCAATCAGGTGATGTATAATAGAACTTCAGAACTAAGGCAAGGATGTTCAGTATAGTTAATGATACTTAACTTTCATACCAACTGTGGACTAAACTGATCTGGCAACGGCTTAAATACCAGCTCTGTATCCCTTGGGAAGACCTTTGATGTTATTCAGTTTTAATTTGAAGATTTTCAAAACAAGTTCCAAGTGTGGAGCAAAATAATTGTCTTGATAATGAAGTATTAATTAAATAAATAACTGTTTATAGAGAACTTTACTTTTAGGGCTGAGATGTCCTGCAAATGTTAAGGAAGGGCTGCCATCTCAATTAGAAAGAGGAAACACTTTGGTGCAATATTCATATAACTGTTCCCCTTGGGGATCTCTGAAGGTGTGCTCTTGTACTGAGTGTACTGCAACATTCATGATCTTGATGTCCTAGTTAAGTATAGATTTATATAACTTTCTATCAGGTTAGTGACCATTTTATTACTTTTTACAGGGCTTGCCTGGGCCACCAGGTCCTCCAGGTGAGGGAGGAAAGCCAGGTGATCAGGTAATATATGTGTAACATAACATTGAATAGACTACACTTTATAAAGTAGTTTTACACTTCCTTCTCTTTCTAATTGAATTTTCCACTCTGTTTCAATATACAGACTGATGTAGTCTGCAAGTTGTCCAAAAACTGCTTTGGCATAAAATAATTACAAAATTCTGTGTTCTTGGGCTAAGCTGGACTATCATCTCTTGTCATTGACAGATAGTAATCAGAACTGGCCATCGCAGTAAATTCGCAGTACTTTGGAAATAAAAATGTTTGTCTCTAATTTCCATAACAATAAAGTTATGAATAATGATTTCATTCTAATAGTGAGTTCTGTTCTGCCTTAGGGTGTGCCTGGAGATCCTGGAGCTGTTGGTCCATTGGGCCCCAGGGTAAGTGTTTTCTTTCAGAGTTTAAATAGTCATAACAGTTCTCTGAGGCTGCACGTTGATATGTAATATGGACTTTTAACAGCTGAAATCAGTATTTGAGCTTTTTCCCCACCAACAAATTGTTTCTAAATATAAATATGTTTTAAGATACTTTCTGTAAAAACTACCACCTTTTGTAGGTCCTGAACTGGTATTGAGTACTAGCTGCTAAATTATTTGGTTTATGCTGTGAAATGAAAGATTTTAGTTTGCTGAGCAATATAGTTCCCCCACCTTTGATAGTAAAAGCATAAAACTAGTTTTTATTGAATCAGTTCTCCAGAATTTGTTCATGGGCTCTACTGCATTTCTGGGATATTTAGGATTTTGTCTATCAAAACTCTACCCTGCCTTGTAAATAAATGATAATCTTCCAATTTGTAGGGAGAACGTGGCAATCCAGGAGAAAGGGGAGAACCAGGTGCTTCTGGACTCCAGGGTGAAAAGGGTATGGCTGGAGGCCATGGTCCTGATGGCCCAAAGGTAACTGAGTGGAGATTTGCATTGCTGCAGTGATGTGATGGATAATTCTGCTCATTTGCATGAACATGAGAGAGCTTTTTTATTATAAATATGGAAGGTATCTCCTTTGTTTAAGGAAGGACACGCAAGTTATTCCAATTATAACAATATTAATAATCTGCAACGTACTTAAATGTAGGGAATTCACAGTAGAACTGGAAAAAGCCATTTCTGAACTGCAGAAATCCTTCAAGCAATGTTTTAAGAGCCATGCCAGTTTATACAAAGACACTTGGCAGGGCTAAGCAGTTAAAAGAAAATGCTGAAAGCTTCATGCCTGCATGCATGTACCTGCTATGGATGTAATTAGGCCAGGAAAGTCAGGCCAAGCCTCTAGTTATGTGAGACCTGTAATAGACATGAGCATCTCTGCCCCAGCAACTTCTACCTGTACATACTTCCTATATTAAACCTATGTGGCATCAAGCTCAAGGCAGAAAGATTCTCAAGCTTCTTTTTTTTCTGTTTTTATCTCCAGTATGCACTGATTAAATACTAATGTATTTGGAAGAACTACGATATTAGAGTTGAACTTCCTGAGTAACACAATGGGAAAAGAAAAGTATTTGGATGTGAATAAAGTCCAAATTTCAGATAAAATTATTACCTAAAACTGTACCCCAGAGACTTCAACACAGGCACAGCATGTTCTGCAGCCTAGAGACAAAGATGCTTCTCAGATGAATAGACAACCTCTTGCTCTTTCTCTGTTCCAGGGAAGCCCAGGCCCTAGTGGGACACCTGGTGATCCAGGCCCACCAGGCCTTCAGGGCATGCCTGGAGAGAGAGGGATTGCTGGAACACCTGGCCCTAAGGGTGATAGAGTAAGTGTTTATTTCTGTCCTCCTGAGTAGAAGCACCTGTCCCTTAACACTGCAGTTACTGCAGGGTATGACCTACTCAGCATTCACTGCCCTAACTGGGACTTTCTGGGTGTTTTCCATAGGGTGGCGTGGGTGAGAAAGGTGCTGAAGGTACAGCTGGCAACGATGGGGCAAGAGTAAGTAAATCTGTCACTCTCTTTGGACCTCATCTTCACACACAGGCACACAGGTTTGTTTGCTGTGCTGGGGACTCAGCTCATAGAGTTAAACACTATGCAGTGTTATCATGGTATGTCATAGTTTTATAGTCCTTTCCTCACTCTCCAAATTTTCAAGATTGCTATGCACAGCATTTTGGGGTGTCTGTGTTCTAAGCCTCTATTTTGTATCATCAGTAGTGTGAGTTAAGAGCTCAACAAAGAGGATTCACAGTTGATTTGGGATTTGTCCAAGTTGACTATAGTAAAAAATATTAAAAAATGAACAGGCAGAGGTGAATAGGCAAAAAACAGATCTTCCAGCTCTAAGTCTTGGACTAAAGCAGATGCCTCCTTATTGTCTGTATCAAGTTGCCCACAATCTGTCCTGAATTTCACAGGTGAAAATTCCTGTAGATGTGCTAAGGTTCACATAAGCAGTAACTTTTGCTGGTACTTCTGGAAAGTTTTGAATCTCCATTGCATAGATAAGGTCTCTGGTCTGCTCAAGATATGTTCAAGACACATCGCACATGCTCTGCTGCACAGACCAACTGTCCAATAATCCCAATTGCACGGGGTTTTCTTTGTATGCACTGACCATTTTTCCTCCCCAGATGTTATTTGAGTTACTTCTTACATGAAATGAGAATATATTTGAGATTCTTGGGTTGTGCAAACCAGTTGGAGTACTAGCTGCTAAGCATTTGAAAATCTGAGGTACGCTCAAAATATGAGGATCCTGTCTGGACTAAATTTATAGTTAAAAAGGAAAAATTTTTTTGAGAAACCCTACTATGTGGAAGCACTAAAGAAATTATCATCTATGAGCTGGAATTGGTTATAGAAAGCATACATTATCCAAAGATACAGAGCAGTTCTTAGTCCTTGTAAGGGATGTTTAGAGCTTACAGTAGTTAATGAGCAGGTGAACTAATGGTCAGCTGAAGCATCATTATGTGGAGTTGGTGGGTATTGATGGAGAACCTGTAACCTGTTTGCCAATTGCCTCTTGAAGAGAGAAAGGACATTTTTGAGGAGTTTGCAGGACCTAAATGAATCTTCAGAACTAGTGATGGATACTTTAAAATTAATTTAAAAAGTTAAATACTAGCAAAAGAAACAGCTCTGTGCAAGTGAGGGGAAAAAGGACTGGATTTCTTTTTGAGAGAGTAGAATAAAGCTGGGGCTTTTTTTTAATCATTGGCCTTATTCATGAATACTGCATAAAGCAGATGTTGAAGTTAAGGAAGAAAGAATGAAGGAAAACAGATCTTTTGTGGAGAGTTTGGTCATTGGGAGAGGAAATGCAAGTCAATTTTAGATAAAGAAGACAAAAGAAGTATCCAGAGATAAAGCAGAAGAATTCAAAGGAATGAAAAAGCATATGGTAATGGCAATATATGAGAAATTTTAGACTATCTTTTTGGAGCATCACTTTTCTAACTTCCTTTCACCTTAATTTGTTCAAAAGGGTCTTCCTGGTCCAATAGGCCCAATGGGTCCAGCAGGTCCCACTGGTGAAAAGGTAAACAGATTTTTATTCCATTCCCTCTTGAAGTTTCTTAATATTATCAGACTTCATTAGTGTTTTAATGAATCAACAAGTAAGTTACTTGGGAAATCAAATCCTTCTATTTTATTTTAAGGGTGAACCAGGTCCTCGAGGTCTTGTTGGTCCTCCTGGTTCTCGTGGAAACCCTGTGAGTAAACATGCTTTGTTTTTGTCTGGTATAAGTTAACAATACCTAAAGTTGATCCAAACTCCAGGCATTTTTCTTATTTGCTGATATATTTTCCTCTTTTTCTTTGCCTTTCTCTGTAGCCAAATATGAAGTTCTGATGTGTTGCTGTGCACTTGCAAAACTATTACCAGATTTTCTTCCTGTGACCTATACTTGGTTTAGGGCAAACTTTATAGAATTACCCTCACTTACCTCACTTCTGAAACTATGCCACCACTTGTAACTGTGTCAATGTTTTTAAAGGCATGCCCCTAGCAGATACCACTGTACAAAGGAAAATATTTAATGGGCAAAGTGCAGAGGTAATCCTTAGTTCATCCAGTTATGTAACTCTTGTCATCTTCCATCTATTAGTGATTTGAAGTATTTTAAGGGTTGACTTCAATCAGGGAATTATAGGCTCAGCCTTTCTAGGTCCTTTATACTGCTTGAAATTGATTATGTCCCTGTCATAATTCAGAACAGTCTTATTTCCAGTATAACTTGGAGCAGCTTCCACCCTTTTACTGAGTGCTGGAGCTGGCAGCCTTCAGCTACTTCTTTTCCAAGCAAATGTTGTGTGGAAATCTCAGTTGAGGCCTATTCTGACCTTATAGAAGAGTACATCTTTGAACTACTGTTTTTTTCCCCAGTGTCATTGGAGTGGTAGGTTGCATAAAGGGTGTGCCCTTTGGCCATCCCTGGAAGGGGTGGATTGTGACCAGAATTTCTCCTAATGCTGTTTTACTGCTTGCCTGTGCCTTCTATCTCTGAATTCTGAAAGCTCAATATAATCTTGAACACATGGCAGATTTTAACACCATAGCTAACATCCTTTATTTTATGATTAAAAGATCATGTGATTCTGACTAATAGAACAAAAGTATAATGACACTTCTGATAACAGTAAACAGTTATCATCCTTTCTTATATATTAAACTGTAAATTATACTGTCTGTGGAAAGATGGTTGTTAAATACAGTTATCTCTATTTTTCTGACCAGGGTTCCCGAGGAGAAAATGGCCCAACTGGTGCTGTTGGTTTTGCTGGTCCCCCGGTATGTGTTTTGGAACACTAATGAGTTTCCTTTACTCATGCTTTGACACACTTCATTTCCTTCATTATGAATAATATTGCAGTGTTCTGGATCAGGAGTCACATTTTTGCTGCAAAAAGAGCTATTTCTTTCTCCCATCAGTATATCAAGTGGAGGAAAGGGCCAACAAGCACCCTAGACAGTTGAAAAGTGGTTTTCTTGTTAAGGTTATGTAATTGCTCATCAGATTTTATATTTTCAATAATATGCTGTGTTGCTCCTTTGAGATTAAAATGAGGGAAGTTAAAAAGTGTCTACTGAAGGTAGCAAAGATTTGTACCATGAGTAGTGAAGCCTGGAATGAGGTGATGGACCAGATGGAACAGAATACCCTAAACTTCCCCACACCCTAAATATCCTCTTTCAGGATTCCTTTCACAAAGAGTCATGCACCTGCTTCCTTTGCTGGGAAAAAAAGCTTAGAAAAGACCATGTTTGTTTTGTAGCTGCTGAAGAAAATAGAAAATTTAAAGGGAAGAAAAATGCGAGCTAGATAAGGAAAATATTTAAAATGGAAATACTGGCTTCACAGAATGTTCAGCAAATCTCATGTGTGATCTTCTAAAGACCATGCTGAATCGTGAAACAAATGCAGTGTTTTCTGGACTGATTTGTGGCCCTGGTGGGTTTTTTCCTTTTAGAAATTCTCTATAGAATTGCTTTGTTAGGAAGGATTTGGTGTTGCCTGCACTGATGTTTCTTCTAAATGTTATTTCTCATAGGGCCCTGATGGTCAACCTGGTGTGAAAGGTGAACCTGGAGAACCTGGACAAAAAGGTGATGCTGGATCTCCAGGACCACAGGGTCTTGCTGGGTCTCATGGTCCACCAGTAAGTATGAATAACATCAGCATAGAACCAGTAACATAGGCTGATCTTGCTTATTTAAAAAGGTCTGGGTGTTCACTATCACCCCTCTGTTTCTCCTCTTTTAGGGTCCTCCAGGTGTTCCTGGTCTGAAAGGTGGTAGAGGAACTCAGGGTCCACCTGTAAGTAGATTTTATGTGTTGTGACCCGACAGCAGATAATCTAATACTGAAATTTTATGTAATTGTGTGTATTATTCCTTATCTCAGTTTCTTTTTTCAGTCTGTAAATGTAACATTTGCTAATTCAACTGAGAACATTTGAGGTAACTAGTGCTGTGTTTCTTTTGGTTAAAGATGGCATTAAAAAGGTTTTTTTATTTTTAGGGTGCTACTGGATTTCCAGGATCTGCTGGAAGAGTTGGGCCTCCGGGACCTACTGTAAGTCAATTATCATTTTCCTAATAGGTGTGTTTTATAAAATGACCACCAAGAATCTGAAGATTAAATAAAGCAGGAATAATGAAACAATGTTAATGGACTGATGCTATTGAAGAGAACAGTTTGTCAACACTGACTTCTGTGACTGTTTGCATCATTAAGTAAGGCACATTAGTCTTCAGCTTGGTCCAGTGCCTGATATTGATCCAAGGCTTTCCACTGGGTTAAGTAAGCTTTCAAATTGCTCCAATGACTTGATTGCTTAGAGGAATAAAAAATCCAACTTATATTTTTCTCTATATTTTACTTTTTTGTCCCTTTAGTAGACTGAAATTAGGACAGTTTTTGAAAAAGAAAGAGCCTCTACTGGGCTCTCTCATTGATGGAGTTACTCTTAAGTTCCGTTAAGATAAACTCAAAATAAACCCACAAACACAAAATCTCTTCTGTTCAAACATTTTCAGAAACACTATAAAAAAATACTACCTGTGGATCAAGTTGAGGATTGAACTCCACACAGACAGTTGTGCCATGCTTCATATGGCTTTTAATGTTATGATCAGGGGGAAACAACTTGCAGTCACTGTAAGGTTATCAAATGTGAAATTTATGGAAAACTTGCATGTGAAATCTTTTGGAGGTATTGGAGGAATGAAAAAAGGTCTGTTGAAACACTAACTTGTACCATGGAAATGAAAATTTGGATATGGACTTCAGATTGATGGTATTAGAAAGAGTGGGCAGAGGTGAGTTTTCTAGGAGTGGTTATACACTTGAGGTGAAAGAAAAAAACAAAACAGAGAAACAATAAAAGGTGTCTTTTAAAGAAGTGAGTTTGGATTTGAAAATTAGGGGGTACGTGGGTAAACCTTGGACATAATTAGTTATGATATTTATTTCATTTATTTGATCATAAAAAGATGATAATAGCTTTTAACTCATTCACATTTCTTAGCCTCAGAGTGTGCATATTTATAGTTAATTGTAACAGGGTCCTCAGAATTTTATTGTCCTCGTCAGAAATTGGTCCAATGTAACAGTGTGTTTTAATTTTTTTAGGGAGCCCCAGGGCCTGCTGGGCCAATTGGTGAACCAGGCAAAGAAGGTCCCCCAGGTCTTCGTGGTGATCCTGGTTCTCATGGCCGTGTGGGAGATCGAGGGCCAACAGGGCCTCCTGGTGGCCCTGGAGACAAGGGTGACCCGGGGGATGACGGGCAGCCAGTGAGTCCTGTGATGTTACTGACTGTGCCTGCACCAGCTCCAGGCTTGCTCTCACTGTTTATTGCTGCTGACCTGACAGTGACATTGCTTTCTCCTCTGTGCATTTCAGGGCCCGGATGGCCCCCCTGGCCCAGCTGGAACTACTGGGCAGAGAGGAATTGTTGGAATGCCAGGACAGCGAGGGGAAAGAGGCATGCCTGGGCTGCCAGGGCCTGCAGTAAGTAACGAGCAGGCCATGTGCCACCAGCCTGGGCATTCACTTGTGGCGTTCACAGTGCAGTGCCCCTTAGCAAGAGCAGAAAGCTGGGAAACTCCAGTTGCAGGAAGGAATAGAGGGAGACTAGTAAAGAACTAAAACTCATGCCAATGCATGAGGTGGAAGGTTTGTTTCTGCCATAATGGAAAGTCTAAACCTGAATTAACAGTGAGTAATAGCATTAAGGCTTCTGTCTAAAATGTTCCTATTTCACTTAGAATTCAATCCCTGAATAAAACAACCTCAGGACTCTTCATTTAGGTACCCAAAGGTCACTTGAATGTGAGTAGATTCTCTGTAAGCACTGTTTCATAAATTGTAATCTAGTCTTCCCAAATTGCCATTTGAGCTCTCCATGCTTTCATGTAGGATTCACAGATATTTTTTGGATAGCCTAATGATCAAATAATTAAATAGGCTATTAATAAAAGTGATCTGTCATTACCACTGGATCATTAAGTCTTATTCCAGACTAACAAGATTTATTGATACTGAGACAGAGAAAAATCATGTCAATTATTTCAAATGGCATTATATTTTTCTGAAGTCTTAAACACCTTACCTTACACCATTACCTATCTGCCATAATGGCAGATAGTGACATCAGACTTACTGATTTATCAGTAACTTCTCGAAAATACAAAGTATATTAAATACATATTCAAATTCTATAACAACCTTTTCTTTAAGTGTCAGGCATTTTCTTCATTTACAGATGTAGATGGTCTGGATTCAGTCTGGATTAATGAGTAGTTTGGCAGGCAGAAGGGTTTTTTTGCTTTCTTTCTTTTGTGATTAAAATGTTGATATTATATGTCTCATCTTTTTTAGGGTACACCAGGAAAGCAAGGTCCCACGGGGCCACCTGGTGACAAAGGTCCCCCAGGCCCTATTGGCCAGTCAGGTGCCACTGGGCCTGTAGGTGAAGCTGGTCCAGAAGTAAGTATTACAGGCTTGCAGGATGCAAGAAAAGACTGGTGGTTGCTCTCCTTGACTTGAAGTTCGAGGTGAAGAACAACTTTCTAGTTCTTCTAGAAATGCAATATTTCAGAGTTAATCAATAGCTCCATTTTTATTCCATATCCCCAGGGGCCTGCAGGTAATGATGGTACTCCTGGACGAGATGGAGCTGTTGGAGAACGTGTAAGGATATATTCTTTTCTTAATTTTCTTCTGGAAACTCCTATTTTATTATTGACTTATTGTAGATTTTCCTTTCATTCAGTTAACCTGGATGGAGAGCTTGTTCTGAAGGTATATCACAGCTTTGAATATAGTACCTCTCAAAGCTGAGGATGCCTGGGTAAGAGGCAAAGAACACCTGCCTCCACAAACTCAGGCTTGAGCTCTTGCAGCAGGAATATCTTTGTAGATTGCAATTGCTCAAAAATAGACTGGCAGTGCTACAGTTTGGTTGCTTTGGTCTAGACCAGTCCTCTTTAGATAAAGAATTGAAATTCTGCTTTGCAGGGTGATCGTGGTGAACCTGGCCCTGCAGGCTTACCAGGTTCTCCAGGAGGTCCAGGAACTCCAGGTCCTGTTGGCCCTCCAGGAGATGCAGGGCAAAGAGGTGAAACTGTAAGTGGGGCTTTTAAAAAAAATTCTGTATTTATCAAAAACTACGGTGTATGGTTTATGTGCATTGCTTCACATACTCTCTGTATGCAATCTTTTAGGGTTCTCGAGGTCCAATGGGTCCCCCAGGTCGTGCAGGAAAAAGAGGTTTGCCTGTAAGTTGCCCTTGGTCACTGTGGCTTTGTCTGAGATACCACTGAGAGGAAAGTGTGTGGGGAATTCAGCCCAAATGAGAATGCCAAGCAGGGCTTCACCTTGTGTGCTGACTGCAAGTGGGTGCAGGTAGTTCTGAGCTGCAAAGCTGCACAACCTGTTTCAGATACTCCAGTAATTCTTTGGAAGCCTCTTTATTTGGAGCATGTTGCTGTCTGGATAATGGGAGGACCTGAGTTAGCAAAGGGCAGGAGTCTGGTCCAAATAAGGGGTGCATGCTGAACAAAAAAGGATATTTTTAGATAAAAATGGCAGAAATACAGCAAAATCACCTGTTCCCATTAAAAGGCCTTAATTCAACTCATGAACTTCTGACTTTAGTCCAAAAAGGAAAACAAACAAAACTCCTTTTTTTCACGTTACATAAGTCTTTTACAATCCAAGCCTGGAACAAGAAATTAATTGCAAACTTGGGAAATTCAAAACAATATTGTCCTGTCCCTAAGCAGATGTCATTTGAGAGACAGTAAAGTTTATTGAGTAGTTAGTGATAATGATGCCATTGATAAACTATTTGGAATCTGGCATTAAGAAATCTAGCTTGCAATTTGGGCTGAGAAATATAGATTTGCAAACAGCAGCCACATTTTCCAATGATTCTTGAATTAGTGTAAGAAGTTTGTAATTATCAAAACTAACAATGAAATTGTGACAGTAATAGAAGCAGGGTATTTGTGCTGCCTGGATGGTGTTGTCTGTACTTAGGGAATGTAATTTCAGTTGTACTTTAATCATAATGAAGGTGAAAGAAGCTTTGAGAAGTAAAGATGCAGCCTGGATGATTTCATACTGAAAATATACTTTATCATAAAAAGTCTGTGAGAGATCTGTAATATTTCAATCTCATCAATGAAAGTCATTAGCTGTATACATTAAGGCAAATAAATATATGAATATTTAAAAAATGGTTATGTAAGTTTATTATCATTATTAGAGGTTTGAGGGTTTTTTTACTGTATTATAGCTAAGTAGTGTAAATTTGCTACAACTCTATTTAAGCACAGCATAATTTTCTGTAATTATTTACTTATTCTTTGGTAAAAAATTAAGATTCTTGGAACTGCCTCAACATCACCTTCTTTCCAGCTTTAAAAGGGAAGGAGGTCCAAGTGCAGTGTCTAAAAGCAAATGGGGAAGGTTCAAGTTTGGGTGTTTTTTTCCCAGTTCAGAATTTTATGTTTAATCACTGATACTTACAGGGTCCCCAAGGACCTCGTGGAGACAAAGGTGATAATGGAGATCGGGGTGATAGGGGCCAGAAAGGACACAGGGGTTTCACTGGACTTCAAGGCCTTCCTGGCCCTCCTGTAAGTTCTGCTTTTACTACAATTTTATTTGCTTGGTAGTTAAATAGTGTATCAGTAACATAGTTATTTAAAGTGGAAAAAAAAAGAAAACTAGTTGTTTTCCCCCAGCACGAGGTGTTTGAGTGGCCTGGTGTCTGTACTTGCTAATATTTTTAATGCAGTTTTAAACTACTGTTGCATGATGAGGTAAACATCATGATGAGATGTTGTTGCAAGATGTGTGTTCTCTTATTCTTATTTCCTTTGCAAGACCAATCCCTGACAGTCTAGGACCTGTCAGCACAAGGTGGTAACAAAAGCTTCAGATAGTTTCAGAGAAGCAATTTAGAGTGTGAAATGCTTTTTGGCTGTGTTTGAATTTATTAGAGTCAAGGAATCCAGTGCAAAATCCCAAAAGGACTGTGAAAGCATCTCTTGCTAATATTTTCAAGAACTTTGTGATTTCATTGTCAATTGAATGGAAATATCATGGAAAACTTTCTCTTTTTTAAAATTTATTCACTGGTCCTGTGCAAACACTGGGAGTCTCAACAAGCAGGAATAGCAGCAACAAAAAGACCCCTGACACCCAAATTACCTTTTCACTTCATGATATTGCTGTCATTTACTCTCTTCTAAGACACTCTGATTATAAATACCTTGAAACCAAGGCTTTTCTAGAGAAACAGCTTTATATACAGCCAAGCACCAGTAAATTTTACTAAGTTACAAAAGCATTAAGGGAAAGGAACCACCCATTTTTCATGTATATTTCAATGCTATTCATACCAAATTGTGTATATCACACACTAAATGGCACAATGATATGATAATTTCTTCTTTTTAGGGTCCAATTGGTGAACAGGGCAGTCCTGGCATTCCAGGCCCATTTGGTCCTCGGGTGAGTATGATTGTTAAGGTTTTTCTTCCTTGTGGTGTTGTTATTTTTTTTCACTCTCAGATGTCTATTTCTGCATCACTTTTATTTCAGTAACTTCTATTGGCTTTGGTATCATGTGGTGATTACCCTAATATCTTTTGCTGAGACACCACCTTGTTTAATACAGCAGAGCTTTGTCATGAGTGTGGTTTATAGGCAGACAAAAATGTCAGCTCAGGATGACCACAGGGCTGCAGTCTCTTTTTACAGACACTTTTGCTTCAGCTGATGCAAAGTCAGATATGTGGCAGCTCTCCTATCTGCTGCTTTGCATCTCATTCCCCCATGTATGTCATTCACTCAAAAGTTAAGGAGAAATACTGTCCCTTGGGAACATCCAAGAGAGGCATCTACCTCTGAGTCTGTATCTGTGGGTGCACAGAAGCTACTCCAGTCTGACCAGCATCTGGAATCTGGAACTGATCCCACTTAAATGGTTAAGGAAAAAATATACAGCTGAGCCAAGTTACATTGTCTGAGGTAATTCCCTTGAGAAGAGCAGCTTTGTAACTGCCTTCTTACTTTTACAGAAGAAAAAAAGGTGATTTTTTGAAGTTTGGTAATAGGCACAACTAATGAGATTGCTTCCTGACAAGATACTGCTTATAACAGGCTGGTTTTTAAAACTTTGTTATTAAATGCTTAAATACATTCCATCTGTCTCCTATATTTTCTAGGGTCCTCCTGGTCCAGTTGGTCCTTCTGGAAAAGATGGAAGTCCTGGTCCACTTGGGCCAATTGGGCCTCCTGGTGTTAGAGGGACTGTGGGAGAAGCTGGACCTGAGGTAAATTGATGTGAATATGGAGGGCAAAGGTTATCTTCAAATAATGAGAGAATTTTTTTTATGATCCATCACATTATTTTCTTGAACATCCATGAGCTCAAGACAAATGATCAAATGTAATAGTTTGTCCAACAAACATTCAGGGTAATTGTATTGAAAGGGTTCATTTTTTGCTCATTTTCATCTTCTGAACATGGGATGATCCCAGCTTCATCCACCTGTGCTCTACTTAGGCTGAGCTAAATCTACTTCTGCAGCTGGCTCACTGGACCCTGCTGGATCTGTGATTCAATACAGCTCTTTGGCAAGTTGGGTCCTAAACCCTCAGGCCTGGGCCAGCAGTAGCTCAAAGCTGGCACTGAGTGAGCACAGCCACCTGCCTATCTGCCAGTAGGAATTTTAAGAAATAAAGTTTTTAGGCAGGGATCTGAACAAGGAGGGACAGATGGTTTAACAAAGGGAATGAGGACATTCCTTGGTGGCTTTTTCCAGCTGTTAAGTCTAAAATTAGGAGCAAGAAAAGCTTGAGCAAGGCATTAAGGCAGAGAGGACATGAAGCAAAGTGAATACCTCACATGCAGTTCTAATCTCTTACCCATGTCCTTTGAAAGGTGAATTGTTTATATCTGAATTATTCCCTGTGCTTTAGAGTGACTGGCCCTGAAGTTTTGGGAGGTTTTTTTTGGTGGTAGGCTTTGCTGTCATTTGGCATAGTGTTTACTCTACTGGACCTCTGTTGCCTTTTTGTTTTGAACCTTAGGGCCCACCAGGTGAGCCTGGTCCTCCTGGCCCTCCAGGGCCTCCAGGCCACCTCATTGCTGCCATTGGTGACATTATGGGACACTATGATGACGCCATGGCGGATCCACTACCAGAGTTTACTGAAGATGAAGCAGCCCCCGATGACCATAATAAAACTGACCCAGGAGTCCACGCCACGCTGAAGTCCCTGAGCAGCCAGATCGAGACCATGCGCAGCCCCGACGGCTCCAGGAAACACCCAGCGCGGACCTGTGACGACCTGAAACTGTGCCACCCCTCCAAGAGGAGCGGTGCGTGCCCACACCCTCAGCTCTGTGCTCTGTGGGACTGCCTCGTGTCCAGCCTGGGCTTGGTCACTGGCCTGCTCTGCACTGCTGCAATGTATTCCTGCTTATGTCTTCCCAGCTACCTCAAAAAATCTTTGTAATATGACAGAATTCCTTTTTACGTTCTTTGTAGGTGAATATTGGATTGATCCTAACCAAGGATGTGTTGAGGATGCTATCAAAGTGTACTGCAACATGGAAACTGGGGAGACCTGCATTTCTGCCAACCCATCTACTGTGCCCCGCAAAACATGGTGGGCCAGCAGGTCCTCTGACTTAAGGCCTGTTTGGTATGGCCTTGATATGAACAGGGGATCACAGGTAAATAAATAGAGTCACTGTTAAGAATTGGATTCTGTGAAGCTTGTGGTCTTGTGGTTTGGAACTTCATCTGCTGCTCTGAGCAGATTCTGCTACAGTCAGAACATTATATTTTTTGATTGACTGGCTTGTTGATTAATTGTTAATACCATATAATAAAGATAGAAAATAGCTGGGAGAAACAATGCAAGTGCATCTAATGCAGGATGGGCTAAAAAAAGACCACTGCTGGAATAAATTATGTCTCTTGATCCCAAAAACATCAGCTTCTCTATCAGTCTTTTACTAAATCTCTATCTCATCCTTAAACAAATATACTTCTACCCTGATACATAATTCAGATCCCTGCTGTTTTAACTGAATTCTACTCTTCCTTTCAGAAAACTCTATACTGCTAGAAGTTATGAAGACTACTTTATAAATTTGTTTTTGAAAGAGAGTGTGATTGTGATCATATGTGTCAGGTTGATCCATGATGAATCCATCAGTTTCTAGGCAGAAAAAATTCCACTCAACTTTCTGCTGGGTTTTCCTCTATGGTAACTTCTAAAATTAGGCTTAATGATCCTGACAAGTAAAAGAAGTTTAGCCTATGCAGAGTATATAGTTAATTAACTAAGTTTTACCATTTTTATTTCTAGTCTATCAAAAGCATAAGGAATATCTTCAAGTGTTATTTCCTAGAGCATTACTATCTTAAAGTATTTGATGTGTAAAAAAAAAAAAAATACTGTTATCAACTGGAGTGCTGAAAACAGTTCAGATGTGTAACAGCTGAGAACAGATGTGATTTGATTGCTTTTTTGACATGCTTTCACTTATAACTAAATTCGGGAAGCCTTGCCTTGACCCAGCATAGCCCAGCTGATGTTTAGCTGCTTGAAGAGCTGCACAGAGGGGTTTTTAAGGGAGATGCTCTTTGGAGGAACAAATTATCTTCAGGAATACTATAAAAGAATATTTCATTATTTTGGAAACACTGTCAGATTTGGTAACTAATGGTATGAGTTAGGTAATAGTCAAATGCATTCCTTATGGATTCTAAATAATAAATGTGTTCAAGATTACTAAACAGAGGTATCACACTTTATACATTAAGAAAGTGCCAATGATTAAGATTTTCTCTTTAGTGGTTTCAGTGAAATATATAAATGTTTAGTCATTTTTGGCTGTTATTTTTCATGTTTCAATGATTCATAAAACATGAATAAAATGGAACCTGCATAGACAGGGGAAAAAAAATCTCAGGAATTCTAGAATTCCTCTTAGAGGTAGAAAAATCACTTGTTTTTTATAGAAACAGTGACACCTCATGAAACATTTGTCAAACTTCTGTGTCATTTGATTAGTTAATAAAGCCCAAATAAAATTTATGGTTATTTTTATGTATTCAAAGTTTGGCTGTTGGTGCTGCTTCTAAATACAATACAAACCCTACAGAAAACAAATTAATAAATTGGCAATATATCAGGTACATTGTAAAAGAGTTTTCTGTGCTTGACATTTCTTACCTGCTTCAAGGTTGCTCTAATGTATTATTTCATATGTAAGAATCCCTTTCAGAAATGAGGCAGAATTCATCCCAAAGCCTGGCATATCTGTGGAGGCCCAATTGCCCCTGAGTTGTTCAGTTGCAGAGAATTATGGTCAAAATTCTCCCTGTTACAGAATGTCAATATTTCTTTGTCCTCAACCGGCAGCAAATTACAAAAGAAACCATCCTTGGATTATATGCAGTAGGGCTCCTAACTAGCCATGTCTGAAAAATGACTATAATGGCAGATGTTTCTAAAATTCACCAACTCTGAATGAATGTCAGTGTCCTGTAAGTTGACCTGTTCCTTGTCTCCACAGTTCGTGTACGGGGACACAGCTGTCACTCAGATGACATTCCTGCGCCTCCTGTCCAAGGAAGCTTCCCAGAACATCACCTACCTTTGTAAAAACAGTGTTGGCTACATGGATGACCAGGCAAAGAATCTGAAAAAAGCTGTGATTCTGAAAGGGGCCAATGACCTGGAGATCAAGGCAGAGGGAAACAGCCGCTTCAGATACACTGTTCTGCACGACAGCTGTTCTGTAAGTTTGGGTGGTTTGCCTTTTGCTGGGGAGAAAAAGGACTTTTGTCCCTTTTCACTTCTCTCTGGAATTAGAGAAAAAAAAAAACCCATGCAAAGAAGTAATTAAAATGCTGCAGGATTTTTTAATGAATTGTTAGAAGTACCTGATCAAACAGGGATTTTACTATAATTCTAGCTTCACATAATAGAAGTCTGCACTATTTAGAAGCTGTTTGCAAATTCCTTCTTAGCATCCTGAGATACATATCTTGCCATTTTGCATTTCCCAGTATTTGTTTGGCTCTGAGTGGAATCACACAAACTTGGTGAGATAACCACTAAATTTTGTCTGCTAGATGGGCAAAATTATTGCAGCAGTACTGTGGAGGAAACTCACTGGTACTGTTACTGAGCTGAAAAGAAAAATGTTCCCCAAAATTTTGTGGGTAGGCATAGAAATCAGCAAGTAGTAGATTTTACATGTTCCAAAGCAGTTTCAGCCAAGACCAATATACTGGCAAATCTTGCTAAATCTAGTCTTGCACTTGCAGTAAGTTAAGTACTCTCTGTACTTTAAAGTAAGCCCCCAATTATGTGTGCAGGCACATATTATTAGCACATAGAGAAGAATTTCATAGCATAAGAGAAAAATCGGCCCTGTAGTGTCAGTCTGATTGGCCTGCTCGTTAAAGACATTTCAAAATAACCCAGGTGCAGTGCAGGCAGTGTTGCTCAGCAAAGGTGCAGTAACACCCTCCTGAACAATCAGACAACTGACTCAGCAGCTGCACTTCAGGCTGGTTTTGACACGAGCTCTGGCCTAAAGCCTAATTTATGTTTTTTTAAATCTTTTTTTCCCCTCCAGAAACGTAACGGGAATGTGGGCAAGACTGTTTTTGAGTACAGAACACAGAACGTGGCACGCTTACCCATCATCGATATTGCACCGGTGGACATTGGCAGTACTGACCAGGAGTTTGGAATTGAAGTTGGGCCAGTTTGCTTTGTGTAAGAGCAAGGGGGGAATGTAACACACTACCCATCAACAGCAGCAATCAAACATGAACTTAGACTGATTGAAGTTAATCCTGAGACTCTTGAAGTAATGGCTGATATTGGATCAGCATTGTATATACAGCTCTTTCTAAATGCCCAGCCTCCTTTTGAATATTTATTTTACTTACAAACCTTCCATTTTCAATGGTTGAAACCAACTTTTTAGTACAATTTTAAGAGGATTGATGACCACCTAAAAGTAAAATGAATCCTTTTCCTCCGTTTTGTTTCAAATTATTTTGACATTTCCAGGTATTCAAAATAGATAGTTGTAATGTGGAACTATGTAAAGCTCTAATGATTATTTCTTTTGCTTTGATGCATACTGAATAACAGAAAAGTAGAGCACTTTCGTGAACCGTTGGCTGTATTTCAGTCCTACGTACTCCCTCTACCCCAATTTGTGTTCCTGTGGTTGCCATTCACAGCAATCTATGTCTTTTGTAGAAGAAAATCTCTTCAGACAAGACCATCCTAATTTGGCATTGTTTTTCTTGCACTTTTCTATGTAAGTCTGCTCAGAAGAGTGATCCATAGCCATGGTTAATTTATGAAGTAAAAACTTTACTGGGGTAAATATGAGTTTTCAGTGGGGTGTCCCACATCTGAAATTTTAAAGCTAGATTTCACTTCTCACAATGTATCTGTGTAATTCCATTAAATTATCCTTAATCTTCAAAATATGTCTGAAACCCAATACTTGTTGATTTTCCAATATTTCCCATCTAAGAAGCCATTACGTATCAAATTATACAGATGTCTTATATATGGTGCCAATTTCTGTACCTTGCAGACCATTCCCATGTATACCAGACCAACTGCTAATAAAGAAAGTTTAGAAATTCCTTTGTTTTAGCTGACATCCAGATATGCATGACCAGTAATTTGACTTACTGGCCTTGAGTTGTCAAGGCAGGAAAGTTCCATCATTTCTTAGCATGAGCTACCTCATCTCTGGAAGTTGGGATGCAATTAATATTCCTGGTTTTATTTTAGATATTAAAAGGTGCTATGCTTCTGTTGTTATTTCAAGATAGGAGATAGGCAGGGCAAAAAAAAAAAAAAGCAATAAAGTGATGGTGCTAAATGACACTCTAGAAGGCTGATGAAATAGAGATGCCTACTGTCAATGTCATGTTCAGAGCTTAGCTGTTAGGCTTACAGTGTTTGAGAGAAAAATGTTACAGTGCATTTATTTGCTGATCATTCAGTATATAGAATGTTTTGTACCTCCAGCATGCTTTATTTTGTAAAGTATGTGGGTACAAACTTACTTAGGTTTTTTGTTTCTTTACTGCATCTGTGCTCTCCACATTTTTTTGTTTGTTCCTTAAAAAAAAAAAATAAATAAACAGCTGGGGCTCTCCCTAAAGAAAGTCTTTCACATAGCTTTATTCATGTATCTTTGCAAAGCATTTAATTAAATACATGCTTCTCGCTATGTAAGTGGTTTCCTTTTTGTAAAACTCCTTCCAGTGTGTTCATTCCATATCAGTTCATTCCCAGGAAATTAAAAATAGAAGTATTTAATTGTTGTTTGGTTGCTCTTTGCATAAATCATTTGCAAGGCATTCTGAAATATTTTGAAGGTAGGAATATAGGAGTATTTGTATAGTGCCTTCTGTGTCAGTTTTTACAGGTAGATGTCAGTTGTATGAAGGAGATTTGCAGGCCTAGAAAAGCTGCCTAAATAATATTGTTTGAGACTCCAGAGAGAATTTTTATTCAAGAATGAAATGTGATTTTGCCAATTCCTAGTGGGAGTGAACACTGATAGGAAACAGTTCGTGCACAAGCCATAAAGTTGCATTTGTAGCAAAACAGGCAGGAGTTTTCCTTCCTTCCCCCTTCTAAAGGGGCAGGAGCTTTGCAGGCTTCTAGGTTTTCTAAATGCATGTCCCTGCAGGGGAAGTGAGGACTGGGAAGTTGACAGGTTCATGCTGATGTTATCTGTTACTGCCCATGCAGGAACTCTGATTTCTTTCTTACTAGCATGAAATAATTTCTATAAATATGTGACTCAGGAGTTAACTTACCATACTGGCTGCTAGAGAAGTTTTAGATAACATTAATTTGGCTGATTAAGCTTAAGGGTAATGGCTTGCTGAAGTGTGTTCAAGTAAAGGTGGCTGTGGTCCTATCTCTACAGCACATTTATCCAGATACACAAAATAAATAACATTTGGAATATAGGTTTATGCTTGGAATTTATTTTTAATCGCTAATTTTAGTCAACAGAGTATTATAATCTACTTTTGGTGTAAATATTTTGTAAGGTTGTTGAAGGAGAAGAGTATTTGATTATGAAAAATACTTTTTCTTTTCAAGTCTCTTTTGGCATCTCTATCTCCACATGAAGTGTGCAGTATTTCCTCAGCCAGGTGCCTTGAGCACTGAAAAAGAACTGTAACTAGAGAGCCAGCTAAGGTAATATTCTGCAAAAACCAGGGCTGGAGAATCACTGAAGGAAAGCCTGCTTTGAAGTGCAACCTCTCAGGTAGTTAACTGAGGAGTCTGTAATGCAAGTGGTTGGACATGCTTTTCTTTTCTCTTGACTATGTTTAGAGCATACATAGATACTGCATCTCTTTCCCTGTTTATGCATTCCTCAAAGTATTGTAGAATCATTTAAGAAAAAAAAAAAAAAAAAAAAAAAGGGAGGGGAGAGGCATTTTCTTATCCAGGCAACATGACATAGCCTCATGTAAATACAGCTTTAATTTCATGAACCTAGAATGAATGAGCTAATAATTTGCAATTTATAAAGTAGCATTAAGTAAATTTAGTGAATTAAGTAGCATTTAGTGAAGTTTTCTGTCTTATTGGCAAATAGCTTCAAAAATGGTAAAAAAAGAGGACATTTTAGAAAGATTAAAATAACATAGAGTGATTATGATTCTATAGTATCAGACATTGCATTTAAATTAAATCTGAGTTATAAGAGTTGGGTTCTGTTTTCCATAACTGACCTGTCCTCAGTGAGAAACAAACCCCAGGGCTGCAGCATTGACAGAAACCTTCTCTTGGTTTCTCAAAACCAGTAGTGCAATATTTGTGTGGCAACCATTCATTAAAACCTTACCTAGAAATTCCGTTCCCAAACTCCTCCCTTATAGCTATGAGAAATAACCAGCCCTAAGATTTTAGCACTAAAAAGGTTCTGTAGAGCACCAGCAGTACTACATGCAGTAGAAAAATGTACCAATCAACACAGAAATCCAACACAGAAAATTGTCATCACATTACAGCTAGAAACAAGACAGCCAAAGCCCAAAAAAAGCAAGAAAATGGAAGATTTTTCTTCTCTGTACAGGCAAGTAAAGAGTATAAAAACAGTTTAAGAGCAAAAAGCACTATTTTTCCTGTTGTAGAATAAGAGCCCCTATGGCTTTCTTTTATCTCCTATAACTGCCTGAGGTCGAGCATAGTAATTGAGCTGGTAAACACTCACATGATATGTGGATATTTTAATTACTTTTTCAGGAAATGCAGGCTATACTGAAGGTTTAATACTCACTGGGCAGCTTTTTTCTCACTGAGAGAGGATTCCAGAAAGAGTAAAACAATGGCAAAAGGAAAAGCAAAACTAAATGGAAATGTAGAAATGTTAATGAAGGAAGAAAGATTCCCTGAAGGTATGCAAGTTATAGAGAAAACAAGGTAAAAATTAGAGCATTGGACAATGATGGTATTATGGCTTAAAAAATCATGGCAAAAGGTAAAACTAAATCAGTAGTTTAATAGCTGAAATAGAAATGCCTTAGAAGCTGTGGACCCATAGACAAATTTTATTGTGAATTTGCTTCTCTTTCCCGTGAGGCCATTATTGAACAATATCTTTAGGAACAGTAAAAGAGAAAAAAAAAGCAGTTTATGCTTTTTCTACAAGGCAGAGGAGAAAGGGCACAATATCAGCTTGTGCAGAGCTCAGGAGGACCTAAGCAGAGTGTGCAAATACTAAAACTGAAAGGTTTTGTGGTACTGCACAACACCACAGAGCTTGATTGCTGATCGGTCTGCTGTGCCATTGGCATTACATGTTCTGACTTTTGCTGGGAAGAGGTCTGGAAAAATACAAAGGTAACAGGCAGCACTAGTTTGAGCAGGATGCTAAAGAGTCCATTTTTAACTCCCTCCCCCATGTTTATTTTGTGCACATTCTCATTTCCTTGCTGATGGAGCCATTTTTCTATAAGCCACTTTTCTATAAGCTCTGGCTTAAGTTTTGTTATGATCTGTTATGTTCTCAATATCAGAGAGAGTGGTGCATTAAATGTTTCTATTGCAAAATTAGTTCCTTGATTGAGATATTACTGTCCATCCTTCAGGAAAGGCTGCAGCCTTATTTAGGAATGTTTGTGCAGAGAAAAATTAAAAAATAACCAAGCAAGTTCACATCTGCCAAAGCATCACAGAACTGCTTTTCAGGCTTAGTCAACTGAGTGAAAAAATCTGATACAAACCCAACCAAGTATAACAAAAGAACATTACTACTAATCTAGAAATGCAGTGGAATATTTTTGCATGTTTGGTATGGTATGGTGTGCTGTGCCACAAAGAAATGGGGCAATGACAGAAGATGGTGATGACTGCAGGAGCCATCGTTGCTATTCAGGGGCCTCTGCCCTCTGAGGAACAAGCTGTGTGAATCTACACCAAAATCAGAGAGAGTCAAGAGCATTTCCTTCTGTCGTATTGCTGGGGTTTAACCCAGCCCCTCAACACCAGGCAGTTGCCTACTCCTCACCCCCCTCAGTGGGGCAGGAAAGAGAATTGGGGGGTAAAAAATTAGAAGATCAATTGGTTGACAGAAAAGGAAGGGGAAATAATGACTATAACGATTCAAATACACAAAACAATTCTGTAGAATGCAGTTGCTCACCTCCCAGTGACCTATACCCAGCCAATTCCTGAGCAGTGGCCCCTGGCCAGCTTCCACCACAGATTTCTGTTCAGAGGATATGCTCTGGAATGTCCCTTGGATCAGCTGTCCTGGCTGTGTCACCTCCCAGCTCCTTGTGCTGCCCCAGCCTCCTCGCTGGCAGGGCAACATAAGAAGCTGACAAGGCCTTAATGTAAGCACTGCTCAGCAAAAGCATCAGTCTGATAGCAGCAAGATTTGCATCCCAAATCCAAAGACAGCTCTGGGAAGGAAATTAACTTTGTCCCAGCTGACACATATCAAGTCAGCCATTTCCTGCTAGGAATTTTGATCCCTGCTTTATAGATGCACCCAAACTGAGAAGAGGAATGAGCAGACCTTTCCAGGTACCTTGGAGATGTTATAACAAATATAGTGAAGCTGGAAAGCAAGTTACAATAGGAGTATTCCCAAAAACCCACTGAAAGCACATCTCCAGAAGTGACCTTTCAATGACTGCCTTCTCAGTGGATGTGGACTCAACAACAAAACTGGAACTTTAACCCAGAGATGTCCATGGCTAAGTGATATACTAAAAAGACAGAAAGTCTGGATAAGCATAGCTTTGCCAGATACAGCCTAAGGATTAAGAATTAAAAAAAGAAAAAATATGATCAGTGGCTTTCTCAAGAGATATCTCAAGCAAGAGGGGCTGCTGTGATGGGGAAGCAGCAGTGTGGGTTACAGACTGTCTTCCTGGAAGAGACTCTAGGGTGAAGCTATTACAGGATGAAGAGCAGTTGGGAAGACCCACCAGGATTTTATTCTGGTGGATTTCATCCACCCTGGAAGAGCAACCCCTCAGTGTAGTGTGAGCTACTCTTTGCTCCCTCTGAGTAAACAAGTAGGCAAAAATATGGAAAGAATCTCTTCCTCTCCCAGATCCTAAAACCTGCAAAATATCTTTCTGTTCTAGTGTGTTAAACAGAGGTGTCTACAGGTTTTCTGTAAGATCATAACCAGATATAATCGAGGACATCTAATTACAAGCACATGTCGAATTAAAATGCTAATCATGATAAAAAAAAATTCATACATTATTTGTAGCTTAAGATTTTTGCAACATCATGTATCTCAATACTCAAGTCTCCAGAAGAGAGGCACTTTGATTAAATACAGAGTTTGCCAGACCCAGATTCTTTTTCTGGTGCAAAGAACTGGATATGATTTTTCATTGAACCATCAGGCTTTTGGTCTTGGTTGAAATGAGTACAAAATCTGTATTAGGAAACATATTCTAATTAAGTGACTACAATAATGCTGTCTTATTGCCATAAATAATAACCAGTCCTCCAAAATAACACATTTTCCAGCCTATATAAATGACATGCACCTGACAAGGAACACTGGACTTTAGATTTTCCTAATCTGCAGGTGTTGGGACAGCCCTAGCATAGCAAAGCAGGTGTTGGGAAGAACTTCCTCCTTTATTAATTCAAAATTCTAGTAGTCATCTCTTCCTCCAAGGTACTGCCTGCTTCTGAAGGCAGTAAATGAAAGCTTAATACTATTTAGCCGACACCATAACCAAATGAGGGTTACCAATTACATCCAAAGCCAGTTTAAAAGCTGACTTTTTTGTTTTAGGAGGGGAAGTTGTTGGCAATTGGCCAGCTTCCAGAAGAAATTCCTAGCAGCTGCTCAAATCCAGGAACCATCATGAGCCCACTCTAAGTGCTGTTTTACCCTGGCCTGGCTTTAGCTGCCAAATTACTGCTGGGAGAGGGGACCTGGGGGGAGGGTTTAAAGCAGCTGCCAGCCATGGTGGCCTTGCCTGACTCCCAGAGGGAGCTGAGGGTGTAGCCCCCTGAGTTACAGGTGTTTGCAATTTGTTTGCAATTAGGGCCTAATTAGGTAGCAAAGTTTTTCTCTTAGACGGGGGTTGGCTGGGTTGTTGTCATGTTCTATGGTTTTTTACACCTGATTTTTGTAAAGAGTATAGGAATGGGATGTTACAGTAGTCCCTGTGCCACAGACAATAGTCAGGAAGCCCACATTCACTGGAAAAAAGCCTCTGGTGTCCGACAAAAGAGCTCCACCCTGAGATGACAACTTGCACTTAACTGGAAAGGCAAAGTTCCAAGGTAATTATTAAAGCCTAAATTAGTGATATCTTAAAGTCATTAGTATGCTCTGGGAAACTGTTTGAAGGAGGGATTTTTTTTCTCTTGTTTCTTTTCTTGTCTCAGAGAGCCAGGGTACTGTGATGCTGTGAAGTAAATGAGCATCAGCTGGTGTAACAGAATGAGAAGCTGTAGATCAGAATAAGAGATTTCTTTTATCAGTCTTAGTACTGTGTGGGGAACTTCTTTCCTTGTTTTTTTCCTGCCTCTCATTCAACTTCATGCCTCTCTTTCGACTATGTAGACTGCAATATTTTCTTCAAGACGGCTTGAAATTTAAATGCCAAAGGAATATGCACTTGAACATGTACCTAAAATCATCTTAGAGTTTGAAAGCAGGTGTTGGTGTTTTCATCTACACCTGTTTACACTGAGCTGTTCTGGAAGGCAAACAGGGAATTCATGGCTTCAGCTCTCTGGGTGAGATGCTTTGTTCAAGCCACACTTTTGGATCTATACACCTCAGTTTTAGACTAACTGTAAAGAAGTTTACATTTTTCTGGATTATTTTTCCTCTATGAAGGCAAGTAAATAGTCTAAAGATAGATTAAGAGCAAAAAACTATGATTTTTTTTTTCCTACAGCAGACTGAGGGTGTCTAGGTTTCTTTGCTCCTCTGTCACTGCCTGAGACTGACATAGTAGTTATTAGACTAATAATCTGTGGATATTTCAATTACTTTCTCAGGAAGTTGAGGCTAGAGTAAAGGTTTAATATTCACAAGGCAGTTGGTCTTGCTGAGAGAAGATTCCAGGAAGACAGAGAGTAAAACAGTTGCAAAAAGGAAAAGTTAAGCTAAATGAAAATGTAGACATGCTAATGAAGGAAAAAAGATTCTCTGAAAGTATGCAAATATAATAGAAAAAACAAGGTAAAAATGATAGTGTTAGATAATGATGGTAATATAGTTTAAAAAAAAATGATAAAAGGTAACAATCAGTAGTTCAATGGCTGAAATAGAAATGCCAGAGAAATTGGGAATCCATAGATACTGTTGTCCAAATGGTGTGTTTATGCTAGAAAGAAATCCATAATTTTGGATTATTGTGTTACAGTTTGCTTGTTGGGAGTTTAAAGGTTTTGTTGAAGGGTGTGATTTCAGTCAGATACTGCATAGTTCAGAATATCCACAAGGAGCCTGTTAGGGCAGAATTGCCATCTGAGTGCAAGAAAGTTTAAGTTGCTTTTGGCCTTCCTATTTTACCTGCTGTCATGCTATTCAGAAATTCAGCCTTTGTTAAAATCAGAGGTAATGCTTCTTAAAGTATGAAATAAAGATGAGAGAAACATGAAGACTGTGATGAAGTAAAGCTGGGAATTGCCTGTGTCAAACCCTGCCCCAAGGGAGCACTTACAGGCACCAAGGGAACACCCAGAACAACACAGCAGCTTTCTTGTCAAGCTGTTGTCATTCCTGTGAAGAATTGGACAAAATCTTTAGGAACAGTAAAAGAAACCTGCTTTTTCCACCAGGCAAAGAGGAGGAGGCTGGGTAAGTAAGTAAATGAGTCACAGGTGTTTATAATTTGTTGATAATCAGGGTCTAATTAGATAGCCAAGTGCTTCTGTTGGAGAAGGGTTTGCTGGATTTCTATTGTGTTTTAAACATAATTTCCATTAAAAAAATATACAAAGGAGGGGTTAAAATAGTCTCCATGCCAGGGAGTCCATCTTCACTGGAGAAAAAGCTCTCATGTCCTGCAAATTAGCTGCACCTTCAGGTGATGACCTGTAAGTGATTGGAAAGGTAAAGTTTCAAGGAAAATCAGTGATATTTTGAGCTCTTGGTATGGTTCAGGCAACTTTTTCTGGAAGGGTTTAGTTTGTTTGCATGTTTGGGGGTTTTTTTTGGTAGGTTGGATTTTTTTGTTATTTGTTTGGGCTCTCTTTTGAGTAACATTTTTTGGTTTTATTGGGGTTTTGTTTTTGCATTTTGTGGTTGTTATTGTTGCTTTTTTCTTGTTTTCTCCAAATAGTAATGGGGTGCTATAAAAGTACAGATATATGAGGGCCCATGGTGGCTTAATGAGGTGACCCTCTGAAAAAAAAAAAAAAATGAAGGTTTTTGGATTAAATAAATATTTTTTGGTTATTTCTCTGCATTTTCTACAATTATTCCAATAATCACCTTTCATTAGTATAAATTATTAATGAAAGACTTTATGACTGTGTGTGCTGTGCTTTAGATAGTAGCCCTCAAAGCTTGAGTTTTAAGATTGAGTAATTGTTCCCAGCCATCCACCCAGCTCCAGTAGCACTGGTTTCAAAGCCTATTTTCTTCTGCCATGGGGATTGAGAACAGGTGTTTCCAATGCTTCTTCCCACCGGTCAGCATTATTACCAGCTGCTTTTATAAAACTCCAATCAAAAGCCTTCCTACCATGTCGTTCATGTCAGATTAATAGTACTATGTACTTGTCATTTCCATTTTCCATAAACAGTAGTATATTTTCACTGTCAAGTGAGGAGGTTTCCTGCAAGAGCCAGTACTTCTTGTGAATTGTTGGCATTATTCTTATATGTTGCATTAAATACAGTTGTGCCTGTGGGTGGTACTGCATTCGTGCTGTTAGATTCTCCCCACAGCCTCACTATTTTCCTTCTGTGTGAACACATACAAATTTGCAGTGCCAAAGCAGGGCAGTGTCTTGGCTCAGTCCCAAATCTGGTGAGATTACTTAAAAAACAGCATTTTTTGTTACTTTTCCTGCTTGGGCTAATCAGAAAGTATTCGCTGAGGATGCAAAATCCATATTGTTAATGAGAACTTTTAAGAATCTGATTTTTTTTTTTAATCCCTAATTTTTGTTATCTGATCTTGTTGTAATATGTCTTTAATGATCATGGGCTGTGGGGCAATGTGTAGCTGTGCAATAATGATGTGGTGGCAGGCTCTGGACCTTGCTCCATGGGAAAGGCTGAGTGGCTTCTATCAGCATTTAACTGTGCGAGAGCTTTTCTGACCTGGGCTCCTTGGTACACTGTTTATTTCCTTCTGGCCTCAAGCTCAGGCACTGCCAAACTACTGTTGCTCCTTAAATATTACTGTGGTCACTGTTGCTCCTTAAATTTTTGCTAAGATCTGAGGGTGACTTAGCTGTACAGCCCCATTGGCCATAAAAAATGCCAAGATGTTCGAACTGTCAGCTTTGTCAAACTGCTGGTGCTTCTGGCCTGGCAGCCTTCAGCCATTTCTTTAAGCCTGCCCCCTGAAAGTCTGGTAGCCTGTGACTGCCTGGTTATTCAGACTGAGGCAGGTTTCTTGGAGGAAGGAAGGTTAAGGTCTTGTATTTCCTCCAAACTGACCTGCCTTGGTGCACGGGCCCTGCTTTGGACTTTGTAGTCACACCTGAATCCTTGCTGACAGAGAAGCTCACCGTGCTTGCAAAAGTGAGCCATTGGATGGAGAGGAGTAGAAAAAGCAAGAATGAAAATATTTCCTACTTCAGCACCATAAACTGCATCCCTTTAGGATTACCAGGGCTTCCTTCAAACTAAGGAACTGATCTTTGAAAAATCAGTTATAGTGGTGACAGAGTTGTGTCCTGAATTTTCATTTGTTTGACCGACGGCACAAGTAGTAAAATTAAAAAAGAAGTTTGTTTTATGAAACAACAAGAAATTTTATTAAGATATTTTATTATGTGTCTCTGTAAGGAATAGACCAACAACCATATAAAAGCTTACAAAGATGGTTAACCTTCAACACTATAAATGTGTTAACGTGACAGAAGAAATTCACAATTTTGCATCTTTATTGACTTTTATGAAGTGAAGGGCGAAAATTCTCAGCTATGACATGCCAATGACAATCTTTGACAGGAGACATTTACAATTGCTTTAAATCCTTTACCTTTTTGGTTTTTTGAGCAAGTCAATAACCCTGACTTGCAGAGTTAGGAGTGAAAAATACATTAGCACCAACATATTAATCTTTTACACTTCCCTAATTTTAGTGGTCTTGACCAGCAATGACAGGAAAGTAGAGAAGCACCTTTGACAACAGAATACAATCCAACAATAAAATTATGGTGACTACTGACATTAAGGTATTAAACTCTTAAGATACACTGTACCTTTCACAGCTAATCAGTACAGAAATAGACAATTTTGTACCAAATGAACCACGGATTTGACCACTGGGTCCAATGCGTTTTGATTGATTTGATTGATTTTTGGTTTGACCCATCAGACACATCCCAGTTTCTGTCCATGTTGAGGTAGTTGAAACAGGGAGGTCTTTCTAGCTTTATGGACTGCATCTTGGAAAGAAGGGTAAACTTTGGTTCTGGGAGCAATCAGTGCTTTGTAAATTGGCTAACATTCAACTAATAGAACACAGTGTTGTTTTATTAAGTGTTGAAATTTTATTATAGCACCACGGAGACATGTTTCAAAGATGGAATTTGGTAAAAAAAATAGAGTAAAAAAAAAAAAAAAAGAGCATTTTTACTGTATTTTGTGTAATAGCGAAAAAAAAAAAAACAACCCTTGATGTCAAATTGATTTTTCCCCCAGAAATTTTGTTGATAAATAACTGGGATACAGATGGGCACCTGTACTAGCTGACAAGGCTGAAACGAAGGAGCACAGTTGGAGTGTGAATCTGTTTGCTGGGGTTTCAGAAAGAGCAGGATCTTTGATTTATAAGAAGCAGACTGGGCCAATGTCCACGCCAAATTCCTGATCAGGACCACCGATATCTAATGGTGCAATATCAACCACCGGCAACCTCATCGTCTTGCGCGTCCTGTATTCGAAAACTGTTTTACCCCACTCACCAGTGTGTTTCTGTGGGGTTAAACAGAAAAGAAAAGTGTGTTAGAGACATGAGTGCTGGGCTACATGGAAGCCATCCCACAGTTTATCAGATTTCCTACTGCTGTAATAACTAACCCTCTCAACCTGTTGAAAACTGGTTGCAGTCTCTGTGGAAATGTCCCCAGGAGGGAGAACCTGTGGATGGGCCTTAGTGTTTTCCATTTGTTACTGAAAAGGCTGTGGGTGCTGTCAGATCACCATGCTCAGGTGTGTTCCCGCTCCTCTCCAGCACGTTCTGCTGCACTAACAGGTTGCAGAGAAGCAATGCTGGTTGGGTATGACTGGTTTTAGATCTGACATGGGATGGATCAAAACTTGGTGTCTGTGACTTCCCTGACAATGACTCTAAAGCAAGGAGTACCTGTAAAACACAGACTTAAATGGAAGTGCACCTCACTTCCTGCTGTTGCTACAGGGATGGCACTTCTGGTGTACAGAATCTAGGTTCCCCCTACTAGCTGCAGCTGTGTGCTTTCCTTACCCAGGCAGAGCTGTCTCTTCCTTTATCATGGGTCTAGTCTTCTAGAGGGAGTTATTTATTAACTACAGCACTAAATTCCTGTTTACTTACAGTGCAGCCATCTTCCAGAACAGCATATGTGAATTTGCTGTTTCCTTCAGCCTTGATCTCACTTTCTGTAGAGCTCATCAGTTTCAGAGCTTTTTTAACATTCCCGCTGTCGTGGTCCATGTAGGCAATGCTGTTCTTGCAGTGGTAGGTGATGTTCTGGGAGGCACGGCTGGAGAGGATGCGCAGGAAGGCCAGCTGAACTTCGGACACATCCTCTGGAAGGTCAGGGTCTCCATAGCTGAACTGCAGAGACCCAACATAGGCAAGAGTGTTTGTTTAATCATGTCTAGGGACAGTTCACAGCATGATTTTTTCACAAACTAATTGTCTCATTCGGTTTAATTTCAGAATTATTTTTTTAGTATGTTCTGATGTACAATTTGGGCTGTTAACTGTGTGTGTTTCTCACCTGGAAGCCTCCGTTCATAGATTCTCCAAACCAAATGTGTTTCTTTCCACTGTTTGCACCAGTCCACCAGTTTTTCCTTGGCACAGTCCTGGGGTTAGCATTGAGGCAGGTCTCACCAGTTTCCATATTGCAGTAGACTTTAATAGCATCCATCTTGCAGCCTTGGTTAGGATCAACCCAGTACTCTCCTACAGGTAAGTAAAAATGTTAAGGGTCTTAATATATTTGGAGAAGAATCTGAGTGCATGATGGTAAAGCTTACTTCTATGCCAGATTTCTGAGCCAAATCAGGAAATGTATTAATTTTGACAGAAGAGGTGCCACAGAAAATAAGATGCTATAAAAAGATACTGAGTTCATGTGAAAACTGTAAGGGGACTGCAATTTGGAATAAATATAGAACTTGTTATTTTCCCCCCCCCCACAATTATTTAAACATATGTTCACTTCTAAGGACACAATGATTAGAGTTGAAGTAAAATATATATTCTGTGTAAATGCATAGTTAATTAATGTTTAAAAATATTTTTAGATTTATCATCTTTTTTGTGACATTTGTTTGAAGAAAGGTCAAATTTTTATGGAAGATGTCTACATTTAAATACTCAAGTTAGAAAAATCAGAAAACCAACACAATCCCCAAGACCTGCTACCATTGGTGAAAATAAAATCTAAACATACCACTCTTGAGCTCGGGGTGGCAGAATTTCAGGTCTCGGCAGTTACGAGCTGGATTCTTCCGGGACCCATCAGGACTAATGATGTTTTCAATCTGGTTGTTAATTGATTTCATTGAAGATATGATGTCACCCAGATTGATGTCGTTTTCCTTGGGCTCATCTCGATATTCATACCCGTAGGAAACCGGACCTTTCTCACCAGCACCCAGGGCAGCTACACCACCACCACAACATGGACCAGGAGGGCCAGAAGGACCAGGAAGTCCAGGCTGTCCTGGTGGACCCTAAAAAAATAGGGAATGGGTTAAAACTAAAAGTCTGTGTGGGCTAGTCTTAAAAAAAATGAGAATTCTTACACAAATATTTAGTTTACTTATTCATTAATTAAACAGATGTATAAACATCTATTATATTTTCCAGGCTTTTATTTTCTTAAAATTGGATTATTTTTCCCCTCATTTGTCAAGTTTGACTGTTTTTATGTGTGGGCTTTGAGGAGGAGCCCTTTCCACTCAAGTCCAGAGAATGACCATTTCTTGGCTGTAGGAGATGACTGTGATAGTGACAGCTTTGCAGCCCTGGCCTCTCTCGAGCAGTGTAGGAAAGCCATTCCATGGCTTCTCAGACCCAAGGGGGGCCTGTGCTCCACAGCCAGGAGGAGATCCCGTTGGACACAGAAAATTCAACCATCGCCACACCCAGCGCACCAATAGCTACACTAAACTGCAAACGTGCTGCATGTTTTTGGGTTTAGTCCTGGTAACTAGAGATGCCTCCTGCCACAAACCCTGCCCATGAAAGAGAGAATGTCTGAGGGAGACATTTAAAGAGTTGAGCACAATATGTTTCATGAATATTCCTGAAGGTTTGCTCGTGTGAGTTTGCACCATTTACTCACAGCAGGGCCGCTTTCGCCTCTGGTACCGCGGGGGCCGGGAGGACCAATTGGACCTGGGTAGCCACTGGTACCATCTTTTCCAGGTGGCCCAGCTGGTCCGGGGGGACCCTAGAACAATGGAGAACACAAATAATATGATCAAAATAGTTTATCAGAAAATTCAGAAAGACTTTGTGAGGTATTTTCAATATTTCTGTATGATTTATCAGATGTTTTTTCTTTCTTCAGCTGCTGTCTGTTAAGATGGCCAATTAAAATTTTTGTCTGTGTCTATCTATATATTAACTAAATAGTCTGATTTTTCCTTGCAGTTAGGCTGAGTAAGGAGTTTTTCCTTACCCTTGCACCTGAAGCTCCTGGACCTCCAATTGCACCTTGTGGACCCAGGGGACCCTATGAAAGAAAGGAAAAGTCAGTCATACACCTCCTGTTAATATCTTGCAACTAGCTGGATGTGCCGTGAATTAAGGCACTGAAAACCTCTTTAAGATTATAGAAAACACATCCTTATAAAAAGGTCATGTCAGATATGAGAGAATGGTGGCCATTCTTTAACCAGAAAAAAATATTGAATGTTCTCGAATATGTTTTCATATAGAATGTGTTATCCAAAATGCAAGAAAGCCAACTGACACCAATGAGCTTTGGGTGAACTCTTCATTCTATTCATAAGAATACATAGCTTTAGCTATGCTGCAGTTTTAATAATATTACCAGTAATGTTATTTAAATAATTTGACAAACATTCATGATTTCAAATACATTTACAAATTTGCTCTGTGTGTGCACTGCAAAGCCATTTGTTTAAAAGTTATTGATCATCAAATGAGAATTTATCAACATTTTTTCTCATGTTCTATATTAGACTCCGGGTTCTATTGTGTTGTTGAATAAGTTGTTATTGGTGCCATCTTTGGTATGTTAGTTGAGCGAGCTTTGGTTTCTTGATTCTCACTTGTATCATGAGGAGTATTCAGTACGTTTTTTCAGTATAAATCCCTTTTTGAACTTTTACCGGTCATAAATATCTATGGCACATCTGTCTATTCTTGCCCTTCAATTTTCTTAGCTATGTTCAAATGGTAATGCATGTTTACAATTCAGTAGTTTACAATTTCCTGCCCATTTTGCCCCAGTAGTTTTTTCTATAAAGAAATGACAGAAGAGAAGTATTTGGACTCTGAGTAGCTTTAGTTGTCTGTCTAGGATAGATTTCTAATAAACATAGGCATTTCAACCCCTACTTCTCTCTTTCCTAATTAAATCAGGACTAGCCAGATTATATTATAAATGAATACATAAGAAGTTTTTATTGAAAGTCTTATAGAAAACTCATCTTTACTTTCTAACAGCTTCTTCCAGTTCTTTAATAATGATTATGTCAGGTTGATTCAGGGTATCTGGATTTTGAAACATTTGACAATCATATTTATGTAGATTCCCATCAAATTAGCTGAGGTTAATTAGGTACCTGGGGCCTGAACACAGAAACTAAGATCAGCTGTGATTCCCAATCCAATGCAAAATACTCACAGGGGGACCAGGCAGACCGGGGGTACCAGGAAACCCTCTGTGACCCTTTATGCCATTGCTGCCTCGTTCACCAGGTTCACCTTTATCACCACGAGGACCTTGAGGACCCTGTAAGAGTAGATTTGCAATAAAAGGAAGACAAAGGGGATAAGAGCAATGCCCATATGACAGGAAATAGTGAATAGATGACATCAGAAATACTTTAAACATGACTTACGGCAGGACCACGAGCACCAGCAGGACCAGTAGAGCCAGGAGGGCCGGGTGGACCCTGTGACATGGTAAGAATGAGAAGGTTTGGATCAATCAGAGCTGCTGAGCTCACCTCTTTATTTCCAGGTAAGCTGCATGTTCACAGTCAGCAGGTGCTGGGAAACAAGGGGAAGCTCCACACACACTACAATTGGCAAGAATCCTGGGCAGGCCATTTTTGCACCAAGGTCAGCCTTTCTCAGCTGCCTGTAGGCACTGATCTGTACACAGGCACTACAGCCTTTCTTCCCTCTCTTGGTGAGGTGCTCAGTGCTCAAGCTGTGCTGGTGTCAGCACTTATGAGAAATAACTTGAGGGTTTCCAAAGTTACTCCCTTCGTTTAAATAAATAACACACTGCTTGTGCTGCATGAGCACAGATGGGATGGAAATTAGGACAGGGCCTGGTGGGATGATGTGCTTTTTGGCATCCTACAGAGTACATGAATTTTGAGCTTAATTTCTATACAGCTGTCAGAACATAAACTGAGCTGTCTTTCCCCTGGATAGTCTTATAGGATAGCTCCTTGATGTCAAGAAATTCTGACAGTAACAAATGTATGACTCTTCAAAACTTCTTTATTACTGCATGAAATGGACTTTCCATAGGAAGGGTATATTAGTAAACAGTAGCCTATATACTTTGGTCTTACCTGAAATCCTCTTTCACCAGATTTTCCAGGTGCACCAGCATTACCTGCAGGTCCAGGGTGGCCAGGGGGTCCTGGAGGGCCAGGAGAGCCATTTTCACCACGGTCACCCTGCAGATGACAGGCTAATAAATGTAATGTTTTATAGAACTCAATATAATGAGTATATTCAGTGGAGCACAGGAGGTTCAAGGAACAAATTATATAGCACAGAACTACATTTATTGCCACCTAGTTCATGTCTCATTTATTGGGCAGTCTAAGGGTAATGGTGATTTCTTACTTTGCCTCCTGGGGATCCATCACGTCCAGGCAAGCCATCGGAGCCGGGGTTACCCTGCAAAACAGTGGCATGGTTCATAAAATGCATGACCAGTAGACAGCTACTTTCCCACTGAGCTTAAACAATGCTCATCAAAGAGTTTCCAAGAAGGAAGAGTTTCTGGAGGTGGAGTGGCTCCTAAAAGACCTGCATTGTTTTGCAGGCATACAGACAGTGCAATGTCCTGCTGTGTTCCAAGCGAGACAGATGATGTCCCTAGGCTGTGAAGGGGATGGCAGGGACAGGAAGCTCCACCCTAAAGGAGGGCAGGATCTGCCCAGGCCCCTGTTCATCAGGCTCTTGAGGGAGGACTTGCGAACCTTAAAGCACATTTATTCCCAGAGCCTCCCATTTGTAACTCAGAAGCTTGCAGGGAAATCCCATCCACTCACATCTCTGCCAGGCTCTCCAGGTAAGCCCCTTTGTCCAACAGGACCCTGGGGACCAGGAGCACCGCGTTCTCCTGGGATACCGTTGGTGCCTGGTTTACCATCATCACCCTGAAAAAAAAGAAAGAGAATTCCATTGCGGACAATGTTCTTAGGAAATACCAGTGTATTTTGCATCTCATTAACTATGCAGGGATTTTGAAGGAAACCAGATCAAGTGGTGGGCCAGTGTGACTTTGCTGATTGTGAATACACAAAATAAGAAATAAAAACTTGGCCAAACTGATTTCTTTTCATTGCTGGTAATATTCATTCAAGGCCATTGAATGCTCCTCATTGATTTTCAGCTAAGAAATAATAAATGGGTATATCTTTTCTTATGTTCCCAAAAACAATGGCCAAAGGAGTTAACCAAAAAATTCTGGTCTATCACTGTATTAGTGAAAAATACAAATCAAGTCTCACTCCACCTTTTCTGAAGGGAGGTGAAAATATTGGGTCATAATATTTAAGCAAGAAACATGCTGAGAATTAAGCAAAGGTTAATAACCAGTGGTAGGTGAGACTTTGACTCTGATCTTGTACCCAGGAGAGGTTAGAGCCTCCTCCTCATGACCCCCCCAACGTGTGTGCAGTGGGTAATATACTCCTAGATATATAATATAGAACACATAATCTGAAAGACAACCTTGCACCCCACAACAGCTGGATACCAGACATTTTAAAGCCTGATCTTATAGATGTACACAAAAATAACTGTAAATTCTCTCACCTCTGGACTAAAAAGCATTAAACCCTCCAACAACTCCACCACATTAATTACTTTTTGTGTCTCTAAGATGTTTTTAGCACTTTTTGTATCTCTAGGCTTTTTTTAGCAGCTGTGTTAGGGCTGAGGCTGCAGCTGCAGTGAAGAGCTCTTACCCTGGCCCCTGCCACCCCAGGTGGGCCGCTGGGGCCACGCAGGCCTGGCAGACCCGTGTTCCCCCGGCCGCCAACGATGCCTTGAGGACCTGGCTCACCTGGTGCCCCCTGTTTGAGAAAAGATCACTTCAGTCAGTGGGAACGTCTTTAACATTCCATAGGTGGCTGTTTGTCCCCTGTCTCCTGGTGGAACAGCCCCTGGCTGAAGGGGCACTTACCCTTTCTCCCCGTGCTCCAGGGGGCCCTTTCTCTCCTGGTGCTCCTGGCTCGCCTCTGATTCCAGCAGGTCCTGGACCTCCAGGAGCGCCAGAACTACCAGGGGGTCCGGGAGGCCCGTCCTTGCCTGCAGGTCCTGCGTTACCAGGGGGACCTGGACTACCCTAAAAAGAGTTTTAAAAAGGAAAGCGTGATCTGCACACATGTACTGGCATTGGTCTCGTGAAAGCCAGCCAGACCTGAGGCACTGCCTGGAGGCAGATTTAGGGTCCAGCCCCTGTGCACCCAAATCTGATCTGGTGTTGTAAGAGAATCCTTTCATGTATCACTTTCACAACTGGTATTTTTCATCCCTGCTGTCTGGACATTCACCTGCACATTTTGGATGCCCAGTGCCTGTAATGGATCCAACACAGGGCACACACTCCTTACTCATGGCTCTACCACAGAAATTGGAAACAGGAGCAGGCCTTTCTGCTTTCTTGAATCACTCCTGCCATATGCCTTTAATATGGTGTCTTGGACACGTGCAGAATGGAATGTCTTTCATTACAATCTTAGCTGAGCCAATGAATGGAAAGAATTGCATTGACTTTAATGATGCCTTGATTAAAATCCTACTTTCTATTCCATACAATAAAGAGGGTAAACTCATTTTTGCAAATTTTTTTCCTGAAGTGCTAGCATCATGTTCAGAATGTTTTTTGCATTATATATTTTAATATGTTAATATATGTCTAAACATATCCAAAAAATAAGAATAAAAGAAAAGGGGGATAAACCAGCTTACATTGTTACCAGGGGGACCAGGTAGACCACGAGCACCAGGGAAACCAGCAGCACCCTAGAGGAGATCAATACTTTTAGTTGTCGTTTTCTGAAGACTGGAAAAATAGGAACAAAATGATTTTTACACACTGCTGAGTTTAAATTAGAGTAATGTTTTGTTTGAAATCTGAATTAAGTGTCCTGCAATTGATCAAAAAGTCACCTTTTTTTTTTTTTTTGCAAGGGTAGGTCACGTATTCTCCTAACCTGAGCTGATGGGCTCTGAGGAACTTGGTAAAGATGGCAAATAAATATAATAACTGTTGAGATAAGCCATTGTAAGATCATTGTGCCGAAAGCTATTTTGGCACCTTGCTTATATTAAAATCAATGTAATCGAGATCACTAAACATCTCAACATCAATTACTCCTTCTAGAACACTTCAATTATTCTTGAACTGCCAATCCTAAAGTAGTTGAAGTTATTTTTCATTTACATCACATTTGTTGTAATAAATAGAGGTATTTAACAGTGACCAGTTGGAAGAGATACTCACAGGACCACCAGGAGATCCACGGTCTCCTTTTATTCCTTGAGGACCAGGTGGACCCTACATGGAAGGAAGTAGATAAAGCAAATGATTTGATAAAGATTAAAATCATAAGAAGTGTTAATAAGTTTCAAGGTATTTAATCTCCTTGCACTTGAGCCCAGCACCATGAGGCTGAGGGGAGGCTGGAGAAACCTCTCTGTAGCAACAAGGAGCAGCAAACACTTACTGGGGCACCAGGGCCGCCCTGTGGGCCTGCTGCTCCAGGGGGTCCAGCCTCTCCTCTTAGACCAGGGGGGCCTCTTTCTCCTTTCCCACCAGGTTCCCCATTTTGGCCCTGTAGAAAAATCATATTGTTATATTACCACTCAAAAAAGCAGAGGATACTGTGATGAGAAACCCTATCCAGGTACTCTTCTGACGGGAATTTAAATATTAAATTAAATATCAATGCAGTTGACCTGCACTGGCTTACCAGTGCAGGAGGGGAAGGACAAAGCCACGTGGCCCTGTGTGTGCCTGAGTACAGGAAGAGTAGTGTAGATACTTACTGGGGCTCCAGGGAAGCCAGCAGGTCCAGGAAGACCTTGTTCTCCTCGTTCACCCTGTGGGAAACCACACGTCAGCAGTGGAAGGTGTTAGAAAGATAAATGCCGCTTTAAAAGTTAGAGCATACTCCTACTGATGTGGCTGAAGTTTATTTGTCTTATTCTTCTGGAGGAAGAAACCCCAAACAACTGATCCAAAACAGCAGTTGCTCCCAAGTGCTAAATACAAATGACCAGTAATTATCTGATAATTATCTAAAATGTGATAAACTTAACTCAGCTAACACCTGTATGAAACCTGAGCACGACCCATGGGGTTCCATCAATCTAGCTGAGATCCCAATGTGTTAAATATGAAAAGATAAATACAAGAAAGAATAATTTAAAAAAGTTTACTTAACTTCAAATCAAGATGGGCACGACTATTGCTCACACTCTTGCCTTGCCCTGTCACTGCAGCCCTCTGCTCCCTTTGCAGTGCTAAAAGCCCTGATTTTCTGAAGTCTTTAGTACTTATAAATGCCAAGAGTCAACAGGAGCTGAACGTGCTTAATTTACCACCCGAGCCACATGTATTGCTGATAGGGTTGGTGCAGCACTGATGTCTATAGGCAAGAGGAGCCATGGTGAAGTTATAAAGGAAGAAAAGTTCTGTCACTTACAGGACCTCCACGAGAACCCATCGGGCCAGGAGCACCTGCTGGGCCAGTCTCTCCCTGCAAGGAACAAGGATGGTCACGGGATGTTTGTCTTCTTCCCCTGAGACAGCCTCCCCTGGGACTCTTCACAGTTCAAACTCCAGTATGAGGGTGCTTTACCTTATCTCCAGGTGGGCCGGCAGGACCAGGAGGACCGATGGGACCTACATTGCCCTAAACAATTGGAAAATTAGAAAATTATGTATTTTGTATCAAAATATGACAACATTAACTCCTCTGTTTTGATCAATAGTGTTTATATTCTGGTGCAAACAGACTGCCAAATATATTTAAATGATGCAGATCTCCAGTGCCAAAGTGCATTTGCACACCAAGGTTTGGAGTGATGCTCCAAAATCACACCATTTTGCAGTGAGAGTTCTCCAACTGAGTGATTCTTTTTTTCCCCCACCATCCAAACCTAATCTAAAACCACCTGAAGTTAATAGGTCTCTTTCAATGATATACAATAAAAACTGGCCTGTTGCCCCAATTTTCAGATAGATAATTGATAAACATTTTTTCAGCACATATTCAGCATCTCCTGGCTAGCTCCCTGGCTTATTTCTTTCTTGAAAATTTAATATGTACCTTATGATCTGAAATACATTTTTGTATTTCCTCCAACTCAACCAAGCTGCATTTGTATTTTTGTCATCCCTCATTACTTTGATCTATATCCTGCCAGCAGGTACTGATTTGATAGATGTATGTATTTCAAGTATCTATTTTCTGTGTATTTGCTATGTAGATGTATCAATATATCATATTTAGTAACCTGTAGGAGTATGCTGTATGAGCATATTTACTATCAATGTCTCTTTGTGATTCATTATAACATCAGTCAGGTAGATTTTCTGTACTTTCATATGATTGTTTTCCCTCCAAAACATTGTCCCAGTCAACTGCAATCTTTTAGCAAAAAAATCCATTCTATTTACCCAAGGAGCAGTAATCATAAAAGCTAATTTAGTTTAGGACTAATTTAGTTTACAACTTAGTTGAGATTACAACTGTCCTAGATAGTATTTATCCACTGTGAGGTTACTCGTGTTCTAAGAGCTGGTTGTGTAAAGCTGATGGAGAAACTGTTGGATGTTTAAATACTCACTCTCTCTCCTCTTGCACCAGGAAGGCCGTCAGCACCTTTGCCACCAGGTTCTCCCTAGGAAGTTTAGGACATAAAAAGCATGAACAAAAAGGAAGCATAAGATGAGCCTAAGTGGGGGGAAGGATCTCATACTGAGGGTCTCAATAGCCAGATATCCTTACTGAAACAGGATGATATTCTGCCCAGTATTCAGCATCAGATACTACATACTTTTTAATGAGGAAAAGCCCGAAATTTGTTCAAAATTAAGTCCAGGCCAAATTGTCTGCCCATGGTATGAACTATTCTCATTGTTCATTAGAGCCATTAGAACTGTTTTGATGTACCCATTCCTTAAGAGATTCAGGGCAGCAAAATACCTAACATGCTAAACTGAGGGAAAAATCCCATATTTTTCAACATCTAGGACCCACTTCCCATAGCTAACTCAATAGTACTGCTACACAATCTGCACCTCCCAAATAAGGCCAAAGTGAAGATGTGGACAAACCCAGTGCCTTGTGGGAAGCTAGCATTAAATTAGCATAAAATCAAGTGTGTGTGTGTTACCCTCTCCCCTTTTGGTCCAGGGCTTCCAGAAGCTCCTCTTTCTCCTGGCATTCCCTGTAAGCCAGGCGGTCCTGTGCCTCCAGGGGAACCAGGTGGGCCAGGAGGACCCTAAGGAGTAACAAAAAATAATTGCAAAAACCAAAATTAACCCAAATGGTAGCAGAATAGCAGAAAAGGAAGATAGTCTGTGGGTACCTTGGCACCTTCTGTGCCAGCAGGACCTGGTCCACCTCTTGTTCCAGGAGGTCCTGGAGGACCTTGTGGACCACGTTCTCCTGGGATACCATTTTCACCCTGTGATAAAAAATGTGTTATTATTTGTTTTCAGGCTCATACTTTGTTAATTCCTTTATGTCATTACAAAAAGTTGCTTTATTATTTACCTTAGGGCCTGGGAATCCAGGTCCTCCAATATCACCTTTTGGCCCCTGGTTATGAGAAAATAAATGTAAGTTATCCATGAATTTACTCAGTAAATTTGCATTGTGGTTGGCATCCTGTTTCTTTCCCCTATTATTCCCCAAATCAGACTTTGCTGCTCTGAGGAGAGCTGAGAGCTGTCTGAATTTGGAAATGTAATTTAGGAAGAACTTCTCATTAATTTTTTGTTACTTAAAGAAAAAGGAATTACTACTTACTGGTTCTCCAGGCTTTCCATTCTCTCCAGCTGGTCCTGGTCCACCTGGCAATCCCTATATGAAGAAACAGTATTATCCATAATACTGATACAGAGATAAATTTTGCATTTTCCATCTTCATGTTTTTTGGTTTTGACACAAAGATGTGTGGCCAGCTCATCCCAATCTTTCAGAAAGAAGGAGATGCCAATTCTATAGCTACGGGGTTTGGGTGACACAAACCTCAGCTAACCACCTGGTTTGAATTGATCTATGATGCAGCAACTTTTGTCAAGTGGTTGATCTGTTATATTCTATTATATTCAAAATAGTATGACATATGGCACTCCAATGTAAATGTTCAGATGCCTATATATATATATATTTTTTTTTTTTAATTTTGTGTGTTTGTTTAGTCTATTAAAAAGAATCAGAAAACAATAAACACACAGCACCTGGAGGCCAGGTGGGCCTGCTGCTCCGGGTTCTCCTCTCTCTCCAGAAGCTCCCTAGAATGAAAGAAATGAGGAAGAAAATCCATGAACTTTCCTGAGAACTTCAACACATGAACACCTCCACATCACCTTTAATCTCTGCCTCCTCATCGTGACCTGATGATGACATTGCACAATCTCAAAAACTAATGTATGCTGGTATTGTGGTATTTGCTCTTTTCACTCCAACTCTTAGATGTGATTCAGAAGACACATTTTAACTTGATAGGACACTGAAATGCCATAAACATTAAAGGGAGCAACAATACACTTCTGTTTAAAAAGACCAGGAGCTCTAAATTGACTTTTCATTTCAATCCACACCAGGTACACCTGAGTCAAGTTTCTCCCACCAAAGTTTTGAATATTCATTCATTAAAATAATGGCAAAGAAGAGCTCTTATTTGTATTCATAAAAGGAGATTTCTGCACATCATTAAAAACATTTTCCTTCCCCTCAATTCCCAGTGTCTATCTGTAGATGCCAAACCCCCTGATCATTGCCTCAGAAGGGCCCACCAGACTTACAGTAGGTCCTGGAGGACCTGGAAGGCCAACGTCACCATTCTTCCCAGCAGGACCCTATTCAAAGACAAATTTAGGTTACAATTTTAGGTTAAAGAGTGATAACCATTTTGTAAGACTCATCAAGTTGTTATTATATTATGTGACTATTAAACAAAATATTAGCAACGCTTACAGGTGTTCCAGGTGGTCCACCAGGGCCTCTTTCTCCATTTTTGCCTGGTGCACCCTTACAAAAAAAGAGAGATTACATTTGAAATACTTGTTTCTGGTCAATGGATAATCACTTAGAGCTGCAGCATGAGACAGCCCCACTATGGAGCAACTTAGTTCAACCTTTGACTCATCAAGGACCAGCAGAGAAGAGGAGAAATCCCACTCACCTCGTTGCCCTTAGGACCAGGGAAACCCATCACACCTGGCTGGCCACGTGGGCCTGGAGGGCCAGGTGGGCCAGAGCGTCCAGATTCACCCTGATTGCCCTGGGATAAGCAAAAAAGAAAGGAAGACCTGGCATCTGTGAGGTGAAATAAAGCAATTCCCATGACCCACTAAACAGTGAGAGAGGGGGAGACACTGTTCAAAACTCATTATGTGTTTTGTATTGCAACTTTTGTCCCGCTTACTCTGTATTTTACACAGTATGAAATGATTGAAGAGTTTGCAGGATGCTGTTACAATGACACAGCACAAAAAGTGCTCTGGTAGTTAAAGCAAACAGAGAGGAGATAATTAATCTGGCTGTGAGAACAAGCTGTCCTGGGGATACTGTGGGATGAGGGTAGGGGTTGGGTCAGTAGGAGGACTAGGATAAAATATTTGTAGAATGTACGTACGGGAGGGCCAGGTTTCCCATCGCTTCCAGGGCTTCCTGGAATTCCGGGCAAGCCCTGCAATTGAAGAAAAAAACCAAAAAGAGTGTTATACTTCAGTTTAAAATGTACATTATTATGTTTCAATTCATAAATATAAATATATAAAAACTACTTGCTTGATTTCATCCTCTTTAATAAAGATTAAAAGTCTTCCCATTTCTTTCATCCCATGAAGGGGGAAAATTGGAGAAAGGAAACAAATTCTGTCATTATGGCTTTATTGGTTTTTCTGAGAGTTGTATATAAACAAGACACCAGACATTAATCAACTTGCACAAAAATTTTGTTCTTTCATTATGTGGGAAGAAAATTAATCTTAGATGGAAAAAACAAGAAATGAAACAATTCTGACTATGTACCTCTACCTGAAAGCAATACAATGTGTAACGCTTTTTCATTAACTTGTTTAAATTTCTAAATATTATTTTTGTTATATTTTAAATAATTCATTTTCATTGCCAACAAAATCTTGTTTAGCCTCCAGAGGCCTGCAGTTGGGCTTTTGAATGTCAATGTATTTGTTGTTAGGAGCTATTAATTCTTAGTAAAGGTCCCAGAATGTTGTTCCATGTACACTTAGACTTTGTCACATTTTGTCAGTATTACACAGGCCATCTCCAAATTCTTACTGATCAGTACTGTAAGAAACTGACCAGAAGCTTATTTGCTTTAATTGCAAATAAGCCAAAAATATAATATTTAAGTACATTGAAATACTGAAACTATTGTCTAATTTAATTATTTAAATGTGCAAGTCTATTTACATAATAATTGAAATATAACAATATTTAAATAAACCCCCTAAATGCCTAATGTTAGAATTTGCTGAAATGTAAAGAGCTAATGCAGAAAAACATCCAGTGCTAATTCCTGTTACAGGCATTTCTCATGGCAGGGCCTGGCATTCTCTGGGAAGCCTCCTCACCCTGTCGTGGCAGTGTCCTGGGAATGCCCCATGTCTCTGCACAGTTACCTGTCCCACCATGAATGGGTGCTCCTACTGCCTAAAGGAACTGATAGAGAGGATTTCTAGTTGGACTCCTCTATCCTGTCAGCTCAGATGAGTCATCTCTAACAGAGTTTATCCCATTTTCATTATCCTATTTCCTGTCTTACTCTCATTCCAGGAAGGCCTGGGCCTCCGTCTTGTCCGCGCTCTCCTGCAGGTCCGCTGGGGCCAGGGGGGCCTGGGCTGCCACGCTCACCTGCAGGACCCTGGAAAGAGATGTGGATATTCACAGCAAGGGAATCAGCATCATATTCAACCTGGAATTATCCATCCAAATTCACACGGATTCTCCAAAAGTCTGGAGGGTTTTTTTAGAGGAAGGTTTATACCTTTTCACCTGGAAGTCCATTGCTACCGGGTAAGCCACGAAAACCAGGGGAGCCCTGCCAGATAAAAGAACAAACCATGGATCATAGGCAACATGAGACAGGTAATGGCAGCTGGGTTTTTCTTCTCAACTATTTACCATTGGACATATCATTATGAAAATTAATGGGGAAAAAGAAAAAGGAAGTGACATTTCACTGTAGTAAGAAGGACAACAGACTATTTTCTCTTTGGTTATAATGCTCCTGCTGAAATTATAGCTTTATTTTTAGCTGGCCCTGCATCACTATTTATGAGTTTTCTAAAGTAATATAAAGAAACAAAAATCACATTCGGTATTGAACAATTATTTTCCTCTAATTAAATACTGAAAGGAGTTCTGTTGTATTGTTTTAATATTTATATTCACTACTATCTTTATAAAAGAAATCTGAATTATAAATTTAGTTTTGCAGCCCTATTTATATGTTTAGTATGATTAATTAGTTCACTGTGCATCTTTGGTTTCCTCATAGCTTCAGCAAATATTGCAATCAATTATTAAATTAGGACTTATAAATAGATCAGCACAATTTTCTTTGCTTCCGATGGGAACAGAAATCAAAAATTTGTAATGATGTTGCTATTTATTCAGTTGAATAAAAAAATTCTTGGATTCCTCTGTGAGAATTAGTAAATTTTTGAAAATTATTTAATATACTAGCCAAAACCTGTTTGCAGTAAAGATATTGTAATATAGAAGATACGCTGACAATATTGCTGTTACTGATATTTAAGATGAGAAGATATATGGAGCCAAATTTCTTCTGGAAATGTTTTGAACTTCAGAATTTGCTGTCTCTGTCTTAGCTCAGAAGGTCATGTACCACAGCTCACCCTTTCTCCAGGGGTACCAGGTACTCCGTTCTGCCCGGGTTCACCATTTGCACCTCTTTTCCCTTCCTCTCCAGGAGGCCCAGGAGCACCTGGGGTGCCGTTTTCACCCTGGCAACAACAGAAACCAAGCCCATCAGTGAATTACAAAATTACCAAATAACCAAACAGGTTTTGCATGGGGAATGATTCAGGGTTCCTTGAAAGAAGTATCTGGAAATATTTTGTAATCACTTACACGCTCGCCTTTTGGGCCTGGATCTCCTTTTGCACCATCCTTACCAGGGTCTCCCTAAAAAAGGAGAAAATCCCATTAAAATTATGGGTTGCAACTGGGTATAATTCTGGAGCTACTAGATATACTGAAATACTAGGAAGTAGACATGATATTTCAAATTCTTGACTCCTTTTTATTATTTAACATTCTGCAAAGGAATTGGCATGCACTGGCTGAACCTGGAAGTGGAAGTCATGGGACTCCTTAAAAATCCAGTTAAGGAAAGAAGTGATGCAATCTTAAACACCATTGAGTAAAATTTTATGTCTGCTCCTGAGCTGTTTCAGACATCATTGAGTCTTTTCTTTAAAGTCCCTGAATATTTTCTCTGACAAAGAGCTACATGTGGTGTAAGGCTGTAACAAAAGGGCCTTCTGGGGTGTCAGTGTAAGAGTAGGTACAAGTGGGGTGTAGTGGACTGTGAACTCAGCCCTTGGGAATTAAAATAGGTGAAATTAGGATTGTAAAACAACAGATTTTGCCTGATGTAGCCAATACACAAGCTATATCTTTGTTGTATCTGAATTGATGGATAATTTAGGAAAGCAAATAGGTATTATTACCATATTTGTGTATAACTTTTATATATAGCAATCCTTATATGTGTGGAAGAAATATGTCATATATTTATAAAAGTTATTGCCTATTTTCATTATAAAATAAGTTTTTATACCATTTGAAGTGAATAGGAGAAGATCAATGGGGTTTTTTAATGTTATCAGCATTATTTCCATCATATTTGCTTGTACAACCAGTGTAAATACCATTAGTAACTCACCGGACTGCCTTTAGCCCCAGGGTTTCCACTTGCTCCTGGAGGACCTGGAAGACCACGGCCTCCTGGCAGGCCAGGAGCACCAGGAATACCAGAAGGTCCCTGCAGGGAGTGAAAAGCAGACAGAGATGAGGAGAGAATGGCATGGATGGATTCTACCCAGTCCAAACAGTGACCCTCACCAACACAGCACAACAATGGCAGTGATATGAAAAGTACCCACCATTTCACCCTTGTTGCCAGGGCTTCCAGCTCTTCCAGGAGGGCCCTGAAAAATAAATATATGAGTAACCAAGGCTGCTAAGCCAGGACCAGGACAAAGGATACCTAGGGCTCTGTGAAGAGCAGGTGACACAGCACCTCTCAGGTCCCAAGTGTTATTGATGTACCTGAGGCCCGGGTGGCCCGGCATTACCCTGAGGACCGGGTTCTCCCCTCTCTCCAGGACTCCCACTAACACCAGCAGGACCAGGAGGACCAGCTTCACCCTACAGAAAAAAAACCAGTAAAAGGAGTAAATCAAGGCATTTTAGTCATCTCCAGGGCAATCAGCAGTAAATTAATGGATTCTTCCTCTACTGTGGCATTTTTGTGTGATTTGGGAAGAAGGCTTCCAGCATCATCATCTGTGTGCATGAGCCAGGAGAGCTGTGCCTGGTGCTGAGGCACATGGGATGCTCTGGGCAGTGTGTGGTGCACAGCTGTGGGACATTCACTCCAGTCCCTCCCACAGCCTAACACAGGGCATGGGGGATCCACCACTTAGTGGTGCTTTGTTATGGGCATTCATGGAGATGATGAGGATTGGGTTTGCCTCACGCTGCATATGGCAGCACATCTGTTCTAGGCTTGCAAACAGGGTAACAGCAGCCAGGAAAAGGAGGACTCATAAAATAAAGATGTAGAGTGACATAAGTTGTGTAACTAGAGAAAGGACCGAATCCCAGGTAGTTATGAATCTTTAGCTGAATACCTTAAAGCCTGGAGAACCTGGAAATCCTGCAGTTCCAGGGGGACCCGGGGGACCCTTAAAAGTGAAAGAAATATTTTTAATGCAAAAGGTAAAATCCATATGGAATTAATCTCAAGTTTAAAAAGAGAGTCTGATTGTGGGATTTTTCTCTGAGTAAGGAAACACCTGGCAAAATAGCAAATATAAATCATGCTGTAAAAGATGAAATTTGGCTAGTCCTAAAATATCACACCTACATGCTAGTTACTCTGACTTTTACATGTTCAGCTGAATTTCTGTGTTTTAAATTTAAAAGCATGAAATCCATCATTAAGGAGATTAAGTTATAAAAAATGTTCAAAAATCTGTTCTAATTATAAAAAGGAAGGAGAAAAGAAAGCCAATACAGCTATTATACACATAAGTGGACATGCTTAGGTTTCTAGGCAGATGGGACCAAAAAATGTTTGCCCACTTGAGACAGCTAAATAATTTGTTTGATAAGGCCATTCAAAATTTTATCTTCATGGAGTGCAGCAATTCCATCCATCTATATGTTCTCTGAGAATAATCTAGGTTTGGATTTTTGCATTTCCTGATTTACAGTTTTAAAACTCTGCTATTGTACTGTGTCCTTTAAGTATATTAACCAACAGTAATGAAATACAATTAGATAAAATGCTCATTTTTCAACAAGTGAACCCCAATTTCAAGTTTGCTGGCACTGCAGAACATCAGCTAGAAGTAATTAGACTAAAGCAACACAAATACTGAAAGTCAGAGTTGGCTTACAGGTGGGCCTGCTGCTCCTGGAGATCCATCTTTGCCGTGGGCACCCTACAGAAAGAAGAGAGATGTTGCGTACAGAGCACTACCTTCGACACAGAACCCACATCTTTTCATGTCCATGACTCAGACACCATATTTTTGTGTCTGCACATTCCCACTTGGTTGACTAAGACCCAAGGATTCCTCAACTAAAAAATTCTAAAGTAGGAATTGACTCAATGTTTTGTGAAGGAATATCCAATGCTTTACGTGACTTGCACTGAGACAGGAAGATGTCAAAATACATTCTTATTACATTTTTTAAGGAAATGACTGCTACAAAGCATGCTCTGTGTGAATAAGTAAGACTGCAATAGACGTGTGTTTCAAAGTAACAGTTACTTCTGATCCACATAAAAGACTGAATTTCACTCCAAAAACCTGATGAACACTGATGATTTAAACCCTGTTGCCTGTCTTGTAGCAGTATTAGACCAGACCCTCTGCTCAGGTTATGCAGTGTCTGCACAAACAAGGTGCTGGCTGATGAACTGCTTTGTTGATTGTGTTGAATGCTATGAACTAAGAGCTCCTTCTGAGGGAGGGATGTACCCTCTAACCTGTGGCAAGAGAATTTTATTACTTCCCACAAGTTACTTCTGAGATTGCATTTTCTCCCTCTCTCTGCCTTCCCCTACCACTCTTTGCTTCCACTTCTCCTCCCTGCTTCTCTTGGCCAAACCTGAGCTTAGGCTGAGCTTAGGAAATAAGATGGTGAACATGTTGTGGTTTAGAAGCATTACATCTTTAATTGGGGACTGCAAAGTTTTCGTGTGAGATTTTTACAGCTGTTATATAGGTTTTTACTCCCTTGCATTACAACTACTTTAAGGAAGTAAGGAATTCTTAACATATTGAACCCAAATATGTGCTGCCTCTGGATAAGAGCAATGTCTGCAGCTACTTACAGGGCCACCAGGATTCCCAGGTCTTCCTCTTTCTCCAGCAGGGCCTCTTGGTCCCTAGAAAACATACAAAAATGAATCCATTAAATGGATTCTAAAATAAGATGGCTGAGCAAAAAGACATTGCTCTTATTTGCACAACTCACTATTGTTCAGTGTGTGTGGTGGTCTAATTAAAGCTAAAAGAATGAGGAACAACTCAGTTAACAGTGAAACACTCCAGGAGGCACATATTTACCGGTTGGCCCGGCGCTCCATTTACTCCAGGAAGACCAGTTTCACCCTGTTATGGAAAGGAAACAAAATTAACTTTGGTGAGAATTTGGTTTATTCAAGGGGAAGAGACACAGAAAAAAGACCAATTTGTCGTTCCTTTCTATGTGGTGCTGGGTGTCCTCAGCATGAGCTGAGTTCTGAGAAGTCTAAACAAGTGTCAAATCAAAATGAAACAGGAAATAAAATTCAGAAACACTCAACTTTTAAAATACTATGAAAGAAAGTCAGATGTCCAAGACATGTCCTTTCATTTTGGTATCTCATGTTTATTATGGCTGGAAAATTGGGACATCATGTGGTTCAGAACATCTAACTCCTTTGGAATGACTCCCATTCTTTTCATGGAGATATTAAATGGGTTCCCAAAATGCTTACTGTATTTTTATAATCATTTAAGATGCAAAGCACAGCTATACAAAAAATAATGGGGGTCATTACCTACTAGAAAGATGACACTCTAGGTTTTTACCTTTGGACCAGGAGCACCACTGTCACCTTTGGCACCATCTTTTCCATCAAAACCCTGTGGGAAAGTAGAACCATATCTGTGAATTTTATTCCTCCTGCATTCTGGAAAACTTGATTCCTCTTGGAAAAATATTAAGCCCCTGAAAAGCATATTTTCAATAATGAATGCTATCAGCTCTTGGAACCCTTTTTGCCAATAGGGATGGACCTCTACAAATAGTGAGGTAACCAGAAAAAAACTTGAATATTTGTTATGGAAGTTCCAATTACATTGTGCAGAAATTAACTTTATTTCTATGATTCAGTCTTGGAAATGATGACTGAAAAATCACAACAGTGCAATACCATAATTGAAGGAGAGTAACGGACTCAGTTGTACTCAATATACTTAATACCTACTCGTTGACCTTTCATCCCAGGCATCCCAGGCATTCCAGGGTGTCCCTTGTGACCCTAAACACAGAAATATACAAAGATTAATAAATTATGTACTTAATGTATGAAGGACACCAGCCAATGTTCACTGTGTCATGTTCACTTGACTAACTTCAAAGTTAGCCAAAGAAAACCTTTGATTAGAAGACCATTGTTATTGGGGGCTTTTCCATACCGGTAATCCAGGGATTCCACGATCTCCATTCCTGCCTGGTCTTCCAGGTTCTCCCTATTGTGAAATAAAATAATTGGTTTTTTACTGTTTTGCCATTGCTTCACTTACTGGTAAACCACCTGTTGTGGTAGATCAAGGTGAGTTGGAGTAAGAAGGTGAAACTTCCACCAAAGACAGTGGTGGTCTTGCAAACGCCATCAGGGTGACAGTTCACTCTGTGACAGCCTTCTGGAAAACAACTGCCAGAATTTATAAACTCAGGTTTTAAAGAGAGTCTAGTTAATTCCTAAGTTCCTTCAAGACAACCTTTAGCAAGAGATGGTCCCAGAAAACTTTTTTTTTTTTTAGTAAAACACTCGAACATAAGCTCTAGATGTTTGCCTTGCCTGGAACTCCACCTGTTCAGGATTCCCAGCCATGACACAGACAATGGTGTCAATGGCTGTAAGTCCCATAGTAAAATTTAAAGGGAGCAGAAAGCTACCACTACTGTCTGATTTTCTTTATAACTGCTAATTTATTTTGCACCAAATAAATAACATGTTTCATGCTTATTTTTATGGGTTTTTTTTGTTGGTGGTTTTTTTGTTTGGTTGGTTTTTTTAATTAATCAATCAAATTTCTTGCTAAAATCGAACCTTTCATGAAATGGACAATTAGACCCACTGGAAGCCAAATTTACTTTCATAAAATCCCGTTGTCAAATGGAGAAACAGGAAGATGTTAAAAATTCTCTAATATAATAATATCAATGTGCTAATATCAATGTGTTCTGTTGTCTTGCAATTTAATGAAGTCTTTTTCTTCCTATTTGTTAATAACTGGATGAATAATAGTGAACTTACATCTTTTCCTGGTGGACCAACTGGGCCTATCATTCCAACAGGGCCTGGAGGTCCCTGTAGAAAAGTAATCAATGTTAACTACTATAATACCAAATATTAAGTCTTTTTCAAACTAAAAATGCATTAGGCATCATAAATACTTGTACATTTGACATGCGTCATAGTAAAGAGCTAGGATGGACTTCAAAATTTCCATCCACTCCAGTGGAGACACAAATTCATGCTTCTAAGATCATGCCTTTAGCATACACAGTAATACTAAATGGGTACGTACAGGAGGGCCTGGTTGTCCTGGATCTCCAGGGGAACCTTGGTATCCAGCAGAGCCCTGGAATGCAGCAAAAACCCAGTTAAGATGTGAACAACTACATGCATCATTTCACAGTGCTGTTATATTTTATAATCTCATCATTGTAAAGAAAACTGTAGTCAGATTGGTCGAAAAATCATTGAAGGTGAAATTACCAGAAGCAGGTAGAACATGTCTCCATGAAAACAGAATTAAACGGCTCCTCTAAAAGGAGATGGATGGTGAAAAACACATCCAGTGAACACACCAAAGGTCTGAGTATCTCCCACTTTCTTTTACCTCCTGTTAAATTTTTGTATGGATAGACATTTGGGAATGTTAACAGGATGGCAGACAGTGGCAGGTCTTAAAATGCTAGCTGACACCTCCTGGACTTGCAGAGATCTCAAGGGGTATCCAGCACAGTATGTTGCCCTCAACTTGAGTCTTAGTGATGGTACAGCCCAAGATGACATTTATGCATAAAATTCTTCAGCATAGCATCCAGATTTATCAGTAATTAATATTTATGACAGGGAAAAGGAAGAACTCATATGAAAGAATACAAGATGATTACGAGAAGGTTAATGTTACTTACAGGGGGACCTGCATGACCAGGTGGGCCAGGGGGGCCACTGGGGCCAGGGGGTCCTGGAAAGCCACTCTATAGTGTAGATTAAAAAATAGTAGTTACATTAATGTAAGATAGATATAAAGTTTAATATAGTTGCAATAGTCATCAATAACTGTGAAATAAACTTTTACATAATTAGTTCAGAGAAATATCCTCAGTGATCTGCACTTGGTGCAGTAAAAAGGAAGCAGCAACATATTCACACTGTGCTGAAGAAATACATTGTCTAGTTGTCCCTTCAGAAAAGGCTTCACTGGCTTGCTCCTTGCAGGCTTGGGTAAGATACTCCCAAGATATTTTCAGAGCTGCAGCTTTTAATTTTTGAGTCACTATTGCCCTTCTCTAGACCCCAGAGTTATGCTTACAGCTCTGCCTTTCAGCAACCTGAAGGGGAAGAATGGAAAGTGGAACTGAATTTTTTTAAATAAAGTCAATGAGTGTCAGCATCTCTGCCATTTAACTGAGCTTAATTAGGCCAACACTAGAGATTTTTCATGGCCTAGAGATATAGAGATTAAAGGCCACACTTTTGTTGTTGTCAGTAAGGCAAACATTTCCACCAGTGAAATATTTTCTGAACTTTAACAGTACTAAGCCATAAGAAAGAAATGAGGTCTGGACTAACCAAAACCTCAATATTTCTACTTCTTGTAGCAACAACGACAAAAGCATTTGATCCTGCAAACCAGAAAATGTTTAAAAGTTAGCACAGTGGTGAATTGCAGCTATAGGGGGTTCTTTAAAAAAAAGCTCTTGTTAAATTAAACTCTGCACGTGTTTCCTACAGCCAAAAGAATCACATACATGGATGACATGAGGATCACTGTGTGCTGCAGAATATTCCATAGTTAATATTGCACATAGTATGTTTCATGGGATATTGTCATATTATTTCTGACATGTATAGTGTCAGAAAAGGTCACCGCAGGTTTTACATGAACCTAATTTTCATAATGGAAGAAGATTGTACATTACTGGGATATGTAGGACAGCACACTACTATACTACAAAAATAAATAATATTAGTTCACAGTTGTGTTTTGTCTAAAAGGGTGAGCCATTTAAATATTTATGATTTTCCAGGACAAGAAGTACAGCAAGCAGCAGAGCCGTTAGGGTTTGGGAAATGGGGTTGCCTCTGATGAGTGAATACAATGAGCAGTCCCCTGTTATTTGTAAGAACCCATTTGGTATGAGGTACATACAGATCCAAACACAATTAAAGCCATCAACTCACCAATAGCAATCAATCAGTTAGACGTACAGCTATAGACAAGTGAGATATAATTTTTTTCAAGTTACACACTGAGGAGATAAACTGATAGTTAGGGGTGTAGTTGCTGCCAGGACCTCCAGACTGTGAACAGATGAGCATCCTTCAGTTAGAGGATGTGCACTGGTAGAAAGAGACTAAGACAATATGTGGAGGTTACATGAGCAAGTGAACAGAAACTGTGATGTAAAGCATAAAATCAGTCTACAAGTGGTGTAAAGCTATGGGAATGCAGCAATGGAGAAAGATGTGATTAAGGAAATACCAGGCATGGTAACCACACATGGCCAATGTTGGTACTATAATTTGATTGTTTTGCTAATCTTACAAATTATTTCAGTTTGAATATTTTTTCATTGGGAGTACTGAAGTTGAAATTTGAAAAATATATAAGATAATAAAGAAATTGATCTATGTAATGTTATTTATTTAGCTTTAGTGATTTCATCCACTTATGCCTGTAACTGCTGGTACTTTGAGGCCACATATGCTATGATGCAATATAAAAGCCCTTATGACCTGAAAATTTACAGACAACCCTGAAGGTATTCTAGGGTGCCCAATAAAGTAGTTTGGTGGGATTTTTTTAACCCAAGTCCCAGAGTCATAGCACAAGAAATCACTAGTCACTTCCCAGGAAAAGGCTAAAATAGAGAGGAGGATCCATGGCTGTTAACTGATAGTGTCTCAGTTACCTGCCTGGTTCAACACATCCCATATTAAGACACCATGTAGCAGAATGTAGATGGTATGACAGCTGTGGGTGAAAGCTGTGAGGAGGGAATATGAATGAATGAATAAACAAAGACAAAAATGGATGGTTGAAGAAGACCAATACATGGATGATCATATTAGCAAATGAAGGAGGTAGAAATAAACAGATTAAAATAAAGGTGAGAAAATAATGACTATATTTCAGGAAAAAGATGTGTTGTGATTAGTAAACCTTATTTCACATGAGGATCTGACAGAATTTCTTCCTTCCTTTCTTGAACTGCCTTGATAGGCTACAACATGTGATACCCAAACCATGTTATGCAGAATTGAGCTGAAAAGAGTGATTATACTTAATGGAGCACAGCCAATTTCCAGTAAGGGGAATGCACCACACCCTCTGTGTAGCAGATTGCCTGAATCAAGAACACTTCCTGCTGAGTGTCTCTGAATACCAGTGCCTAAAAGGAGAATCATGAGGTGGAACATTCAGATTTATATTACACACAAATATAAAGTATATATACTCAAAAAAAAAAAAAAAAAAAAAAAA
>VZTR01007880.1:55031-89875 GCA_013400775.1 Chaetops frenatus | reverse complement strand
AAAAAAAAAAAAAAAAAAAAAAAAAAAGCTCAGGTATAACTCTTTGAGGCAGTCCATGTTTTTTCTCACTTAAAAACCTGAGAATCTTCCACCAGGTCAAGGAGGCAGATACAACATCCTTAGTACACAGTCTGAGTAGCTGTGGGTAAAAAATGTTAATCATAAAAAATGAAAATACTTTGAGTTTTGGAGTGAATAAAGTGTATAAGAAGGGTTTACTCACTTGTTATTATGCAAGTTTGAATTGTGGAAAAGTTAGTAACGATGGAGTATCATACTGGGAAAAGACAAATGATACTTAGTGGATAAAGGAAGATTAAAGGCAGTGGAAGAGGTAAAAATTATTGGAAGGAAGGGAAGCAATTAATGGAAGAATACCAAGCAGATAAATGAGGAATATACATGAGGCAGAAAGGGATAAATATTTAGGTAGTGTAAGAAGGTGAATCATAGACAGAGACCAGGAAAAGGAAGGTAAGAAACTGAAGAAACTGAAAAAGTAAAAAAATCCAGATGATGTATAGCTACTTTCTAGAATAGTATTGCTGAACAAATGGGTGCCTTATATCACATTCAACTTGCAGGCAACAATTAAAGGAAAATTTATATTGTTAGATTAAAATCAGGACACATACACATCCAAGGTATAATCTATAAGCAGAAAATTTGTTCTTTAAAAACAAGAAAGGACACAAAATAGGTTTTATCATCTTACAATGGCTTGTGGGTACCCGATACCAACTCCACCAGCCTTCACATCATAGGAGTCATACTGTGGAGAAAAACTCTGTAAAAGAAACAGAGAAAAAAAGAAAGAAAAGAAAAAAAAAAAGAAAAAATGTGATTGCTACGAATCAGTTAAGTCTTTTCTTACACTGGTATGGCAAATGCATGGAAATAACTCATTTGTATCTGCTGAGTAGTAGTAGCTTGACATATAGCTGCCATATATTTATATAAGCGAAGCCCAGCCAGTGTCTTCCTCCTGAGGCCATGGTGGCATTAACTCCCTAGGCTGGGCACATCCATTTTTCTTCTTCATGGCTGGGCCTCAGCTGAGCCACAAAGTTACCTTTTTCTCTCCTTTTACTCTGGTTTGACTCCTACTTAGCGTCTTTCCCCATTTTCTCTGTCCGTCTCTTTTCTGTTGGACTTAGTTGTTGCCCAAGAAAATTGATGAAATATTTTCTGTTACAATAAAGAACACAGCTTCTTCTTCTTATTATTATTATTATTTTCCTGATTTCTTTCACCTGTGCCTAATGAATGACTCATTTCATAGGAGCAGGCTTAGTCAAATGATGTGCCACTAGTGCAGTGATGAATTAATGGCCCACAGGTGGTTGAGCTGGAAGGGTTGAACACATGCCAGCTCCTGCAGTGACCTGGTGCAGGACTCCTGTGCTGACACCAACCCTCCTGGCAGGATCCAACGGCACATCTTTGATACAGAGCTGGAATGGGAGACCAAATCAGCCTGTTTTCCTCTCCTGTGTTTGCCTCCACAAACCCCAAACCAGTGTCACTGTGGTGCCCACTGGGACTGGTTAACTGACCCACAGCTCAGTCCTGCAGAGGCAATCCCTTTCAAAATTAAATAAAAATGAGACATCTTCCCTCAGCTCTGGCTTCTGGGTTTGGGAAGCATATATGGAAGTTATAACCAGTGGCCTATATTCAAAAGTAGCAATTGTTTTAACATACAATTTTTATCAGCTAAAGAAGTTCCATCTTGTAAATCTGAGCTTGGTGCCTGGATGACAATGTCACCTCTTAATAAAGCACTGCCTGGGGCTCAGTGTTAATAAATTTCAGTTACAGTTAGCTCTCTTGCTGAGTGTACCCAGCTCTTCTGAAATGAATTCAACATTCAGTGAGCCAGAAATAAAGAGGCATCATGACAAATAGGACTTGCATGTCACTTCCAGCAAGCAGAGGAGCAGTGCTTTGGTCTAGTCTCATGGGAATGTTCTGTTATTAAACATGAATTGATGAAATATAGGAAAATAGGAGAGCTCCCTAACCATCAGGCTTATGGGGAAATACTGCATCACACTCCTGATCAGAGTATTTCTGAATTACATAAGACCTTCAACAGATCTGGCCCCAGAAGTTTTAAAAAATAAGGTAAGGCAGAGATTTAATTGCACTCCTGAGATATTTTATGAACAACCGCCCAAAACAACAACAAAACCCCATCTACCACCCAACTCAGTTTTCCAAAGGCACAAATGAGATGGATGCCACCGAAGGCAAAGCATCTGGGAAGGTGCAGGGGACAGCTGACAACAGCATTGCTTTGCATGGTTATGAGCACCAAGGTAGAAGCTGAACATAACAATGACTTACACCTCCACTGATACTGGGACATGACTGGCAGATTCCAGGGGGCCCAGGAGCTCCAGGGCTCCCTGGCTGTCCTGGTGGGCCAGGGAGGCCATTTCTGCCTGGAACTCCAGGAGAACCCTGCAAGGACACAAACAGAGCAGATACAGACATTGCCACTTGCCTCCAACTGCAAGGACACTGCAGGACAAAGCTTTCCATTCATAGCAAAGTCTGTGTGATTGTGGTGGGACACCTCTCCTAAAGAAGGCCACAACCAAACATTCAGGGAGGACAGACAAAATTTCCATATGGAAAAACTTGGTTGTTGGAGCCTTATTCAACTGGTATGTGATCAAACACATTAGAAATATTTAGAAGTTCAGTTCCTGAATCTAAAATTATTACTGGTAGTGGAGTGCAATAGATTTTTTTTCCCTTTCTATAATGAAGTGTAACAAAACATAACAAATGTGATACAGTTTGGACTAAACTGTGTTCTTTTAGTTTAAATTTTTGAGAATGTTTTTGAAGCTAAAGTTCTAATTCAGAATAATGATATGGTACTATCTTGCTGCAGACAGTGCAGACATCAATGAAAGCAGGAAATCTTGGCAGCTTGAATGGGATATAAAGCACTAGAGGCATGGGGTCTTGATTTTGTTCATTTTCTTGGGATAAAAAAAAAAAGCTGCACTTACAGGATCTCCTTTGGGGCCTCGGCTGATTACTTCAGGAGTCTAGAAAAAAAGGACAGGTAATTAAATTTAAAAAGAGACTCAAAATAAAATAAAAAATTGCACACTTAAAAAAAGAGCAAAACATTTAAGTGTTTGAATATAATTTTATCACATGAATTCCATTAATGCTTACTCATTATATTTAAAAGCTGTAGGGTTTTTGGTCAGTCTATCTCCATTTACTTGGATCATCCATAGAACTACCCCTCCCCTGCAGGTGAAAACATGGCACTAATGAAGTCAGTTCAGCTTTGCCATTGAGTGCAGTGGGGATAGGAGCTCACTGTGGAAAGCTGTGACAGCAACTGTGACAGTTTTCTTGTGTCCTTCTCATTCCAGCATGTGAAATGTGATTATCTAATTTTAAATTCTCAGATCTACTGCTGCAATTTATTTATTTTTCAATTAATAATTCAGTTACATGATACTATCTGGATTTTCCATTTTTTGTGTTCAGCTGCTACCAGTAGCAAAGAACATGCAGCTGAAATAATCTTGGATCTTTCAAGGTGGCATTTCCCTATACACCACCAAAGGTCATCAGAACAGCTTCCAATGGCCTGACCAAACTCCTACATCAAAGAGAGAGGCTGGGGGAATAGTCCTCATGTTCTTCATTATTAAGAACTCCAGAACTGGGGAGTCTCTAAACACAAGATAGGGAGGTATTCTTAAATCTCCAGCATCCTTGTCTATACCACTCATTTCCACCTCTCAAAATGTTCAGTAGCTCAGGTGATCCTGGAAGCAGTGAAGTTCTGCTAGTGTGGTGTAAATAAGAGTAGGCAACATATCTGTGTGTGGTACATCTGTGTGGCATATCTGTGTGTGACATATCTGAGTGACATTCCATGTTTAAAAAGATGTGCTACAGAGCTGCAGAAACGCATCTTCTCTCTCTTCCACTCTCTTATTTTCTAGATAAGGATCTTTAATGTGTCTGTGGCAACCTAAGCACTTTAACAGAACCTCACAGATCTTAAACACTGCTGAAATGTTCAGATAAGCTGAGAGCTCAGTATAGCTGGCTCAATCACCGAAACACTTAGGTGGGGGCTTGGCAAGTTCTAACATTCTTGATTTTCCTGAGGTTAAGTTGCTGCAACTGGTGTATATAATGTTGGTGTCTATAAAAAGGTGATGATAAATTAGGTATGTACAGGATAATCACCTTTCCTTTAAAGGGCATTAAGTCAGCAATAAGCCTCCAAAAGGAAATTCACTTTGTGATGATGTAGAATTGAGTTGATAAGAAATGCAGCCTCACAGTATGCTATGAAAGTTCTCTAATTTGCTTTGACTCTGTCTTGGAATTATTTTCATGGCTATAGATTGAACATGAGGTAAAAAACAAGGTCTTTGCATTATTCTTATGCTTTTCCATAAAATGAAAAATGTAATGGCTAATTGCTGCCCTTTTCCCCTTTCTACTATTTTGGTGCCTGTTGTTTACATAAAACCAAGCTGGAAGACTTAATATTATCAGGTGCATTGTCCATCCTAAATATTTGCCTAAATTCAGAAAGTGACGTGGAAAAGAAAAGCGTTTAAGAGCAACTAAGCCAAAATGAATCGAGGTTGACATGCATCAAGAAGGCAGCAACACCAAAGCAACAACACTGAGAATAAACTTACTCTTGGAGGTGGTGTTGTTGTTTGTGGGCAAACTGGGCAGCACTCTCCAAAGGGGATCTCTGGGTTGGGGCAGTCCAGCTCCTGATCATCACAGATGATGTCATCGCAGAGAACGGATCCTGAGTCGCACACGCAGATTTGGCATGGCTCTGGTTTCCAAACATCCCTGTCAGCATAAGCCTGCCCAAGATGGGTACATCCTGTGACTGGAAAGAGAGACAAAATAGTGGTGGATATTATTTCAAATGTGTTCTCCCAATTACAAAGGAGTAACATGAAAACAGTTGGATAGTTTGTTTAGTTTTCTGGTTCATGCATGTGAAGTAAAAATCTAAATGCTGCTCTTCAGGCACTCGGGGGGATCTGTTACATTAATTGCAGAGTCTGCTCCCAGTCTATAAACAGACATCAATGGAAACCTCCTGGAGCTGAGCCAAAGCCCTGTTAAATCTCTGATAATCTTCCATCCTGAGTAATTTTAGTGTCAGACTGAGTTACTGTCTAATTAGCAGTCGAATCCTCTGCTGCAGCTAAAGAGTAAATGTGCCTAAGCTCTCCAACAAGAGCCCACTGGCCCCGTGTGCCAGCACGAGCACTTGCACGTGGATGTGGAATAAGCCATCTGTCCAGCACCAGCTCCTGTCTCCAGCATCTTGCATTAATAGTTGCCACCAAGGGATTTCAAAAGAGTTTTTTGAAAGCCAGCATATGTGACAGGTTTGAAAGAACGTTCACGTTAATTACCCAAATGGTTTGCAATTATTCTATCAGCTGGCCTGCTCAAATGTTACAAGGGTCTTCTTTTTCAGAAAAAATATTGTTCATCTGTAATATTCATGGCTTTGTGAATTCCTTCCAACAGCTGTTTTACTCATCAAATTTGTCATAGACTATGAATATAAAAAGACTTACAAAAACTGCCTTCAAAAAGTAAATTTTGGGTTGGTATTTTCTTACAAAATCATGATTCAGGAAGCCAGGTCATTTAAGAACCCAATATAAAATAACACTAAGAGCATCTAACTTGTGTATTACAAGCTCATTTTAAGTTTTGTAGATGTTATCAGCGGTCTCATATTGCAAACATAAGTATCAGTGAATGTCTTGAATAATATAATAAGATTTTTTTTTCTCATGGATAATTAAAAATAATTCAGTTTATAAAAACAACATTTCAGAGAAAGAGCTATTTGTGTGCCTATATAATTCTTAAAACTTTAATACCAGAATAATTTACCTACTATACACCACCCTTTAGAAAGAAAAATAAAAGTACTAAAGATATAATTCAAATCTCTGACATTAAAATTGCCACTGGTTCTAGGCAGAAATTTCTGAATACCATCAAATTGTAATGGCCACAGTTATCTACTATGAGACTAAGCCTGAATTTATTGCAGTTCCTTCCTGTGAGTTATGCAGTCCCTTTTTTTTTTTCACCCTGCATCTTTGATCTCTGTTTTTAATCTTTCCATCACTACATTAGCACCCTGGTCTCTTTCCTTTTCCTTTCTCTCTCTCTTTGTGGGTGTGTGGTACCATTCCACACCAATGTTCTTTGGCAATGGGCACAGTTAGATGTTTCCTCTCTTCTCATGCTTCCTCTGCATTTCACCTTTCCCATAACATTCCCTTTTAATCTTCCACGAATCCCCTTTTATTTTGTACTTGAGCAGTTCCCCTTCTTTGCTGCCATGTACTCAACAGAGATTAGTTTCTCCCTGCTCCCTTCCCATTTTCTCACTCAGCTGCTTTTCCTTGCTCATATTAAGCTGACATTTTCCTCTATTTCACCCATCAAGTTCATTATCTCCTACAGGCTCTGGAAGGGCAATGGTGAATACAGTCATGGCTCCCTAAGGGGAGAGCTGGAGTGCAGATCTTGGGGCAGAGCACTCTGGGACAGGAGGCTTTCTTTGCCCAATTTCAATCCCACTAAAGGCTGTCCATGTCCTTGCACACCATATTATGCTATTTTTGCACTTTAATTACAAAAGAAGCAAACAGGAAAATATTGACTTGTTAAGGCTGGCATTCCTTATGGTTAAGAGTTGATTTTAACCACTATCTTGATTAGAACAACAAAGCTTCAAAACCCCTTTCCAGTTATTTTCAAGCCAATATTCTTTTCTTTGTCTGATATCAAGCTGGGATCCAGTATTTTACCTTCCTTTGACAACATAAAAAATCTTAAAATAGAAAACCTTCCAATGGCATATGAAAATTCACACCCCTCAGAGATTCTCTATCACTTAGAAACTCACTTTTTCCTTTTCTGCCCCTTTTGGGCCTCACTAGAAACTTCATATTCTGCACAAGAGAGATGGAAAAGAACTGCTTATTTCCAGGACAGCCGTTTCCCCACACCCACATGTCACAGGGTTATGGCATCAAAGGATGGTGCTTCAAAGGACACCGCCTAACAATGCCTACCTTTGAAGAGGGCCTAGACATCCTTCCTTAATCTGCCAAATTAATCTAGTTTCTAAAAAAGTTGCTCATCTCCCAGTTCTCACCCCACAGAACCACATTGAGGACCCCAGGTAAATAAGCTGATCCTCTGCTTAGTTAGGTGCTGTCTGTTTCTGCAAGAAACATCTTCCTTCTTTTCACAAACAGGGATCTTGCTGTGGGCACTTGGGCAAAAACCAAACTGCCCAGCCTTGACAAGGCTGATGACAAATGTTTCCTGACAAAGAAGGCGGCTGAAACATAGAAGTGAAGGATTATGGATGAAATCTTTTTTACAGCCTCTGTAGTAACTAAAGAGAAAAACCAAACCACAAAGCAGCTCATTGCACACATGAAGCCCTGGAAAGCTGTGTGCTGTGGGAGGCAGAATGTCAGCAGAGCTGCTGAGGAGGTTGGAGCTTGTAATGCATCCCAAAGGAGTGGTTGGATGCTCCCTGGAGAGCATGGATGGGCACAGATCCTCATCACCCAGAGCAATGGACTGCTCAGCTGCCATTCTGCTCGAGGACCTCCCAGCTCCACATGTTAAAATGCTCTTTTCATTTATAAACACAATGAGGAAGGGGGAAAACTACTTTTCTCTAGGGCAAGTCATAATTGTTAAATAAAAATACCATTATATGGACCTAAAAGGACTTAATATGGTTACTATTTGCACTTCTAATGTACAGTTATATAAGTTGCATATGCATATAAAGAGATGCATATCATACACACTTTTCTGTACCCAAAATATATGTTTGAGTAATTGTAATATTCTGATTTTAAGCTCCCCATATCACTTTATTAGCCTTTCAAAACCACATATTTTTTTAACTGGGTGTTTAAGACAAGGTCCTTATTAACTAGGAAATTCATATCCAAGGATTTGAACTTTCATATGTCAATTTTTTCATCATTTTTACTTCTTTTTCATTGCTTTGTTATTTTCAGAGGTGTGATCCTGCTGTTTTACATTGACAAAGACAGTTCCAATGGGGAGCAGAAAAAGGCCATCTTACCCCTATTTATTCACTGCTGTTTTGAAGACAGAAGCAGTCTTTTCTCAGTGCCCAATTTTTCATGCTGAGAATACTCACCTGCCATATATTATTCAACAATATCAATAAAAATCGTGGAAATTTAAAATTTGTCAAAACAACTGATAATTTTACATTAATAAGGAAATAAAGGAGATTTCTGGGCATTTTTACAAGCTTGTCATTCAGTTATGCTACAGTAGATGGCATTATTTAACAGGAAGATGACAAATATTTGAAGAAATATGGATATAATGACATTCATATTTGCTTCTCACTTTCTGTACGTTGTTAAATGAATTAAGAAATAAGCTAGGAGAGCTGCAATGAAAAGTGCTGTGGCCTTTGGCAGAATGAAAATATTAAATAGATTTCCAAAGGAAACTTACATCTGGGAAGACTTAGTGTGTTAAAGACACCCCCTCTGTGCTCAGAGGTAGATCTGTGTGTCAGTATGTTACGACATAATGCATTTTGCATTGCTCATAAAGATTCCCCCTTAGCTCCAAAATCCTTTGGAAAGCTGATTTGTGCTAAAGCACTGGTGAGTAACATATAGGAATAATGAGGTTATAAAAAAGCTGACTTGTCTGCTTCTAGACTTGTGGTATAACAGTCACATACTTGCCTTAGCCAGACTTTCTTATTGGTTCCTAAATACACACATCAGACTAAGATTTAAAAAATATTAGAACTCAACAGTATTTGTCTATGGCAATGCAAAATCTTATTCTTCCTCCCAAAGCCTTAAACATGATGGTTATACAGCACTTCACTTCTGTGGCACTTACTGCAATGCTTTGTTGGAAGCCCTGTCAATCTCTAGTGCACTGTAAAGAAGTTTAATATTTGAAAGCCTGAATTAATTTGAATTTATGCTGTTTACTGGGCACTCACATTGTTATGGATTTTGCTGTGAGTAGCACTTCCCCAGGTCAGCCTAAATAGTGAATAAAATTAAAAATAGGCAACACAATAATTGTCATCTGCTGGTTTTGAATTATTTCCCCTTCTAGGAAGACTGGCAGCTGTCCATAAGCAGACCAATAGTGAAAGCTGAAAGGAAAATCACAATTTAGTTTCAAAGGACCTGTAAGTGTGGTACATAGAAGAGCCCAAACGTGTGCAAGGCAAAACAAAGCTGGCCATTGTCATATGGCCTGAAAGATGACAGATGTCATATGGGATATAATCCCAGTCCCAGTGAGGTGAAGGGGAATTTGTTATCACATGCTGTGACCTGAGAATCTGACCTGTTTTGTAGATTTTTTTGGCCTTGCATTTGTGCAAGCACCACGATCATGACTTAACCACAGCTTTATGGCAAAAGGAAAAAATTTCCTAATAGTATCCTCAAAAACCACAGGCTTTTCCACTCTGGACAAAGCCAATGTCCAGCTATTGCATTAGTAGCAGACTCACATATCCCATTTGCAGAGATGTGACTAAAGGGTTAGAAATTAAAAAACATCTTGAACTTGTCTGGTTCTGCCTCAGAGAGGGCAATAGTCCACACAGCAGTGACTCACGATCCTCCAGCAGCTGCCTGATGATGGCCTGGGAAGCAAAACCAAGGAGCTTTGGTCTGTGAGAATCTGATCACAAACACAATGAGTCAAACAAACAATTTCTGCTGTACTTAGAGTGAATCTGGTAAAGGTTAAAGCACCAAGATGAAAAAGGCCTTGCCTCTGACAGAATCCAAAGCCTGATGAAGCTAAGAAGGGCATTTCTATTACTTTTTAATTGTACAAAGCCTATGCTTCCTCACCCTGACCTAGTTTTGGTCATGATGAGTACTTCAAAAATTGTTTTACATTTCTTCTGTAGTAAATACATCTGTTAACTGCATACCCCAGCACTGTCTGATACATTGTTTAAGCAAAGGACAAAGCAGAAAGGAGATATGCTGTCTATTTTCAAAGGAAATGCTATCATTCTCCCCTGCTGGAATAGGTGGAGGAATCCACCCCAGCATGTGCAGCAATGCTGCTTTCCATTTCCTGAGCAGAAAAGAATGCCACAGTGTCTACCTCGAGGCAAATGGTTTGGGCTCCCTGTCTGGTGTTATGATGATGTTTATAAGAAACCCAAACACACTCGTTCCATCCCATCAGTAGTAATGGAAACAAGCGGACTCTCATAATGAATGAATTGGCCGAAGGAGCTGGGATGGCCTGGTTTGTTGGCATGTCAGGTCAGTGCTGAGTGCCTGAAAGGGCTGAAACTCTCTCTGGGTCATGGGAGTCAGCAAAAGAGGTGGGAAAAAAGGAAAAATAATGGTTTAACAAGCTGGGTTTTTTTCAACTGCAAGGCCTTCAGACATTCTTTCAGCTGGAATTGTCTTAAACAGCTAGTTCATTGAATCCATTTCACATGGTACCTGAGGACATAAGGGCCAACTTGGGCATCCATACCTGGTAGGATATTTTCAGGTTTAATAGTACTGATGTAATATTTTGTCAGGCTTGCCCACAAGTGATTGGAGGTAATGAAATCTCCATTTATTAAACACTTAAATGCAGAATGTGAAAAACTACAGTAGGTCAGCCTTAAAAACCCTTTCGTGCTCTGTGAGCTGTAGAAGGAAGAACTGCCATCAGGTGGAATGGGAAAGGAGTATGAATGAAGAGTTCACAGACTTCTCAAGTTTCACACCAAAAAGGAAAGCTACATCCTGTGCTTTCAGAATGAAACCAAAGCTTTCTTACTTCTAGGGATGCTTGTCTGCCAAGAAAGCTGGCGTTTGCACAGTTCTGCCACTGCACCAGTCCCAGTTTTCCCCTTTTCTCAGATGCAGAGTAAGAAAGAGAAAGCTGCTCAAAAGAATGCTGGTTAAGCATATTACTGTACTTGTCTGTCAGAGGCGTTGCAGGATGGAGTCACACACTGTTTCACTGGCAATGTATAGAGGAGCCTGGATCCTCAGGATCCTTGTGTCACACAGCCAAACTGTCTTTGCTTCAAGACCCACCCAGTCTACATGCCAGATTACAAAATAAACAAGAAAAAAACAGGCCTGCACTGGTACAAACAAGTGCTTGCATTTTAAACAGCTCACTCCTTGTTTCCTTCATTCATCTTTATATGCTATAAATGCCACAACCTTTCTGCATCCTTTAAAAGGTTTTAGAAATATCAAGATTAGAACTTATCCTAAGCATATTTGCTACCAAGTAAAACACAAGAGGCCTCTATTTTCCCTGCAGATCATTGCCTTTTTTCTAATCTTTCAAAGTGTGATTTAAAAACTCTGATTTTTCTGCTTTATCTTCAGAGGGCTGTTCTTCTCAAAGGTAACGTGGTCTAAAGTAGCTGATTCTGTCACATTGTTCCATCTCAACATTTATGTTTCACAAATTGCTATATTTGGGCACACTTGCTGACACCCTGGAACGATGTTCTCCATACAGCTTCCAAAGGTCACCCTGCCACAGCAGTGCTGCAAGGAAAGAGTGACCAGAGATATCCCATCAGAGGTGTTACACAACAGCCTCACTGCTCCAGCTGCTGCCTGGCATGAGACACCGTGGCAGAAGGACTTGCTTGTTTCAAAACTGGTAAAAAGCCAACGAAGTGCAAAGCAGTTTTTTCTTTGCTGTGGTAGTTGGGGAAGGCTGATTTTTGGCAGAACTGTCATTTCAAGCGGAGTCATACAAGGGGCAGCATAGAGAAGACTGCTGAATATCTATCACCTTGCTTCTTTCTGGGGCTGCCCAGAAAATTATTGTCTGTTCCTGAACTCATAAAAGTCATTTTGAGGAAAAACTTCTGCTGGATTTAAGAGACAGTTATACCCCTTTTGTTCTTAGCTATTCCTTGACAACATCATGGGCCAAATTGTTTTTTTGCATGGGAGGAAATTATTCCTGAAGGACCATCTGTATTGAGATGTTATTCTGGGATTTCCTCTCTGGTGTCCCTCTCAACAGGCTGACTCTATGACTCCATTATATTTGTGCTTCTGTCATTTCAGTAGAGATGGACCTCTTTTTTGCTATAAGCCACAGGATTCACATAATTCCTCCTTGATTAAGGGAATCACTGCCTGATCAGAACCTTAAAAATGTAAACTCCTAACTATTCTGGTGGTAACTGAAGGTCTTCAGTTCCTGACAGATCAAACCTTTTACTAAGGGTAACCATTTGCTTTAGAGCAGGACACAAAGTAGGAAGACATTTCATCACTATTGCATCATATTTCAGCTACTCTTCAATTCTTGGTAAAATGCCTATGAGATTTTTCCATCCCCTCTCTTCTTACATGACAAGGTTTTTTGGTATATCACCTTTTGTGCCATTTGGTGTCATGCTAAAACTAAGCAACAGGCTGCAAGAACTTCATTTGTGGCTACTTAGTTGTGGTGCTGTCATAATTTCTAATACTACTCTGCAGTAATGTGATTTTAAAGTGCTTCTTTTCTTTAGAGTTAATGAAAAATTATTCCGCTTGTGACTTAAACTTGAGCAAAAATGGACATAAATTCAGTTCTAATATGATTTCTGATGATTTAATGGATTCATTAGTTTCTTTAAACATGTATCCTGCTCATCCCTTGGGCAGTCAATGAAGACTTCTAGAGTCAGAATTCAAGTGTCAAGGTAATGTTAGTTTTGAACACTTGACCACTTCCAAGTCTATCCCATAAGAGGCTGGCCTAACATATTACTAAAGAAAAGCAATGGCTCAAGCTCAACATTATTAGGGTCAATTAAGGGGAAAAAATACTAAAATATAGCACAAGATTTTGCCAAACTTTACAAAAAAACAAAACATCCCCTAGGTGTAGCTCACAGACATACTTCTGTGTTCCTGATTTTAGCTGGGACCAGGAAGGGTTTATAACTTTGGAGGGTTCTTTGAAACATTTCTTGCAGTAGGTCTGTCCTGAAAAGAATAAAAAAAAACTGGAAAAGTAATTGTGCAAAGGTTTCCCAGACTTTACAACCACTCTGGCAGACCCAAGGCATCATGAAAGAGAGATTCAGCTTTTGATCTGATAAGAGAAAGGGAACAAATGGAAATTGATAATTGTTAAAGCTTCATCTACATAGCACCTTATGTAATACACTGAACTATAACTACTTAATTCATGACACTTTAAGCCTCTGGCTTAAAACCTAAACACTGTGTGGGGAAAAAAATATATGACTTTTATTTTTGCATTGTCTAAATTTGTAATTAAAACAATTTTTGGCAGGTAATTAAAATTTCAAGTGGGACATTATCCTCTCTTTCCCCTCAGCTCTGTGAGAGGGCTAACAGATTTATGCAATGCTGTTTCTGTGGTTTGCCTTGGAAGAGATCAGCCTGATTCAATGCTTCTCTCCTGAGGCTGAAGCAGATGGGAAATGTTACAATGGCAGTACAGTACATGTGGTAATAGCATTTATATTTTCAGATACCTTGGACAAAGTCACCCCAATATAACTCCACAGCCATAGTGAATTTACATCTGAGATGAGTAAAGCAGCAGGGGGGCAAATTGTACACTAGCCTAAGTCCCTGCACAATTTTATTGGTTTCCCTGTAATTTCAGAAGTTGGAAATAAATGAAGGGTTTGGTTCTTGTATTTCATATTCCAGTGAAGGATTAAAGTGCCCTGGCATACCGTCTAAAGAAAAGAGACATATCTTTGGCTGCCAATAAATTAAGGGTATTTGTAATTCAGAAGGTTGTGGTGGGATTCTGAATGCATAGAGCATCATTAACCTAGTTTCATCTGCAAAACAGTTTGTATTCATTCATTCCTTATTCCAGTTTGTACTAATTCACCCCATATCCATTTTGGACAGTTTGTTGGATATGGATGGCAGTATTTGAAATTCTTCTTAATCTGCCTCATAGAGGATATTAAATGGCTATTTGTACACTAGATACAATGCTCTTATTGTCAACCTCCTAGGGCTACTAAAGTAAGTATTGTGAGGATTTTCTCAGGGTACCAAAGACAACTTAATTTTGGAGCCACTTTTAAATATCAAGTTCTATGCCTGGCCATTTCTTAAGCACAAAGACCTATGGATCTTCCTTAAATAACACCCTTGTGGGGTGAAAATTCACATTTCTTGTGCAGTCACGAGCCTGCAAGCAGAGAGCTGGCTTTTTGTTAATATCAGAGGTCAGAATCCTTGCTACTGAAGTGGCTGCCTGAGACCTGGCACACATTTAGCTCTCCCTGCTCTGTGCAGCAACAACCCCAGCTGGCACAGGGTGAGAATAAACAGCACCACATAGCCCAGGAGGGCTGGAACATCTGCAGCAGACACAACTCGATCCAGCACAATTTATCTGCTGCAGCCCTTAAAAGGTATGAGTGGAAGAGCCGGAGCCAGAGAACACCTGATAAATGGAAAGGGTCTGTACAATTCACTTTGGTTTTGGTTCTTCATGGAAAGAAATTTACAGCAATCTTTCTCTCTTTAGCTGCTCTGAAATAATCAGTTGGACTTGAAAACCTCTCTTCTTTCCCCCCACCTCGCTCCTCCATATTAATGCTATTCTGTTCATACAAAAGAGAGGGATCTACAAAGAGGACCACCCTGCCAACAGCTAAGCCACCAACAGCCTTAAAATATTGTGCAAAGAACCTTCAAAATGTCTGAGCAGATTTCAATTACTCTTTTCAAAGATTTGCAATTCCCACTACACAGCCAATTGTTTGCTTTCACTAGGACATTCTTCTCTTAAGCAGCTGGCACGGAATGGCTACTGCTCTGTAGGGAAACAAGCGAACACCATATAGTAGATTTAAAGACAAGGCCAGAGAAGATTTTTTTTTTTAAAGAGACTCTCATGAACATAAAAGTATTTTCCAAGAAAATATGAATCCTCTATTTGCTGCTTATAGCTGAAGGAAAGCATGGAGGATGTAGCTTATTCTCCTTTGATGCTCAGCATGTCTATTACAGCGAACCTCAAAGCAACAATGAGCAATGCTTCCCATATTTGCCATTAACTCTCTTTGGATGAGCAATTGTTTCTGCCTTGTCTGTTTGAAAAAAAAGATGCAATTTTGTTCTTGCTTATTTTCCTAAAAGAAAATGGAAAGAAGGAAAAGAGAAGAAGCAGAACAAAGGGAAAGAAGAGAAAAAAAGATGTTTGCTGCAGACAGCCTTCTAATGCACCGACTGGTCACTGGGCGTGAACTGCAGGGAGTTTCAGTGGGAACTAATTATGTCCAGAAGTTTTCCAAGAACTGCCAGAGCTGAAATGCTGTGGGAAGTATTTTCCAGACACAGATCATCCTTTCATATCTACTGCTGCAAAACGTGCCCAGGATGTTCCTGTGATTCTGCTGCCCTTTGCAGCATTGGAGTTGGGAATAAAGCACTGCCTGAAGCTGCCCTAGCAGCCCACAGAAGGTCTGCATATGGGAGGAAAGTTACCCCTGATGGGAGAGCAGAGGTGCCTGTGCCACCCTCCAGGGTGGGAAGCACAGTGACCTGAAAGAGAAACCCTGCAGCAGAAAGGGATATGTCTCCAGTGGCTGTGGATGGATTTGCATTTTGCTGGAGACCAAACTGTGCTAAAGGCTTAAATCTACAAGTCACATCACTCATTTCTTGACAGTCATTTTTGTGCCCCTTTAGCTGTATGAGAAGGCCTAGGCTTTCAAAACAAAAAAAAACACATTCAGCCTTGGAGTATATATATTTTCATTACCATCACATTCTTCCTGTTCAAAGTCATGTGCATGCTTTCTCCTCCCTGGCAGACATCTCTTCATGGAGTACTTGTGTGAATCAAGGCAAGACAAAAATGTGCAGACATTGTTAAAAGAGGCACCATTTTCATTCTCATTCTGATAGTTCATGTTTAAATGAAGGGTTTGATGTAAATGGAGAAAATGGAAGTAGTCTCTGAGCTAATCTGAAAGGAATCTTCTCTGCTAAACTAAACAAAGCCAGAAGTGCCAGGGCTGAAGTTTTTCCAAACTTAAGCCAACAAACGGTTCTTGTTGGAGGGGGTTATATCATGTTTTCCATTGTCATGTTGACATGAAACAGGCAGAGGCTTCCACTTTGCAAACTCAGAGACAAGACTGGCTCTGAAGTGAAAATAAATAAATAAAAGCAGTGGTTGGAAGTAGGTTAGGTTTCCTCAAATCAAACTTCAAAGAACCCTTCTTATGAAAAAGAACATGAGAAAAAATAATCCCTGCTTGAAAATATAAATTAAACATATAATTTACTATACCTCTGTGTGAAAGATGTGCTACCCTACAGCCAATGGTGGCTCGTTCCTTCTTGCACCCTTCCAGCATTCAAGATAGGGTTAGCAGACATCTCCCTCTCTCTCTTATACTTACAGAAGAGATTTTCTGATTCCTGTAATTTGCAATTTTTTACTGCCTATGGAAGTTTTCTATTGATTAGCCATAGTCACAAGCAATGCAAGGGTTAATGGTTGATTTTTTTTTTGTTTTTCTTTTTATACAATCTCAAAGCCATGTGTGAAATATTAATAGCATGGTCACCACATATAAATATGTAAACCTTATTTTCCTGAAGCAATGTGTCTGACTGTGTTGAATGGAGCAAAACCAAGAAATTCTGTGGGAATTCCTTACGGATTTTTCCAGTGACAAAATGTCTCTTGTCCAGGAAGCCATAGAGAGGATAGAAGGCAAAGCTCCACCAACCCTGTGCATCAAAAGATTCAATGGAAGAAAGGAAATCCCTCAGGAAGTAGCTGTCCTGCAGCAGCCACCAAGGCTGTGGGAAGCTGCCGGCAGCGAGCCACCACACAGCACCTCTGTCACAGGGTCACCACTGCTGGGACAAGCACAGCCCCACACAGCCGTCCCTCCAGGAGGAATCCAATGGATCACCTGGGCTGGAGATGGCAGCATGCTGAGGGCCAGGGCTGCAGCCTTCTCTGCACCCAGAGTGCACTGAGCACTCTGCCCTCAACAGCCTAACCTGAAGCTGCAGAAGTAAAATAACACTTCTTGCACCTCTCCTGGAGCAGGAATCATACCTGTGCCCAGTTCTCCTTCTGTACAAGGTCGATTATCATGGATATATAGAAGGAGGAATAGGCTGGTAAGGTATTGCAGCAGGTAAAATGGTGACACTGAAATTTTTGTTCCATTTAGGGCTGAAGGTTATTTATCATCTGCCAAAAACCAAAATGAGAATGTTTCAAAATTATAGACAATCAGTGGTAGATACTGACCTCTAAACCATGTGAAAGTCATGTAATCTACAATTTACCAAGCTACTGCACGGAGAATGAACTAACAGTAGCAATGTTGAATTGGAGCAGATTTTATTATACCTTTCTCAAGACAGTTTTATTTTTTTGGGTGCTGCCAATAATAAGTTGAACTGTGCTCCATCATATCAAACTGCAATTATGTAGGACTGTAATCCAGCTACTTTACAACCATAAAACCCCCTATTTGTTAACAACATATCTTTGCCATTGCCAACAATTTCCCTTCTCTTAACTGAGATCTTTTGCCCAGTTTCTTAAACAAGCATGACTAAAGGACAGCATAATGCAGGAGTATTAGTGGTATGACCATAGCACTAATTTCTAAGTCAGTGAGTTTTGATGAGTTATTACTTCAGACCAATAAATTAAATCTTGCAACTCTTACACTGGCTTGTGCTCTTCTGCAGACCAGGAACCTACCACAGAAACATCAAGGGCAATACAGCGCTCCAGGTGCCTGCTAGCCTGTGAAAGTGCAATCTGTTATTGTTTGCCCCTCCTGGTAGGCTGAACCTTTCAACTCTGAAGACACGGTTTTTAACCCTAAATACTAAATGCCACTCTGCACCATTTCCATTGCCAACCCTCAGCAAGCTTTCCCAATTATGAGGCCAGGTAGGTCCCATTTTCTGCAGATTTCTGATTTAAACAAGGTGTGAACATTAGCACATAACTGGGGCAACGACTAATGGAATAGTGTCAGTCTGGTTTCTCAGTCAGCCTCTGGAAAAGAATGTGATAGTAATTCCCTCCTTTCTTATTCTTGAGTGGCATTAATTAGAACTCTCCCCCAGCTGCTGTGTAAAGCTGGCATCAGCAGAGTTTGAAGTGACACCTGGCTGCCTATTTCAAACCTCAACACTTTGGCATAGGCTGGAAGAGGAAATAGGATCTGCTTGTAATCTGCAGCACAAAGAGGACAGCAAACCTAATGACTCTGACTGAGGCATCAACAGTGAGGTTTGTGCCAGCAACAACACCCTTCTAACTCTGCCTCTTCCTCCTGCAATAAAGCAGTGGATGATTCCAACTCCACCTCCACTTTCAGAAAAATCAGTCTGTGTAGATTTGGTGATTTGTAGATTTTTGGTCTCAAGTCAAAAACAAATCTGGAAAATAATGAAAAGGTTATATAATAGTCTCATTTTCCTAAGGCTAATGTGTTCCAGGGATGTGTGATATAAAATGTGTTTATGAAATTTGTCGTATTTCCAAGAACATATATATAATGTTTGGAGGGGGTGGATTCCCTAGGCCTTCATTTAGCATGATTTTTCCAGACCAGAAAAGAATGTTTCAATTTTCCTAAGCATAACCTTGTCTGCTGTGTGCTTAGTAAAAAATAGTTAGGAAAAATGGAAGAAGAGGAGTAGACCCCTGATATTTCATTACTTCACATAGTCCAGGTTACTTACAATGGTTAATTATCTCCTGGCACACAGATGTGCATCATCTGGTTTTACTGTCAAAATTCTGGAGGGTAACCTTTCTGAGTTACCAAAACCCTTGAGGAGAGATTGTTCTGACTGTTGTTAGCATTACTCCCAAACTGGAAATTTATCAACAAAGAGCACATGTGTGCAGTGTTCCATACAGATAACAGCTAAACATGACAGTCTGGCAGTCTCACAAATAAACTACATCTGTACAGTACCCATCCACTTCACATGCTATGTAATCCCTCCCAGTTAATAAAAAAAAGAAAGTAAAATGGCCAAATCAGCTGTTTACAAGTTTTCCTAAGATATCATTCTTTTCTCAGGGATCAGAAGTGGGTGCTCAGCAGGAAAAGTCATTTGCATGCTGCTTCCTGAAACCTACTTGTAATGGTTATATATAATTTTAAAACTGCAATTTGTAACTGAAAGCAATATGAAAGACCAATAAGTCTTGTCAGAGAGACTTTAGCATTCAGCCATTACCTCAGAAATGAGTTTCCTGACCAAACATCCAAGATAATACTTGCATTACAAGGAAAACACTAAATTACCTTAGAGCAAAAAAATTACTTGGAATAATACTGAAAGATTTCTGGCATTGCTGTCATGCTGCTTCCAGAGTTTTCCTAATGACCTCAGTGAAGTTCCTCAAGGACTGGAGGGCACCTACGAGAAGCATCTTGCTCTGGCTGCCTGAGGTGTCCTTTAAGCATCACAGATGCAGCTGAGACAGCCCCAAATCCTTCTGACTTCCCCCTTTTCACTGATGTGAAGGCAATGTGGATGCGCTTCCTTTGTAGGCAGTGGAAACTGCAAATACATCCAGTCTCTCTAGCTAAAAATTATGCTTTCTTCTGGAAGTAGCTGTCCTGTCATGGTTGGTTGCCTCTACAAACTCAAGATAAATGGGATGAATGCAGGCTGCAAGGCTTAGCAGATGTTTTCACAAGTTGTGCTCACTGGGTGGAGAATGGAATTCTTTCCTAAAGAAGCATTCTAAGATCTTACAGTTTGGAGAAGCTTAATATGCAGGATGTAAAGATGCCTTCAAAGAGTGGAACTGAACACATATTGCTGGACTCTGAATGATCTGTGGTTTCCTGTCCTGTCACCCATCAGGAGGCACCTTATCTACAACATGGGCAGGGCTTGAAAGCCCTGACACACATCAGAAAACCTGGATTGTGTCAAGTGGATTTCACCTCCAGGCTAAAAACATCCTAGTGGGTTACAAGGACATAGAGCTTTTGGTCATGGAATTCACAGAATATTCCTTGTTGCACAGTATGGGGATCCCAAGCTCCTGAAGAGGTTGAGCCTGAGGCTGTACTCAAACCTGCATTCCAAGCTATTACAGCAAGACAAAGAAACACATAGCCCAGGGGTACATCTGACTACCCTAAACTCAGTGTATACTGAGCAGTTTCCTTAATATCTTGCCAAGTCTTGTCTCCTGGCAGGCTTTCCCAAGGAAAATTTTATATTGACTTACATTTGATACTAACCATATAAATATTTTTCTTGACAAGAGAGAGCATTTCAGCATGTCTGGAAATTCTCTTTTCAATTGTAGAAAATTTGGTTTCCCAGTCCATTCCCTGTCCTGCACATGAATTAGTGATACAAATAATCAACTCCTTCAATTACTATTTTCTGTGAGAAAAGTCTATTCAAATGTGTGGAAAGATACTTTCTCAAGTGAGGAAAGAATCCAATTTTTTAAGGCATAACTAGTGATTTATCAGTCTCTCTGTGTAACCTCATCCCTGTAAATAGTATGGAAGCTAGCCCAGTAAAGAAAAGTTACAACACTATGAAACAGGAATGTGACAGAGAAATGAGAATACTCATTCACACTTCATTTGTGTATTGTTCTTCTACCCAAAATTTACCATTTATTGACTCAAATATATGTGGCACCTCAAAAATGTCCAGGGATACGACCAGAGTGAGGGAAGGAGACCTGGTGCTCAGGAGGGGTTTGTTTATGGAGAGAAATGAAATTGATGTTCCTTCTCTATATATTGGATGGTCTCTTAGTCATTATCCCTCTGATGACAGACACAGGTATATAAAAGTACACTTACTGCATGTTAAATATAAACAATATGTATATTGTCTACTGCTGTAAGCAGAGAAAACTCACAGCACATATTTGCTCAGATTTTATAATCACTGCATTTTATAATCTTTACTGAAGATTATTGGAGAGAGAGTTTGTATATGGCAAAGCAGAAACAGATGAGGATTAGTTCACAGTAAATTCTGTTTACTCTCTCCAGAATATCTTTATATGCATTGGTTGGGGTTTTTTGTCTGGGGTTTTTTTTTTTTTTAAATTTGTTTTTATAGACACTTAGGCTTAGCCTGTGTTTGTGCTGGGTGAGGAAGGCTGGTGCTGCAGAAGCTGTTGCCTGATTTGCTCATGCACAGATCCTCCTGAGCTCCAAGTGCTCCAGTACCAACAGGCTGCTCCTGGTGGACTCTCACTCACCCCTCGGCAGAGATCCCTGTCCAGGTATGGTGAGACAGATGGGTTTGCCATGAACTGGCTCAAATAATCGTTTTCATGATGTGTGTCATACAGAGCAGTGTAGGGTGTGGTTTTAAAGGCATTTTGGCTTTTCTTTACAGCACTACAGTTTCTTTGGCTGCTGCTTATTGAGTTAATTGTGAGGTTATTTCTTGCCTCTCTGTAGGAACAAATAAATTGCCGATCTTTCATATTTACAGGACAGAAAAGTGTTTTATCTTAAGGAAGGTCTGGTTTACAATATCTGGCAAGCAGGAACTGAACACATCCAAAAAAGGTCAGCTGTACTTGTGGAATGTCATCTGTTTAACTTAAATACTCATACCACACTTATCTTCACTCTAGGTTGAATTCTTGTATACAAAGTACTTCTCTCCCCTCTGAATTCCATGTTCACTTGGTTTTTGGTGTTCTTGCTGTCTGTAAACATGCACACACAAACTCGCATGGACTTTCACATACCATCAACTGCTAATCAGTCTTGTGAGGGGCTGAAACAGCCTGCAGATGCCTGATTGAAACTATTGCTGCGGAGGGAAATAATTTACCCTCCTGTTCTATGCCAAAGTAAAAATTCTGTGGGCTGACATATTTTCGTATATCACTCTTAAAAACTCCTTCAACAAAACCGTTCAGAATTTTAGGGCTTTTTTTCTGCACGCAAACTTTTGAAAGAAACCCCCACGCTGCCAGTGTAAGACAAACAAGTACAAAGGAGAACTCCAAATAAAATAGCTGGAAGCAAAGACTTCTTGCTTGTGACAAAGAGCTTCCAGGCAGCACAGAGCTAACAGTTACAATGTTATTCCAAGAGTTAAAAGAAATAGCTTAGAATCTCTCCAGTGTCTGTAGTGGGAAAACAAGTAAGAACAAGAACAAATGCAGCCAAGGCAGACAGCACTGTACAGTCCTAACTGTAAAGAAAGCAAAGCAAAGAGAAAGCTTTGGGATGATACTGCAAACCCCTGCAGCTTTCAGCTTCACCATTAAATATCTGATGGCTGAATTAGTGAAGGAAAAGTGTTCTGGTGAGATTCATGCATACACATTTCTTACAAGCTACTAAAATTATTGGTAAAAGTAAAAATAAAATAAAAACATGAAATCATAAGAAGCTTGAATTACTCACCAACTTGTTGTGCCAAAATAACTGAGGGTTGAAACACGGCAAGAATGAGCAAAGTTACTTTTTGCACAGAGCTCACCATGTCTAAATATTAGACATGAGACTCTCTGTGCAAAAATAAAAATGAGGGGGGAAGAAAAAAATCTTTTCAAAATAGCAACATCGGTTGTTCCCTGCCCTTCCAGCACCGGGCCATGTACAGAACTCAGCCACAAGCATTCCCCAGCTTTGGCCTTAAATAGGAAAAAAATTGGCTTACTTTTCTTTTCCACCCCCTTTACTGAAACATGAGAAGAAGACCCATCCCCTAACAGTAAATGAATGATTAATATTTCTCTTGGCTTTGCAGAAGACTAAAGTCAACTAAACAAGATACACAGCACATCTGGAACTTTTGTGTGTGCATAGGAAACGCACACTGACACTGTATATGAACAGTTAGTGTGCACTCTATGTGACATATATGCATGTGAATAAAAAGCCCCATGCCAAAGCCCCCCGGGGTAAAGTTTTTTTTCATGTTAATTAGGAGTCAATGGGTACAACCCAAACATGATTTTTAATTCTTAGTGCTCCCTATCAAAGATAAAAGGTAAGTACTGATGTAACTGCACCAGAATCCCAGAAGTGGAGGAGCAAACCTGGGTATTTCTGCTGATGAGCAATCAGAGTTAATGAAAGGAAGGACTGAAAATCACACTTCTGTTCCAGTACTTTTCTCACCATTTCCGCCTCACAATGTGATTTTTTGTTACCTGGGGAGAGAGTAAATATTAAAAAAATTATTAAGACAACAAGATGGCAAATCACAAGCACCGATATCTCAAACTAAATCTTTTCAAGTAATTCAGTTTGATGCTGTCATTACAACATTTGAAAGGAATGCAGAACATTTTTCTTGTCTGTTTGCTCCTCAAACAAGAAGGTAGAGAGGACAAAAACAAAAAAAAAAGAAAAAAAGAAAAGAAGCCTTGAGACCATTACTGTCTTATAAACCTGGTTATTTCTTTATTCCACACAGAACTTTACTGAGAATAAGATCAGGACACACAAACTTGTTTTCTAAATCAGATGGTTTGAGCAGGTTTTATTATGAATGTAGTTTTGCTGGGAATGTAGCCTTAAGCCAAGTTTGGGAGACCCCAAAGTGAATGCAGAAAGCTGTCACAGTGGGCATCTCTGCTAAAACAATGATCAAACCAGTTGCTGCTCTCAGTCAATCAATCTGATCCAGATTGTGTCCTGCAGAAATGCTCATTCATTTGTTCTCAAGTGTTGCTGAGATTAGAGTGACCCAGGGAACCATCCCTCCTATCAATAATCTGTGAGTGCCATGAACTGTCATCCAAAAAAGGGGCATATATCTCTGTATATATCATAAAATAAGAGCAGCCTGAGGTTTAATCTGGCAGGTATTGGATCTCATTTTAAAACCTATTTATCTGAAATACATTTGCACTTAAACTGAAACCCCCTCTTCTGCTGGGGTCACCTGCAGAGGTGGAGTAGGTTGAAGCAAGTATGAAGAGGTCTTAAATAATTTGATGTCACTTTTAACATATCCTGAGTGTCTCTTCTGTATCTTAAATATTTATGAGGTATGAATGGCTTGATACTTTCCAAAGGAATTGCACACAACTTTTTTTCTCTGAATCCCCCAATATGCCCTGCTGTCTCTGTTGCACTGGCAGAACTATTTCCTGCAGGTTTGTGGTTTCATATCCAGGAACATATCAATTAACAGGTTAGGTTATTTGATTTATAACATTCAAGTAGCTACAATCCACAAACAGATAACCAGCTCCTGTATGGCCACCCTAGAACATAAGACAACAGGCTTCAAAGTTTTATGCAAATGCCTATAAGGTTTTCTCCTCTTCTGGAGTTATGCTCAGAACATAGAATAGAACAAGATATAAATACAAGAACCTGGATTTTTCTCTCTTCAATAGAAATGTACAAGCTTTGGATACAAACTATTCTCAGCTATGGAAAGAGAATTAAACTGAATTAACTGTTTATCAGAATCACATGCAGGTCAATTTTCTGTAACAATGTCTATATATTTGTCACAGTAATTTAATTTTCATGAAGCCTAGTGACTGTTACTTGGTAGGTGTTCACATCGGAGGGGAAAAAAAAATCATTCATGGTTTTTGACTTATTTTCACATTGATTTCTGCAAATTTTTTAACCTATTAGACCACAATAAACATTTCTCTAAGTTTCTTAAATCTAACCTTTCCAAAAAAGAACACCCTTGGTGACTCCCTTATTTTCACTAATTCTTGCCTTCACTTTTTATGCCAAAACACTTGTCTGAGTAAAATTTAAATTCCTAACCATTCTGGATTGTCCTCCTTAGATATTATGCTAATCTATAGCTAGATTATGAACCCAAATTTATCCATGACACCTACAATTTGCCATAGGCATCAGAGTTTCAACATGAGTGCTCGAATTTGTACAGAAATGAGTCCTGGAGTTTCTGTATAAAAGCATAAACCATATCTTTTGATGACTACATCCCATACAAACAATAACCCTTCCTTGGGTTCTGCAGTGTATTTGCTGTGGTTCAAGGAACAATGCACAGCACTGCTCAGCTATGTGAAAATTCCTCATCAGTGCTACCTTCACATAATAGTGGTTGTAAAACTGATTTTATAATTCTAGCAATTATAAATTCTGGCAATCTCTGGCAATTGCCACTTACTGTTATGAGTCAATTTCTTTTAAGTGGCATTCACCATTTTACTTACATGGCCTGAGAAGTCTGTGGCACAGCAACAGTCCTTGAACTTTCTCAGCACATTTTATGTTCAAAGTCTTCATTTTCACACCCTCTGCACGGAAACAGCCCCTCTAAAAAACACATTCTTGAGTCTTGCAGGAAATTTTGGATTATTTAGTAAGTAACTGTTGGTCAATACTCAGCTTCCTAGGGGTGCAGTGTCTTTGCATGTGAACTAGACTGGAAAAGGTACTCATATCAAAATTGGTGCATCTTTGATGCAGGAACCTGAAACAATTGCTTGTAAAAGTTATTGAACATATTTGTGCTCTACTGTAGATACCATAACAGATGTATAGATCAAAACTGTTGACTGCCTCTATATCAGATGCTGGAATATTCATGCATTCTGGGATTCCTTGTGCCTGTTTGAGTCTTGTGGTTAGTGACATTCTGCCTTAGAAAGACAAATGAGACTTGCTCTTACGTATTTATCGGGTGACCTCTAGTCCACCCCACCAAAAAGTCAGTTCTTAAATAAGGAAATTATATAAGTGTTACTTTAAAAGTTCCCTGAGTTCAGGTCTGTAGAATCAGCTGGCAGCTATTCTTTATTCCTGAGAGCTTAATCTGAATTAAGAATCTTCAAATTTTGCCATTGCAATTACTCCTATGCCAGCAACGAGATAGTTATTTTTTGTTCTGTGTGGGTTTTAATGAGAGTAAAGAATCTCCAAATTTTAAAAGGAGTGTACAGTTTCACAGGAATAAAGCACTGTGAATAGTGCAAATAGTGACAGAAAGCACAATGGGAGAAAGAACCTGCAAGAAAAATTGGATCTAGAGCCACCAACAAAGAAAACTCCAAAACACAGCCACATACTTCTCAACCATTCCTGTTTGTGAGCTAGAAGAAATACAAACTATGACTGATGCCCTAACAGAAAACTACAGGAATGAAGGCAGCCAGGTCAATGAAATGGTTTCAGTCTTCTCCCATCTTTTCATTTTCACTGATATTTTATCCTAAGACAATGGGAAATTAGGTTTTGAGACCCAGCCTCTTGTTCACATGTGCGCTTTTTTCAGCTTTGCACATTCTCAAGGTTTCCATAAACGAAATTTCTCTTTTTTTTCCAAAGTCCTGTGCAGATTAAATAAAATCCTTCATCTGAGTCATGTTGGGAACTAACTGTGTTACAGCACAGCTGTGAAGGCTCTTAAGGCAGAGCCAACATTATGACTGCATACGGGTGAAGCAGAGACAGCACCCACAGCATTTTCTCTTCCCAGCAGGAGGGACAGAAGCCAAACCAGTTTAATGACCTCTGGGTGTACAGAGTGCTGGAGAACTTGCCATGCATGGCCAGGGCGGGGTTTCTGAGTACTGAACACGCATCTACTCCTGTCGCCAGGGACAGAATCCGTTAATTCAGAACACTGGCTCCACGCCTTGGTGAGGATGCTCCTCCTTTTCACCGAGGTGTCAAAGTCATTTTGAAAGGAATCCTTTCTTCTTGACTCCAATCCAGATTTCCACTGTACAACTGAAAAAACCCCCAGATCTTCACTTCTTAAAGAAATAGCAAAGTCCTATCCACCTAAGGAAGAGCTTAATGAAACAGCTACAAGATTTTCTAGCAGGAGAGTGTCTCATAAAGCCTTTTGGGCTCTACAACTTGAGGTTGTTGGACATTAAAATAATATAAGATGGCAGAAAATATTTATAAATTTAAGACTAAACTAGGTTCTGAATTTGCATCTACTCTTAATTTTATACAGTCACAAAAGAAATAGTATTTTGATACACCTTTAAGTAACAAAAATATGTTAAATTCATCAGAAGAACAATCCAAGAATGAATTATCATAAAAATCAGGATATCCTTTCTACCTTGGGGCTGGTGTAGAACGTGGAGGTACATCACGCAAATCACTCCCTCTTGTTGGCTCTGCTGAAATCACAGACTCCAGACAGTTGCTCCAGACAGTACATGTGGGTCCCAGAAGAGCCCACGTTTATTGTACTTCAGCTATTGTTCCTATGGGACCTCACCATCAAAACGTTCCAGGCTTTTGGCTTCAGCAATAGCAATCCAGTAGATTTTAAAAGCACTTTTTTTTTTTTTGGTCGTCTCTTTTAAATTAAAGAAAGGAAAAATAACTGTAAGATATGGCCAATATCTTTTAAAAATCATAGTTTCACTTTTTTTGTTTGCTGATTTATTGGCTTTATAATGAGGGAATAAATATTCTTGTTTGACTTTACTAAAGAATAACAAAAGGCCATCCGTACTCATGACTCATCCATGAGAAAAAACAGAAAACAGAAGAACACAGGATTAAACGTTTTAACTCTTGATCTGTTCAATATTGACAGGCTGAGAAGCAAAAGAAATTACCAAGGTAAGAAAAACTGAAATTTTGAAAAAAACCCCAACCTTTTCTAAATGAAGGCCACTGGAGATGTGCAAGAAGGTCAGAGATCATTGCAATAGAAGAGCCTTCCACTGAAAATGAAATCCCAGTTTGAAAAGAAAAGAAATAGCAGTCTTCAGGAATAGAGTCAGCCCAGTTTTGATGGTATGAGGCAGGTACAACGTTCTCTTCTGGACTGTAAGTGCTCCACGTGTCCCAAAGAGCACACTGATTTCCTAGAAAGGAGAAACAGCATCCAGCTGCTTTTCTGGAAAGAGGGGAAGTGTACCACGCTGGGGCCAGCCCTTCTGCTGCTCACACTGGTGGATGGACAGCCTTGGAGGGCTGATTGCAAGGATTCTCTCAGCATCTACTTTATGGGTTTTTTTTTCTGATCTGTGACCTTGTCACATTCTTTTCTCTGCTGTTAACTCCAGTCTCCTGTCGTCGAGCTCACTATACCTCTACTATTGAAAGGAGGTGCCACTTACAAATTCATGTCATGCATAGAGCAACAGCTTGGGACCCTAATTTAGATATAGGGGTTCATCTGTTCTGTTTTTCAAAGGCAGCTTTAAAAGCATCTTTCCTGTCATGATGAATCCTGTCCTAAGAACATTACATCACCACCTGGTATTTGAAAGTCTCAAAGTCTATACCAACAAATCAACTGTAATGGCATACTAAGAAGATATTAAAGAAATCTAAGTAGGTATGCTACTGATCTGAAGAGATTTTATGGCTAAGTTCTATATGGGCTTGCAGGTTTTATTTTAATATTACAGAACATAAAAAACTATTTCAAACAGATCAGCTGTATGTCAGTAAGTATTGTTTGGGCTATGATAGGTGAATGTAGGAAAGTTTTCTTAGATACACTGAGTAAAAAAACACTGTAACCCCACACCCTCCCATGCCCCTAAAGTAGTAACAACCAAGTTGTAGGAGGCCCTGGTGACCAAGTTCAATAGTTATGAAGAATCACCTGGAAAATCAAATGAAAATACCACACTTCCATTCATTTTCATCCCTGCAGACTGTGTATCATGAAGAGTGGTAATAACATAATTATTTTTAAATTTTAACCTGAAACCCTTATCCAAATTGGATTCAAACAAATCTGTGAATCCGAAAATTGTTATTATTGTTATTGTTGCCTCTTTCAAGATTTACTTGTTTTTTCCTAAATACAAGGGTTGTTTTCTATCTCCTTTCCTAAAAATTGTGTCTCATGGAAAATAGAAATAAATATAATAGGAGAAATATGCTTTTTAATTGGAACAATAAATTTTTTTCAATAAACAGCTTTGAGGTGTGAAATCTTCTTACTCCTTAATATAAGAATGTATTCTCAGCACATCTGTTTCTACACACATAGAAAATTCAGTAAAGTACCTCCTCCAATTAAAAAATCCTTATTTGAATGGTATTAAACATCTTTTTATTCAAGTGGCAGAACAGTGGGTAGGCTGGTATGAGTGCACTGAAAAACAACACTATTAGGCCAGCATTGTGATTACAGAGGAATACCACAGTCATGATTTTGAGAGTATGCCTTAAACAAAGACACCTGCCATCCCACCTTCCCAGCCCAGCTGAACTTCCTGTCCTCAAAGGGATATTCCACCAAACTCTAGCTAGAGATCAGTCAGGCTCCAGGACCCACACCACTGAAGAAATCTTGCACGCAGAAAATTAAAAGAAGTAGCAGTGGAAAGAATCTCCAGGTGAATGCCACAATGCCTGGTTGGTATTTATTCCAGGATTAGGGATCTGGTGTGGGTGACTCTCCTGATGTTTAGAGCAGGGGCAGCGTTCAGCCCATTCAGCTGGAATTACAGGAGAGAAGCAGTCTGGATTGCAGAGATCCTCTGGTGGGAGGAGAGGACTCTACAAATCCCCCCTCTCCAGGGCAACTCTGCATCCCAATGGTATGGAAAGAGTGCCAGTCCCCTGTCACCCAGCCTGCCTCTCCCCCACTGGCTCCTGCTTGTTCCTGAGGCCAGCAGAACACACAGCTCTCAGGAATGCATGGAACAGGTGGGCACATACACAGGACTGAAAGCCTGACCTTCTGTCACTGAAACCTCAGGTTCTTTGCACTACAGAGAATTAAGACTGTTTCCATTCCCAAAACTTCTGGTGCTGGTTTTGATTTGGGAATGGCACTTCCTAATTTCTAGAGGCCAGGAGGTCAGGATTATTATTGTACTATGTTTCCCATAAGCTGACCTCCTGTGTGTCTCCATGTTTTGGCATTATAAAGTAAACCACTGCATATCATGAATTTTCCAGCTCCCAAGGTATCACCCATGACCATTTTAACTACTCAGAAAGTAAAGAAAAAATTTTCCTTTGGAAGAGCAATGACATTTCAAAATGACCAATTGCTTCATACATTTACCATCTTTTGAGGTCTGAGAACTTTATCAAGTGCCACCCTTATGTTAATCAAATGGGAAACCAAAATAAAGATGAGAGAATATTTTCTAAAAATACAAAATCAATACATGAGCAGAATAATGATCCCGCTCCAGTGCCACATTTAGTGAATTACAGTTTATGGAGATGGTCAAGTACTTCAAAATTGATCCTCACCAGCCAGATGACACTCACCATTATTTCTCAGAAGTATAACTGGCATTCCCATCAAACTCTTGGTACATTTGGGAACAGGATTGTGCCACCAGGGAAAGAAACAGTAAAATACACTGCAAACTGGTTAGTTCTCTGCCACTGTTCATGTAGTGCAGATCCCCAGATTCAGATCTTCTATACTTTTGGATGAACTTCTGAAGGAAAAAAAAAGCATTTCATAAATACAGGCACAGCGTAGAAAAATTTTTCTGAGGATGTATTTAATTAATATTCTTCTAATGGTTAACATTTCTAAAATCTTGCATGTGCACAAGATACAGAGAGCTGTACTGCTGTTGAGGTTCACCTTCCAAGTAAACTGGGCATTGCAATACAAAATATATCAATGAACTTGTCAATTTTACTAAATGATGGAAAAAATGTCAATACAAATGATAAATGACTTTCAACCCCATGCCTGTTCTTCTCAGTAAGTGCAATTCCTTCCGTTTTCATGATTTGAGATGACTGCTGTANAAAAAAAAAAGGCAAAACTTGCAGGATACTTTCCATCAGCGTCTGTTCTAATGCTTTTTAGCCTGGGGCGAGCTCGGGATAAAGTTTCACAGTAGCCTCCTGCAGGTGCATGCCTGCACGTTTGCCTGAGTGTGACACAAACCAGCAGCCTTGTAGGATATTAAGTATGCAAAACATACTGACAAGAGTACTTGGTTCCACACTGCAAAAGAGAGTAAAAGATCCTTTCCTTTTGAGCAGCCCTGCAGCTCCCTCTTACACACCCTTTGCACAGAAAAACAGAACTCATATGCTCTATGGACTAAAAACTTGTGCTGTGTGCTGTCTTATCACCAGAAAAGTTTTGAGTGTCAGGACCTGCCATTTAAAATAAAATCTCACAAATTATGTGTCATAGGAAAGCATGAGTTTCCCTACCTGTCAGTGTAGATATTATGATACAAAGAAAACACTAGTACGAGGTGTGTGCGTGTTCAGGGCAAATTTATGGCACCATCATTTTAGTGTATTTGTGAATTTTACCTTCGATTTCTAATAAAGATGGATGAACACAGAGCATGCAAAATTTCAGCAATGGATTTTGGTCATATTAGTTTCTCATTAATCTGAGAATAAAATGTCGTATAGGCGAAAAAACAACATATATTTAAATGAAATATTTCCTATATGCAAGCATGGAAAAAAGGGAAGAATGGGGTCTTTTCTATAAAGTTTTAAAAAACCTTTTCAAAGTTGCAATGAGTTGTCTTTTCAGAGCTCTTCTTTAAACCCTGATTGAAACACTGTTTTCAAACAAATGACCATCAGGAAGATTCATCTCATCTGTATCTTTGAAAAGCTACAAAGCTGTCAGCAGCAAGACTTAAATATTCATAAGATGCTTTTAATGTGGTACTCATGAAGGTACACAAGTGGGGTGGACTGCAATTTCTTCTAAGCAAAGAATAAAAATAATTCAAACCATAAGAATTCAAAGAATTTTACCTCGAATATCTTATAATGTTATCAATCTAACAATGTGCACTACTTTTTCTTTGGACCCAGTGCTTTTCTATTTTGAAATACAATGAGCAAGGACTCTTTAATCTATCCATGCAGAGCTAATGACCCCTCCAAAGAGAAAAAAGCTGTTAATCCTTCCCAGAAATTTCTGCATCTGGCTCTTTCTGGAACTGATAGTGAAGTATGACATTCTGATATGTTTCAAGCTGAAAGCAAACTTTGAAGATTCTGTTTAAAATAAATCAGAATTCCAAAACACATTTAATACTTGCTCATTATGCAAGTATTAAAATAGATAGAAAACATATTTGTAGACAAACCAAGGTCTTTTTAATGAACTGAGTAGTGGAAAGAAAGCAGAAACAAGAAGGAATTTTTCTCTATTTTTCATTTCTGTGAAAGTGTCAGGCAAAAAGGGTACATGAAAGAAATTCTTGCACTATAGAGTTATTTCTACCACTTCAGCAATGGGTGTGGGAAGCAGTGTTGGTTATTAGCACATAAATTAGACACTTGAATATGTTAAACACCATATAAACATCACAACTTCATCATGCCAATGTGAAGACACTTCCCACACTCCTTATCATTGAAGCACTTTCGATTTCCCAAAAGTGACACTAACCATATCTAGGCTGGATTGATCTCCTTGTGAATCCAGGCTCATATGCATCTGAACTGTGCCTTGATGAGCACAAAAAATATATTTTTAAAAGAGTACTATGAATTTGTCTGGAGAGAGCAGTTACTATGAAGTAGAAATAGGATCCCTAATACATATTGTCTTATTTCCAAGAGGAAGAATCTGTGGGCACCTGCAGATCTCAAGGCTCCTTAATGGTGTATATACCTGCTATTTTTACTTGCTGCAGTTTCTTTTTCTAGAGCTTCTGATCTAGTTCTCTTTCCACTTCCACATCATTTGGTTAACCGAGAGCACTGGGAACGTCTGGAGTCAAATTGGACAAAAGGACAAACCCCAAGGAGGAGAGTGAAGAGGAGCTATTCAGACCTGTGGCAGCTGAAGAGCCTGCTCTCCAAAGCCCTCAGGCCTGGCCCCAGAGAGCCATAAAGCAGCCCCGCCGCCAGGCACAGAGCAGGACACTCTGCTTCCACAAGCCACTACTTGGCTGACCCTGCAGGCTCCCAGCTATCTTCAGGGAATCAAGAGCTAGAAGCTGCTTGCTCTTTTAACATTTCAGAGTTCCAGTCATCGCATTATTTTTTTTTTTTTTTAACTACTTAACACAGTAAAAATTTAAGGACAGCTAAATTGGTGTTTCTTTGTGTGCTGCTATTTCACTGCAATTAGGTTCGTAGCATGAACAGAAAAGTTTGCCCCAGAGAGTTTACAGTGTTTCTTCTTTGTGTTTTGCTTTGACAATTATGTCAAATTCAAATTAACTACTCACGATTCATGCTTTTAGCATTAATTTCGGATGTAAGAAATGCTTGTGTTTTTACAATTTTTAAGCCAGATATACTGTAAAATGGTCTTCACACATGAGAGATTGAAAAATAAGTGTTGTAAATTGTTCCTTTCCACATTAATACAATATTTTGAATATTTTCACTCGTGATCTTTATCTTTAGCCATGTATATTTCCATGCAAGCATGCTTGTCTGCCATGGGTTACCATCTAACCTCTGTGGAGTTAAATGGGCAGTTCTACCTTTTTGCTCTCTTTCCAAACAAAATTAATGTCAAAACACCAAAACAATCACCTGTCTAGACAGACAACTAAAAACTTACAGAGTGTCAGCTGTTCAAGGAGGGAACTCTCAAGGTGTGTAGGATGGGCATTGCTGGACTGACCGGGAGAAGGGATGCTGGGATCCTGAGAGACTTGGGGGTTGGGAGGACCCAGACCAAGCAGTTTTGCAGGGCAGAGATTGACGTTTGAGCCATGGACTCTGTGAATGGAGAAAACTGGAACATCAGATCACATGAGGACAGAGCAGAAATGCTGAGAGGCTGACACCTCAGCCCTGCCAGCCCTCCTGGAGCTTTCTGCTCCATCAGTGCCTCTGTGGGAGCGTGCTGGAGGAGCTCTGCTCCTGTCTGCTGCCTCCAAACTCATGAGGCAAAGCCAGCAACAACAGAGCAGCATATTTTTTTTTATACATGACAACCTCCACCCATTGAACTGAACTGGAGTCAAGACATTTTGGCAAGTTAATAAATAAAATGTATTCTGGCTGAAATAAATTAATATAAGGAATGATCCATCTGTGCCCCAGAATGCACTCTGGAATGAGATAACCCTACAACGAAAACACTTCATACAATTCACCTCTACCCTTTGCCACATAGTGCATACAGAAGCTTTGGGATTTGTGAATTTTGAGCTTTTAAAAGTTATCTTAATAAAAAGACCTTGAAAATCATGAGTAGTTTTTACTTACATTGATTTTTAGAATGATAAAATCACATATTCAAGTTTCAGACAAATAACTTATTTTCTAAATCATGGGGCAGTAACAGTTATACTTTCTGCAGATCTTATGGGTCTATTTATATAATTTTATGGTTTTAGCATATTCCCTTGGGCCAAATTTAAAAAAAAAAAAAAATCTGTATCTACCTGAGCCTATAATGGCTTATCAGAAAAGATAAAATCTCACTGTTTATCCTAATAACAAAAACCATCCTTTTAAAAAATGTGTAAAATCTTTAAGGTGTAAATTTGCTTTCTTCATTTAAAAGTCTTTTTATACTTAACTCACTTGAAATAAATATGATTTTTATATAATATATTTTATTATAAACTGTCCTTGCTTTCCCAAGATTTGGCCTGTTTCATGAGATGACTGCCCTGGAAAGCATATTTGGATGTCCAAGTTATTTTCACAGTTGCTAGTCATCCTTTCCCCAATCTCTGTCTACTTTGGGAAGGACAAGGCCTGGACAGAGTCACAGCTATTCAGCTGAGAATTTGAAAAGCAAAAGAACCATCCAAAAAAATGAGGAGCCACTTACTTTAGATGTTGCTGCAGCAGAAGCAGAGAGGTGTAAATCTGTCTGCCAACCTTTCACCAATCCAGCCTTGCAAGCAAATTTCTG
>VZTR01007880.1:12418-30828 GCA_013400775.1 Chaetops frenatus | reverse complement strand
TTGCTGATATGGTGAAGGTTTGGTCTCCTGTGGTCCTACCATGCAGCAGGATTCAGTATCCCAAAGTCTTCCAGTGCCCTCCTGGCAACAGCTGGCTGGTACTGAGCAACACTTCCTAATGAATACGTATTCCCTTACTATTTCAATTAAAAATCTAATTTTCTGGAAATTAATTGAATCCCCATCTGTTACAGGGTCATACAGATTTACAACATTTTTGCATGTTTTTTTTTAAAAAAAAAAGTCTTCTAAACTGTGCTTGCAGTTTAAAAAACTAGTATTTGATATATGGGCATATGTAATACATAGCCAAAAGGGATAGAGCAGCTTACATTTATGAGATGACATTTTAGAAATTTTGATGTGTTATTATCATATTACTCTGAAAGAAACCTTGTGCATACTCAAATAGATTTATGCAACTGGACCACGTGAACAGAAGAAAGTCCATCATCATGCTTAAAGTTTGTTCATATTCAGAGTTGACCTCTCAGTGAAATTCAAAATCAGGAAGATGTAGAGAGTTTAAAAGAGCCCTCATATAAATCACACAAGCCTCTCAAACTCTGTAACAAGCATTGCTTGTTCAGGAAGCTTAAGTGTTGATTTAAAGCTGCATGCACATACATGAAAGATTCAGACCATATTAAATACCCTATTTCATATCCTGCTTTGCTAATCAGTTATCTATCTTGGATGAAAATAACTGTTGATTTACTTGCTGAACTTTGCTTAAGACATTCCAGACTGAAGCTAATACCACAAGTGATACAAAATATGAAAGGCAAAATAAGCAGACTTGAAAAGAAAAAAAAAAGCACTGAAGACTTTGCATTTGCTTCTCAAAATTAGTCACGCAGAAAGTGGTCTGATGCTCGACCCATGTTTTTCCTACTCCTAGCCAAATCAACAATTTGCATTATTCCTAGTGTTCAGCATGTGAAGCAGAGCACACAGATGTATGCCTGTCAGCTTTTCCAGTGCAACACACAAATATTTTCCTTTCACAGAACGAGGTCCTTGACTCAGTGTCTTAGCAAGCAGACGTTATTCATTATAACACAACACAGATGTAATTCAGATTTCATTTACATTGCTTTCATTCAATGAGTCAAGCTGCACATTTAGATGAACAGAATTCCATGTCCATAATACATTTTATGGAAGAAGAATGGAAAATTACAGCGGTTTTTTGCGGGGTTACAGAGATGGCTTTCTCAGCATGCCTAACCTAATTGCACCTCATTTAAAGACCTTAATAATGCTGTTTATATGTATTTCTAACAGCATTGTGACGTATTGATTATAATGTTGGAGATAAAAGTGTGTTACCCCACACAGCTTTTGCTATCATTGTACAAACAAAGAGGTTATTTCCTTTCCCTTGCCTCAAGACCATGGAATAGTCTGGGTAGGAAACTACTTTGGTTTTGCTTCTTCTGCCAAAGCCTTATAGCAATGATGGATAAAATAAAAACAAGAGGAGAATTAGTAGTGAAATACAAAAGCTAAATCAATCTTTGTTAGGTAAAATTCCTTATATTCAGCAGAAGACTGGGTTTACTAATGTTTATATTACCTCTGGTAACTTATACAGCATAACTATCATATAGTGTGTTTAAGGTATTTTCAGACATGGCTTTGAGTAAAACTGGAACTTCAAGTCTGTTAAAGTCAAAGTAAACACCACCCCTACCCTCTGCTATTACTTGGCTTTGATTCAATCTGAATTTAGTCAAGGTCTCCTTGAACTAAAAGACCTTAAGTAAAGTTGGAAAATCTGAATTAATTCACAAGGATTTGTGCCTAACAGGACATCAGTATGTAACATAAAATAACCCACTCTCAGTGAATTTTATAACATTTCTGTGCTTCCACTTGCAAGTATGAGGATCAACATTCCTATAATGAAGGACAAAAATGGAATAGGGTTTGAAAATGACACACCAAAAGAGTTCTGAGAAGGTAGGCTACAGAACCCAGCATCAGCATTAAGATTGCACAACTGGGAGCAATGTGATGCACAGCTGTTCCAGAAGACACAGAAAGATTCCTCTGGACATTAACTAAAGCTCCCTGAGCCTTGAGGCTCAAGGTACTGCATATCATCTGTAAAACATCAACCACCACAGATGGTTAAGCCTATCTGAGAGTCTTTGTGGTCTGGAAGACTCTTCCTACTTTCAGCACAGAATTTGGAGGCAGCTTCAGCTGAGCTACATCTCCCAAAAGCAGCTGCTTGCTCTCCAGCTCCTGTCTCTACTGAAGGTGACAGGTCTGACTCTAGGCTGCCCCCAAAGCATATTCCCACCCTCCAGAACCTCCTACAGTGCACAGAGCTCCCTGTGAGACAGGCACAGTACCATGGGAAACCTCCCTATGATTCAAGACAAACTGCAATTTTAATTCTATTTAATGCAATACAGATTCATGGAATTCCAAGAGGGGATTGAGGCCCAGAGCAGCTCCATAAACATCATACCACTGTATTTTACTGGTCTGAAGCATAAAAAAGGGATTTTTTCTGGGTGAGGACCAGGCAGTGTTAAGTGTTCTCCAGTATACCAGGCATCTCTCAGACTCAGTAACTATTGCTGTAGTTACAGCTCAGTAACTAGCTGCTACACTCAGGCTATAGGAAATGCAACCCTGAGGTAAAGCATTTCCACCTTAGTATCAAAGATACTTCTTTTAGACCAAGGGGAATGATTTTCCATCTCCTTATACTAAGGAAAATAGCTGAAAGCTAAAGAATTTGAGTGATTGTTCAAAATTGTTCTGGAGAGTGAAAACCTGCCACAAGTTATTACCTTCATCCATGTACAAATATGAGCAATGTATACAACGCTCCAGATGTGCCTTCAGGTGTTCCAGGTGAGGGAAAGACAAGATTTAACCAAGTGTTTTTTACACCTGGAGGCTGAAGATGCTGTGGATCCTGTCAAGCATAGCACGTGCCCCAAATGGGAAGGATCAGTATTATTCCAAGAAGGGATTTGGGTGGCTCATCCAATCAACAAGGATGTGGAAAGTGTGCAAGAAAATGGTAATACCACAGTTTAGGAGAGATAGTAACTCAGATGTGGGGAAGCACCTGAGTTACAAATCCATATTGAATCATAACTATAGACCAGTGAACAATATGCTGAACCTCCTACTGAAACCCAGTTCATAAATGTAAGTAAATGGATAAAATAACCAAACCCACAACTAAAATTCCCCAAGGTTCACAATAAAATAGGCCAATTAGTGAATTTATTACTACTATAAAACAAAACTTTAAAGAGATCTTATACCACTTTTCACTTAGAGGCACTCTATCCTACCTTCTTTGCCTATTTTAAGAGGGTTAATATAAAAAGTTCTGGCTCAGAGATAGTCATCCATGAGCTGCTAAAACTGATTGCATGAAGTCTTTACATTATGTCTTGAGTAAGCAAAAGAAAATTAACTCTTCAAGACATAGGATTTTTACATTAAATTTCCGCACTTGAATAATGCTCAACACTGTGGATGTCCAAGACAGTATAATTAATGCAATTTGGTCACATATACCTAGCTTAAATGCAAGAAAAACAAATCCTGCACAGCAAAACTCTGTACTCATGCCCCTCAGGAGCTCAAATAGACTATCAATCCCATCTCCATTTGTGTCTTAAAATTCACTTAAACACTCAAAAACTGAGAAGTTAACAAAGAAGATCCATAACTGGTAAGACCTGTCTAAATCAGCCCCCAGTCTTTGCATAAAATGGGCTATCTTTGAAATAATTAGAAAAGAGAACTTAAGAGTTACATTTTCACAGACAAAGTGTAACCTCTCAACAGTCAAGGTTATATTCAGAGGAAATATTTGATGGAATGTTACTCTTCAGTCTTCCCTAGCAGACATTTTATAATAAAAGCCTATAAGCAAGCCTTACATATTGGCAAGCAAATGTCAGGTACGCTGTTACCCTTTGAGGTTTAGCTTATATGGCCTAGTAGAAAGAATATTTTTTCCTCCTTCAGGACTGTTTATCTTTCATCAGACATCTTCTGCAAACATGAAAAAGCGATGGCAGAAGTTCCAAACCTAGATTGTGTTTACTTCTCCTTCTGCAACCAATCAGTATATGGATTAGTCATAAACTGGAGGGGATCCTCTGTCACTCCTGAAATCTGCGTGTCCTAGAATGTCTTTGGAGACTTTTAATTATAAAAATTAACCAAGTTTAAGATTTCTTAATTTTCACTCACTGAACTAATGTAGGTTAAGTGGTAGCCATCTGCCTTTTTGTGGGAGGTTGCCTTTACATTTCATTCATGAAGATATACAGCCCTCATGTTGTACTCTTGCAGAAACTGTACATTTGGCCAGCTAAACACAATATTCAAGATAGAAAAAACCCAGGGAAAAATAGGTTTCCATCATACAATAAAACTTCTTTATCAGATCAGAATTCCAACTATTCTGACTTCCATCTCCCATAGTAGCTGGTGTCACTTCCAAGAAAAGCATAAAGAATTCTTACAGAGCAGCTACAGAATAACAAACCATCAAATTAATCTCTCCTCTTGATTTGACATTGCCAGAGCTTTGTTTATATACAACTGTATATAATTCCTTCCAAACCTTGTTTCTTGTTGTGCTGTATTGTAAATATTTTGATAGCTGTAATTTACTTCCAAGACTATCAATAAAGTCTGTGAAAAGTTTATCATCCTTCAGTATGTTTTTTACTGAAATTTTAAGTAGATGATTTTGGGAAGCAAATAAAAAATTTAAATCCAGCATATTGAAAACTGTCTATGGCAAAATGTCATTAGTAGCCCTTCCTGCATGCCATGCATACATAGCTGAAAAGAATGGAAGTGAGGACTCAACTTCCATTTCGAACACTTCCTGTTACCACATTCAGCAGATTAATTTATTCCCCAGGAGCCTACTTTCAGTACTTTATATGTAGTCAATCTTTACCTGTGTTTCTAGAATGTTTAGAGCATTAACCGTTTAACAATAGAAAGGGGAAAAATATCAATATTTTCATTTTTGGGAATATATCAGATGATTCTCTGTAATAACCTAACATTAAACAATCAACTGAAAGTTGCAAGTATTCTTTCAACTGCTTCTCTTCTACAACAAGCAGAGCAAACATGTTGGTTTTAACTCACTATAGCTAGCCAACTGTTATAACTCCACCACCTTCAGTGGGCAGTCTAAAGATGGCCTTGTCCTGCCACTTACACTAATAATGTTGGGCTCCATTATGTCATTTTTTAACCCATTTATATGTAAAAATCTAATTTTCTTAGTTGCAATACTCTTTTACATGACTTTGTGGAGAAGAGTGAGTAAATTTGGTATACAGGTATGCCAAGCACGATGAAATTTGATGAAAGAAAATTAAATTCTTTCAAATTCCCCTGCATAAAATACAGAATGAAATTTACGTACCAAATGAAGGGATGGGAAAAAATTAATTAGTTGCAGAGTACAATAATGTATATCTACATTTATATGTAAAAGTTCAGCACACACTGACTGAGCTAATATGCTTTTTGGAGTATCATCCAAAGGAATTGATTAAAGCTATCAGAATGACACACCTGCATCTTTCAAACAGACTCCTTACCTAAAAGTTGTACCAATAATTTTGTCAGAGAAACTTTTGGGCCAAGGAATAACACAGCAGGCAGATAGTTTGATACCTGAGAAAAAGAAAAGGGTGTAATATTCACAGCAGAATATCCTCTCCCAGAACTGCAGACCTCAAAGGGAAAGCACCCTGAGCTCCTGATACTCATCTTTGCTCTGACCTGAATGTGCCTTACTGCTTAAAACAGTTAGAAGCTGCAAAAACATATGGGCAAACACATTAAAGAGACATTGTTCACTGAGAACTTGACATTTTTGCAGACTCTCTTGCAAATCTTTACTATTTTAAGATAAAAACTAACTGAACTTCTGATGGGTTTTTCTTCATTCAGAAAGAAATCTGAATAATCTGAAGTAGTTAGAGACAGGTATAAAGAGAAGAGGGTGACTCACTGCAATGGCATAATGGTTAGGAACTGTAATTTTGGAGCTCCAAAGATCCTAGTGATAGGAATCTGACTGTATTTAGTTTTTCTTTCAACATAAACAGATGGGATAAAATGCAACATGCTTGGATTTACTCTTGTGAAATCACAGTTTCTCTCTTCAGAAAGCTTTTTCCATTGGATGACATTCTTACTGTTCACATGTTGTAGGCTTTCTTTTCTTAGGTTGGTTCATTTAACTTTTTTCAATCATACATTTATTTTCCATCAAATTCCACTTTTTTTTTCTCATTAATAGTAAAATGCNAAAGCAAGGAATACACAAAAGAACCCACAAGAAGCAAAGAATCCCACTTTAATTGTGGTACCCACAGAAACCAAGAGTTTGCAACAGAAGAGACAGGAGGGGAGCAAGTTCCATTCCTTTTTCTCCCCTAGAGTTTCTTAGAGGTACCACAATTGAGATGTCCCTTCTTTTGTTTCCTAAGGTTTAACATCCATACCCTCTTCTCAGTCTCTCAAAACACTCTTATTTTTGTAGAAAACTGTTATGCATGCCTCATTTAAAATTTATGCCAAAGCTTTCACCTGCACATTGAGGTTTTTCCCTTGTTTCCCTATACTTCAGGGTAAAACATCTCCTTTCCACAAGTGTGAACAGAACTTAGGTGATCTGCCAGAAAAGTTCTAAGTGAAGTAGGTTTGGATCCACTAGTGAAAAGGAAAAAACACTCATAGAACTTTGGTGATTGCTTTCTGTTTTCTTTACTGAGCTTGTTCTCCTTCGACTTCAAAGAATACCTATTTATCTACATAACTTGATGAAAGCTATGATTGCTGCCACAGTAGATCATGAGAACTTTCATCTCTAAAAGGAAAGCAGATAAATTCTGAAGAGTTTCTCCTTTGCCACGTGTCACAGAAATTTTTTTCTCAATAATTCTAAGATATTATTTTAATGATTAAACAAAAGTAAGCCCTTTTATAAAAGTTGATTTTATTAAGCATTCTTGCTAATTGTTAAATTTACCTAACAAAAATGGAGTTCCTGACAGAATTTTTGAAACAAATTTTATCCAATGGTTACATAAAATGACTGAAAGTTAAACTCAAACATGAGGGTGGAATCAATCACCCACACTGGCCATTGACATTAGGGGAGTACGACAGGCTCTAAAATTGGCTTTTTAGGAAAAAAGAATTTAGCCTATGAAAAGATTAATTATATTTTAGCATAAAATAAATGGATAGAAGTGATAACTTCCTCTTGTAAAAAGGTAGATATTCCCCTTTACATGTAAATGCTTCTTGATGAAAATATTTAAATACATTTCTATCAATAAATTATGGCCCAACTGAAGCAGTAGATTAGATATAAAAGAAAGAAAAACTGAGTCCCTATGGAATGATAAATGTTTATATTGCAGAAGAGCTGCATGTCTAGTACAGTAGTATCTCCTTATGAGGTTGAGATATTGCTAAACTGATGTTTAATTTTGTGATATTTTTATTCCCTCCCATGTCCCCTCCTGCTTGGCTTTGTCTTTTAGAAACTGTAGGTGCATTTCCCAGTTTAAGGTCATGTTAAGCCATCCAAAACTCACAGGACTTAAGCATAACTATTCTATATAATTACACCCTCAAAAGAATTCCAAATATTTCTGATTTTACATTTGTAAAACAGTGCCATTGCTCATAGCATTCATGTTTTACAGAAGAATCTTTCAAGTGAAGTAAATTTTTACAATTAACATGAATTAATAGGAACAGTTATGCCCCCTAAACTCATTTGTGGAACAGCCCCTAGTGGAAAATAAGAATTAGAATGCATGACTGCATTAAACAAGAATTCCCATTTAGCCTTGTTTTGCTCCACCTATTTTAGGACTTATCTATTTTTATAGCTGTTTAAAAATAAACACCGCTTGTTTACTATAATAGTGAAAAATAGAGCAACCCAGAATAAAACAAGAATAATAAAAAAAGCCAGATAGTTTGTAATTAAAATTGTAACTCTGGCAAGCCAACATCTGTACAGTTGGTTTTGCTTTTCCAAGTTCCAACAGACTTTGCTGGAGAAGCTCATCAATGTACCATCTTACAGAGGATTAATCAGAGCCATGGGAATCACACCAGGTAGGACAGAACCAACCAACCATCCATTAGATCTTTGCACTCTGGATATTTATTCATGTGTATCATATTATCTACTTATGTATCAATTTATGGTTCCTTTTTGTACTTGTAGGGATTTATGTGGTTCAGACTGCCCAGTAGACAGCTGGGATTTAATTTTTCTTTTCCTTCACTTAATTTCTAGGCATCACTGGCTGCATTCTCATAAGCTTTCGTGATTAGCGGGACCAGGATTGGTCTCTGGTTTTGCCAAAGCACTCAGATTTCTTTTTTTTGCATACATATTGCTGTTTTGGCCCCCTCTTTCCATTCAAGGCTGCTACAGATCACTTAGACTCTAAAATGTTATATTGTAGTTTCCTGATGAAAACTTTAATGCTCTGTGATTCTTACTGCAATTTTATTTTACCAGTTGGGCAATAGTTTTTTCTTTGGTAGAAATTTGCAACTGTGAGTATGGGAAGATTCCTGCATATCCAAATGTCTGCAGAAAATAAGACAGGACTATCTGAAAGGAGGAAGCCCTGAACTCCAAATACCACAAAAGAAAAAAGGTTTTAAAAGTCTCATTTTCCCTTGGTTCATGCCTGCACAGCACTTGTGTATAATGCTAATATGAACCATGCTAAAGCATTATGTGTTTGAAAGATCAGCCATTTGGAAGAACGCAACCTTCCTAATGGTCCATTATCTGAAATGAACTCACCACAAAAATATTTCAGCTGCTTTTAGCTTAGAGAGGAATGGCCAAAGCATATCTTTGATAAAATAGAAGAGATGACTAATCATCATCAGCACCAATCCTTATTTTTAGCTGGATTAAATGAGTTGCTACCTGCTTCCAGCCCCTCCTCAGTTCAAGAAGAACTCTTTTAAGATGTTTTCACTTAGGGTCTGGGACTTTACACAGATATCACAGATCCATTACATTTGCATAATTTTTCCTTTCTTGCATGCCAAATAAGTGGAAATTTATGCTCACTTTTACAGAATACCTTCCCCAGCTATCATTTATGAATCTTTTTCAGAAGACCTGTGTATGTTTGTTTTGAAATCATTATTTTCTCCTAAAGTCCTAGTAGACTTTTCCTCAGATCAGTGTATTATAATTTTTATTTTTGTCAAAGCTATGCCAGTTTGATTATCCTTTAGAAAATTCATGTTCCTGTAACACCTTTGACCATTTTTTACAAAATTAGATAATGGTAAATTTTGAAAACCTGACCCATTCCATCACTTTGTATCTTATCATTTGATGAACTTGCATAAGACATTTTTACAGATTGTATATTTTCACATTTAATCTAAAGATTGTCATTCTAGTATCATTTATGTATTGTTATGTCTGCCTTCCCTTCACTCTGTGTCTCCCCTCAGCACTATCTGTATTTTACACTTGCAGAAAAGTTGTGAGGCCTGTAAAAGTCTAAAAGAGAAGGCAATGACATGAACCTTCTACATTTTAGGTTCTTTGGGAAAGCTGAAAATTTCTGTTTATTTTAATAACAGCTGATGGATTCTGATATAGGATCAAAGAGCTACACTGAGTGACACAGACACGTAGAGAAGACAGGAATCTGCAGGCACCTGTATCCATCTGGATGGCTGTCCTGATCATGGTGGCATGGTCTTGCTGCCTCTCAACTCTCCAGATCCTTGCTGACAAGGCATGAGTCTTTCTTGACTTAGTTCAACATGCAACCAGCTTGTGAGAAATCTCAGAGGAGGGATTTCTTGGAAACTGGGAGGAGAGTAGAAGCACAGCAGCCAAGAGTCAGACTGACCTAGCTTTAGAAAACTTGCATTTTACATGTGAAGAGGCTGTGTGAGGTCAGCCCTGTGCTGACTCTCAGCTCGAAGTAAAGTAGCATCAGTCCACAAAGTGAACAGATCTCACGGGTGCTCCATGTCTAGCTCTAGGTGAAACCAAAATGACACTGTTTAAATCACTCATAGTTTTTAATTCCTGTTTCGTAACCTAATATGTTCTGCATCCCATAAATAGTGCTCCTACCATTTATAATGTGTTGTAACAGAACTCTGCAACAAGAATTTCAAGCAAGAGAAGATTTAGCTGCTTGTGGTATTTTGCAATCTCCACTAATTTTACTGACATTGTGTTGTTTCTTAGCAGTGTTTGAGTTATGTAAAGAATGCATTTCTGCATCTTATGCTTCCTTGTTGGAAGCTATTACAAGAAGCCAGCGGATGAAAAAGGCAGTCTCTCTTGACCAGGGAACCAATTGTTATTGATGGACTACTGGAGGAAGCCAAATTCAGGGCTGGATTATTCTCAGCAGGACTTGAACCAGCTTTTTATTTTTTCATTCTTTAAATATCTTGAATGACAATCCTTCCACCACTTTCTGATGATTATTCCACCATCACAAAAAGAACCCAAATCAGTGCTTTTAAAGGCTACAAAAATCAGAAGTTTTTGATTTTGTCCTGAGATCAAATCATTAATTGTGGATGCTCACAACACTTCCTAGCACCCATTTTATCCTTTGAGCCACTAGGAAAGAACTTATAAATTTTGGGGTTTGGCTGACCTTGTGAAGTTTTAAAGTCGAGCCCATTTCTCCTCTTGTCTTCCTTTTGACAAACTGCACTCCAAAAAGCATAGTAATACTGTGATAACTCCAAGAAAGCAATCAAGAAAGCACAGTAGAATTTTTCCAAACAAGTACAAACCAAACTAATCTGGAAATGAACCTGATTTAAACTAAAGAAACATTTCTTCCATGCAGCTGTTTTACAGTAGAGGGTCACTTTTGTTGTAAAAAAACGCTTTGTGCATAAGTATCAGCTTTTTCAAGCATCTCCAATCTACAAACATAAACACCATAAACATGCAAAATGAACTTTACAAACATCAGACATGTGTACTTCCTTTTCTTTACAGTTTTTCAAATCCTTTTTCCCTCCAGATCTTCTCACAGAGCAAGCAAATTTTTTAAAAACAAAAGCTTCTTTTGAATCTAAGGTTTTCTCTTTTATCAAGTTAAAACAAAACAACAAAAAACTCCCCATGTCCTCAGCTAAAGTCAGGTTTAAAGGCCAATTCAAAACATATTCCCTCCGTGGTGCTTCTCACGCTGATGCTTTACTTTCTAAGGGCTGTCTGGAGCTATTTTTCTCCTGTTTCAGGCTATGTCTCTGTGGCATTTGCTTTGCATTTTGAAAAAAGGCCTGATTAAAGCCAAAGGAAAATCTATCAGAACTGTTCCAGCGATGCCCAGCATTACTGTGTTGCCCTTTGCCAAACTGAAGCCAGTTGTGCTGACCACTGGAGAACATTTGCAGGCTGACCCCTGCTCTGGGGCAGTACCTGCAGTCCTCCCACCGGTGCCAGGACAAAATGCAGGAGTGAGCAAGGGGCTCGCTGCAAACCCTCATCCAATGTCAGCCAGGTCACAGCTCTGCCCACTTCCCTTGCAGAGCTGAAGAGGGGGCAGCTCCCACGGGGAGTGGTGAGGAGAAAGCAGTGGCCAAAGGTTAGTGCCTGGAACTCTCCACAGTGTAATGCAAATGCACAGTTTTATGGGGCTTTCTTGGCAAAGGTCAGGCAGTTGTGCTCACATCCACTCCTTCCTTTAGTTAGAGCTTATTTTTATTTTTTCTGATGAGCTATAAGAGGGACTTACAAAGTTCTCATCTTTCTGTCAAAGTAGGATAATTCAAAGAGCAGCTGCCAGCAGTTTTACTTCATACTGGCCCACACCTAATCACTTTTTCATACCAATCTGCAAGAAATGTTTCAGCCAAGAACTTCAGGCCCAAACCTGTTGGCTTAAGCTACTTCAAAGGTGATTTTCACTTGTTTTTCACACAATGGCTTCTGCAAAAAAAATTGTGCTTCCTAACATGATTATTCTTCGAAAATATATTCCAGCCTGCATCACCTTTGCACTGAATTTCAATGGATTGATTAATAGGTGGCGAGTGATGCCTGGCCACCGCAGCCAATGGCTGTGCAGAGCTGCAAGTTAAACTTGAAGGGTCTTGTTTGACAGAGTCTTAATCATTAGCCAACACTCTCAGAAGCTCCAATCTACATAAATTAGAATTACACATATAGCACTGCACAGGTTCTTGAACACTCTTTACTGCTTGTGTCACGGATATTTTCCTGATGATGTAGCAGTGGAAAGCACAATGCATTTAACGATGCTGATGCAGAAGTGCTGGTACTGCCCCGAACACAGGCTCACACAACTCAGACCACACTGGTAACATCATCTTCATCACACTTGCCCCAGCTGTGTCACCATACAGTTCCACTTTTGGAAGTTTGTACAGTTCTAGCTCCTTAAGTTGAAATCATCCAAGACTAAAATCTCTCTCTCACACTAGTATGGAAGAATAGTAAGGAACAATCTTGGCCATCTTTGCTCCAAACTAAGGAACAAAGTGTGTAAATTTGACAGGACATGGCCCAACATATTACTTTTCTTGTGAAAATGCCTGCTGAACAGAGAAACATTTCAAACACTAAGCCTGCACATGTCTATTAGGATTTGCCTTGTTGTCATTACTCCAGAGACTGCATCTGTCCTGGAATCTGGCCAAGGATTCCATAGGGATCCTCTGCAACTGGAGCTATGGTCCAGTTTGCACTGCTCTCTGCAAAGTCATGGCACTGAAATGAAGTTCTTTCACTCCCGTATTTTCAGTCATTATTATTAGTCACTGAACTGCTATTCCAAATAATTTTGTTATAATCCTTATTAAACTGTTATCAACACCTCTCCAAGTACTCAGCATGGCCTGATTGATTTTAATCTGTGCAAAGCTTGATGAAGGTTCCCATGTGCTTGAAAGTCCCTGTTGCACCAAGAAAACGTGAACTAGGGGAAACATAAGCATCGCCCTTGATGGTTCTGTGCTCTCTTCTTCAGGAAAGTATGGGAAGATTTACAGAGACCATCTGGATCTAGTTTTTTTCTTATCAAGCAGCAGAGGCTTGTGGGGTTTTTGTCTTTCTTTCTAGTTCTCCCTGAGTGACTCAACCACTATTATTGTTTAGCCACAACGTTTTGTCTTTGCCAGAATGTGTTTCCATCGAGCAGTGAATGAATAGAGGGGGTGGTGGGAGGGAAGAAAACCTTAATTGCATCTCCAGCTTGGTATGTTTTCTGCAACAAACATCACTGTTTCATTTTAATAATAGTTATTTTTAAAACTTCTTCATTTAGGTCTTCTAAATAATATTTGCCCAGGTTTCAAAAGCCATGGGAATAATTCAGGAAATACAGAAAGGGGTCAAGACAGAATTGGGTCAAGCAAAGTTACTTAAGTAAAAGGGACTCCACCTTACTGAGAGATTTTTTTGGGGGGAGGAGGAGAAGTCATTAGGAAAAAGGAATGGATAAATTTTGAAATTCCAACGCCTCGATGAGGTCACACTTGATGAGAGTCAGAGGAAGAAAGGTTTTGGATGAAAATGCACGGGAAGGGAAAAGGAATTAAAAATTAACTAAAAAGTGACCAAGTTAAATCTAGAAGACCTTTACTTAGTAGAAAATTCCAAATACTGTATTAAGGGGAAAAAGTTTCCTATCCTCGCACACAGGAAGTCAAAATGGTTCATTGTCTATGGATCCTCTAATTCCAGTCACTTCTCAAAGCTGAACCATCTCCATAATAAATAAAATATCTTTTGCAAAAATCACAGTAAAAAGGTAGAGGATGGTGAAAAAAATTAAGGCAATTTATACTGTATCACATACAGCATCTACATAAAAGGCTAGAAACATACACTAACATACTCCATTTACTAAAAATGATAAATAACAGTTACTGATGTCAACTACCACTGTGCAGAACATTGCAAGGGAAGGAAAGTTTGAAGCGCTTAAGAATTTGCTTAGCGAGAGATAAAGAAATCACTCTTTCCTACAATATATCAGTTTGGTTTGTCCTGAAAATGTGGCCATTCATGTGCAGAGATAAGATGTAACAACCTTAGCAGAGGTTTAAACAAGGTAAATCCCTCAGCTACCTTCCCAATATGCAGTGAGAGTCACAGATGGGTATGGATGCAATGTTTGTTGTGATAGAGCAACAAACTGCTGAGGGAGCACTGTGAGTAATTCCATCCAGCTGAACACTTGATCCAAAACCTCTATTATTTGCACTTAAAAAACAATTAATAAAAAGCCCATAGGATATAATATAAGATTTTTCTTGTCAAGTTTGACAGCAAACACAAGTCAATGCTACCTGGCTGAGATATTCCCAACAGCCTGACCGTTTCCTTTGCCGAAGCTGATGTGAATAAAAGACATCATTTACAGGAGCTGCTGCTTACCAACCTCCTAAAGATCAAATTGCATAAGACATGAATCTAATTTTCCTTTTTTCCTGTAATTTCACAAACACATATCACACTCCAAAAAACCCCAAACCAAACAAAGAAAAAGACCAACAAAAAACATCCCTGAATGCTTTGCAGCAGTCGTGGAACTGTTTTGGACAAAAACTGGAATTAAGTCAGCAGATGGATTCAGCAGTGTGAAAATTAACACCTTGCTGAACAATTCCCGCTACTATTACCATACCATTTATGTTGTGATACAAGACTGATAGGAGAGAAAAATCACTCTACAAGGTAAAGCAGAATTCTTTTAAACCAGGTATCCCTGTAGTTGACTCTTTCATGCTTCTAAAGGGAGTTACCAACTAACAGATGGCAATAATTTAATAAGAGGCATGTGACTGGGCAGATAAAAAGGAACTGGCTGTATCTGCAGTAGACAAAGGATCCTATGAAACTACAACTTCTGTGCCTGGGAAGAGCTCTGCCCTGCACCAGCCATGCTTGCCTGGCTGTCCCTGCTGCCCATCACTGTGTCATTACCAGGACCTCATTTATCTTGGCATGTACTGGGGATGTGTATTGGAAACTCCTGAACAGCTGACTGTTCATCTTGGCAAACATTATGCTACTGCTACCACTGAAATGTGAAACACACTGCTTAAATTATATACACACACAAAAATGGGGTGTGTATATAATTTATAATTTAGGTGGGACTAAACTGATAGCTTTGCTGTGAGTAGGTCTTTTTGTCTGTTTGAGAGGACAGTTTTGGAAACAAGAGCTTTACTCATGACCAAACCTCTGGGAACTGCAAAGCAGTCTGCACCGTAAACTGCTATTCAGAAGTAGTATAGTATTTTTTGAGATAATAAGGTGTCTTTAAATTAAATAGGACCTAACAAGGCTCAGGGACACTAGGAAGGTTGGAACCCTGGCTTGGTGCAGCAGCTGTTCCTAGGAATGACTTGTTATTCTGTGTCAGCTGTGTGATGACTTTGCCGGGGTCAGAGCACACGTTTTTTTAATCCAAAGACTCTGGCCTAGTTCACTGCAGCTGGCTTGAGAACACCATCCTCTACTGCAATTGAAGAGAAGGAAAATTGTCCTCACTTTGGCTGATGCCGATAAAAGGTTGGTTCCAGATAACTTCCCTTGCCTGGATAAAAAATTGTGCTTTGCTTTCAGAATTTGTTTAGAAATGTGCAGAATCTGTCAGGCAAAACCACAATGTCCTGCAGCTCTATTTGTACACAGCATCAAATTGAGGCCTCCCTCATTTTGGGACACGGATATCACTCAGGCATGGACAGGCTGCATGAGTATCCATAGGTGCACAGAATTCACCTTAGGCATTAGCAGGAGATAAAACTTCAGCTACTGCCATGGTGAAAAAGCATAAATAGTATTGCTCAGCCACCGTGGTGGCCAATGTACAGAGATGGGTAAATTATTTTAGTTTCTCCCCTTTTCCATAATTCATCTTTTCTACTTCTGACATCTCCCTCCAAATTTTTCTGGAGAGTTTTTTTTTTAAGTTATTACATATACTATTGTTCTGTAGAAAGATTATGATTAGATTTGTTGTTCTTACAAACTCCTGTATTTAAGTATAATTTTAAATAACCCATGCCTACATAGCCTTTTTAAAATTGTACAAGTAATATGCAAACTTTTAAAAAAAAATTGTTTCCCTGCCTTTGGCTGCTTTGTAAGGAATATTTGTCAGTATTTTTTGACATGAAGTGTTACAGTGAGGCAAGTTTTTCCTTTTAGAAAATGTTATTTTCAGACAGGTTATGATCTTATTCTACAGATGAGGCTTATATAACTACGCTATTCATTTTAGAGATGGGTAAACAAGAAAGTTGAAGCTCACTTTGTCTACCCATGCCAGACATAGTAGTAAAATATTTTATATGTACATACAAGTGACATGTTTTTGACAGAATAGTTCCTCAAAGAAGGAGAATTTGCTTTGGCCTTTGAGCAAGAACTACGTTAAAGGGTTTCAGAGATTTTCTGTGCACTGATTGACTCATTAGAAAATCACCACTCCATCTGACTGACCAGCCAGTATAAAGGAAACTGTATTTTTTAAAGTCTAACATAACCTTTTCCATAAAACCATACTTAATAACTTAAGTCCCAATAATGATACTGTAGGTGCCTCTCTATATGTGTTTCTGATGAAAACCACTACAAAGCCTCTTGCATCTGAAACACAAAATCCAGCTGCTTTCATTGCTGCTCCTGACTCACCATGGAATGGCTCCCAAGAGGAACAACTATAACACAGGGAATCAGGAGTGGGCAGGGCAGTCAGGAGAGACCACTGTCAGGATGTGACTGCTGTACTCCATGTACTCTCCCATTAAAAGGAAGACAGTATTTTACTAGCTGCAAGCACTTTGCCAACAGACCCTTTGTAACACTTTGTGGCACTGCTTGGGAGCTGCTCGATTACAAAGGCTTTGCTTAATCTCACAGGCATAAATCCTAAGGCCTCAGGCAAGTATTTGCTGGTTTTGGCAAGTTTGTAACGATTTGAAACAAGAGGTTCACGAGAGAGTCTTCTGAGATTCAGAACATGCTGAAAAATGCAACCAGCTGATTAATTGGCAAGCTTCCTCTCTGCACAGGCTGTTCTTATGGATAAAAGTCAGCCACTCTGCCTAATCCCACCCAAAGTATGTCCTGCAAATGTGTCCCACCCTCCCACTGTGTTCTCAGGCATCACTTAACCACCATCACTGGCTGTCTACACAAAACAGTCAGAAAAGCTGCAATTGCATCAGTCTTCAATGACCTCTCTATTACACAAGAATATTGGAGGAAAAAAGTGCTAAATTCTCATTCTTTTAAACATATTTGTAATGGTTATCAGCATGTGCTTAAATTTGCTCATTGTATTTGAATATAAGAAATCACATAGTAATCTCTTTGTCAATTATTTTTGCTTATCATTCCCACAGTGATGAAATTCTGCAGACCTTCACTTATTGAGCTAGAACCAATTTAGGCATATCATAACCAGCAGTCTGTTATCAGCACAGATGGTCACAATGACCTCTTCATGTTGTTACTCCAGGCAGGCAGTGGAGCATCAGGTTCATTCTGGTGAATATTAATACCTTCTCCTGTGGTCCAATACCCAACCCAGTGAGGAAACAGACATAAAATGTATTTGTGCATTTTATGTAGGGATGCAGATTTTGTGGCTTAGGAGGAACAGAGATTTTTTTTGGGTAAAGAGGTTTTATATTTAAATTTATATTTTATCCCTCAAGATCTCCAAAATTCAGAAGAGCCTACCACTTAGTTCCAAAACTGGATGTTTAAAAATAGGAATAAAAATTAATTACATGTTCACTTAGAAAGGAAATTCACAAATATACATATTTTCCTTTCTAACTTTGTTCATATTTAGGGCTCTGGGTCATTAGATTGGTTAGGACCACGTTGCTGTGGCTTGAACAAGTACAGGTCTTAGTAGAAAAAGAGAGTGATGACCTAGGAGACTGGATAATACTATACCATATTCTGAGACCTTTAAAGAAAAGAAAAATTAAGGGCAGAACCCTTACATGAGTAAAAGTTGCTGCTGGCAGAGACAGAACACAAGAGGTAAAGTAACAATACCATCCTGAAGAACTCACAGCATGGATTCATACAACTGAGAATACCAATGCAAGTGGGCAATATCACTTTAGACAAAATATTGCAGTGTACATTCTGTGCAAATCTGAGACACAGTAACAACTCAAATTTCCCCAAATACTTAAATTGTATTTTTTGTCCTCTGCAATCATGCTGTTTTATTTCCTGGAGAATGCATCCCCTACACTAACTGTACAATTAGAAGGTGTTTTCAAGAACTTTTGGAAAACTGTGTTCATTTAAAAAGAAAAGGAATACAATGCAG